>CM047742.1:27351701-27416646 GCA_026225825.1 Pistacia integerrima | reverse complement strand
CTACCCTTATTCCCATTTGGGTATTCTCGTGCTGCTTGCAAGCACTTAATAAAATTGTCCAAGTATGTTCATCGGGCTTGAAAGGCATTGCTTTAATGACATTCTCAGCCTCGGCTAGATGTCCAGATCGACTAAGAAGATCCACAAAGCATGTATAGTGTTTCAATGTTCAATGAGGGACTAATCCCATAATCATCAGTCATATATTTGAAAAGTTTATGGCCTCTGCTAATCAATCTAAATGACTACAAGCATAAATCAATCCAACAAAGGTCACTTCACTTGGCTTTACTCCAACTGAAACCATCGCATCATATATGGCCAATGCTTCCTCAGCTTGTCCATGCTGAGCTTCCCCAACTACAATAGAAGTCCAAGAAACAACATACCTTCTTCTCATTCTCCCAAAAATGTTTTTGGCTGCAACAATATCACTACATTTTGACTACATATCCACCAGTGCATTACTTATAAACAAGTTAGACTCATGGCCAAGAGCTGTAACAATGCAATGAATCTGCTTTCCAAGCTCCAATAAGGCTAGATTAGCACAAGAAACAACAATGCTTGAAAGAACTAAAGGTGTTTTACTATATCAACCCCTTCTTTTCTCATTTTAATAAACAAATAAAATGCATCAATTCCATTGCTGCTCTGTACAAATCCAGATATCAAAGCAGTCCCAAAAAAACAGATTTCTATCTGGGATTCTCTCAAACATCTCAAGAGCCACATTTTTCCTTCCACTTCTAGCATACGCGGATAACATGGCATTCCAAGAAACTGAATCCCTTGAACTTGATAGAATCAAAAACAGCGTGAGCATCGTCCCGGTGATCCACATTTTGCATACATATCAACCAAAGATGATTTAACAAAATCATTATCACAAAATGGGGATATCACAAACAAGCATGAACTGTTTGCCTTGCCTAATGGCGCCCAAGCAAGCGCAGGCCTTAACGAGGCTAGCGAATACGAAGTGGTTAGGCTGCAACTTATCAAGGGTAAACATAGCGGGGAAGATGACAGAGTTTTGTAGGGGAGATTGGCTTGGTTGTAAGCAATGAGAATGGAACCCCGTGAGAAATGGTCTCTGTGCGGCATTTCATCGAGCACGTGATGGGCGTCATGCAAGTGGCCATATTTGCCATATTTGACGATGATGTTTGGGAATGGGCCACATTGAGTTAAGCCAAGTTTGAGAATTTGGGCGTGGAGTGATTTGGCGGTAAATGGGGTCTGCTTTCTGGCACAGGTTTGGACTTGGTGAAGTAGTGAAAGGTTTGCATTCGTCGGCTCATGCTTTTGGATGGTGAAACTGTGAAAGTAATATATTATCCCTTCTTGTCTTATCATTAATAATAAAAATTTAAAAAAAGGTAGAAAAATAATCTTTTATAAAATTAATAATTGATATCAAAATATAATATCAACACTCTTTTTTAGCACAATCACTCTTTGATGGTAAAGCGGTTGCTCAAAAACTCTTATATCTATTACTTAAGAATTTCAGTATTTGAGTTACTTAGCCCTTAACCTTAAACCGATGACCCTTGGAAACACTTTTTAGCACATTATAAAACATGTTTAATTTCATATTTATAAAACCATGAAAACATTATCTAAGTTTCACTTATTACAATTATAAATATAAAAATTTATCAAAGAAAAATCCCGAGTAAACAACATAAACAAATTTAAAACATTTAACTTTTTATCTTTTTAATATTTTATTTATTTATAATAAAATATGAATAAGATAACAAGGGAGTTATAGGACTTTTTTATTAAAAAAATTCACACAACTATAGTACTTGTCTACTCGAGGCAAATGCCAAATGGATGGCTATAATTGATTGCAATGTTTCAATAAATTGAGTTGATTTTCTAAAGCTAAATTATATTGTTAAACATAATTTTATTTTTTGCTTAATCTTTTTAGTGTTTTTATCCATAGGTGAGAACTACGTGATAAGATTGATTCTATATATCTTTGATTTGGATTATTTTGAGAAGGTACGCGACAAGATAAATTATAAATATCTTTGATTGGATTATTCTACAAATACTTTCTTAAATACGAACAAATACTTTCTTAAATACGATTATTGATTTCTATTTCTCATGTTTCTTTTTCTTTTCTTAATGTCTTTACTGAAATATCATTAACCAACACCAGCAACAGTTATAGTATGATAATAAAAAGTTTTTCTTAAAAAACATTATGTTACCATTGCTTAAAAATTTACTGGTAGTGAACAGGCAATATAGTTAAAGCAATCAAGAGAGTCTTGCCTAAATATGTTCAATTGTTGTGTTGTTGGTACTTAGAAAGAAATAATAACCCCCTTATGATCCTTGGTAACTACTCTGAACCCCTGCCATCAGACCCCCTAAATTTTCTTCGGTTAGTTTTAACCAAATGAGGATAAATGACCTTAATGCTCTTATCTGCTTAGTGCCCGACGGTACAGTTTGCTACTTTGTTAGGGAGCTCAAATTCCATTATTGGGAGCTCTTATTACATTATGTTGAAAGAAATATTGTATCATATTTATGTTTTTGAAAGTTTAGACTACATATTTGTAAAGACAAGTTGAATTGTTTAGTACCTGTGTTATAAAATGCCAAGCTTTTCTAGGTTTCTTATATATTCCATACCCTTTTATATACTCTGTTATGTTTTTGAACTCATCCAAAAAGGTCATACTCCTGAGCCATTCTGTCAAGTAATGCTTTGTGTTGGTGATCTAGATCGCTCCACAAAGTTGTATGAAAAGGCTTTGGGGTTGAAGCTGGAGTTAACTTACAATTATGGCGTGACAGAATTTATACCGGGAAAAATAATGCTCATTTTTATTGGAACTTACTATGTCTACAAAAGGGCACGGAGGAAGATTTATTTCAGGAAGCATAAAATACTGAATTGTCTCTTTGACGATTTTTGAGGCTTGTCGAAACACCTATAGGATACATCAGGTCTTGTTATAGTCAAGTACTGAAGTACAATGTTGAGGAATAATAAATAAAATCAGCTCCAGGATAACTCAGTCCAAACAACTCTAATTTGCTGATTAAGATCATTCCAGTTCTAGAAAATTTACGTTATGCTTCAGAGTTTCAAAACAAGTCATGGCTTAAGAGTAAACAGAGTCAGTTGTTTGAGTATCTTCTGTTAAGTAAAGTTATTTAGCTTGCTAGTTTCAGTTGAGCCAAAGTGTAATTTTCTACCTAAAATGTTTGAGCTCTTTTTCAATAAATATTACAGTCACAAATACAGAAATCTAACTTGTTATCTTTTTCAACCTACATTTCTAGTCTCCGAAAAACCAAAATAAATCCATGTTCTTTGTATGAGATTTATTGCAAGTAGAAGCTAAAGAATTGGGCTGGAGTGAGACAATGAATGTTCTCGTCGAAAACCAATCAAACCAGGCATCCAAGTATTATTAAATTGACATATGCTGGAAGCTTAAACTGCTAGTCAATAGTTAGAGAAGTGTAAACCACAGTTTAATAGAAGGATTGACTTTGAAAGTTGAATGTGAAAAAGTGATCCACTGGTGGAAAAAGTTCCAGTTAACTTATTTCTCCCAAAGATATGTGAGCCCTGATTTTCCCAATCAATTAATACAAGTCAATGACTTTCATACCTAATGCAATTCATAAGCAGGGGTGGAGCGAAGGAATAGACGTATAGATGGAAACACTTAGTAACTTGTAAGCAGGGGCAAAGCTGAGGGAAGGACATATAGATGGAGAAAATTTGTAACTGGTGAGCAGGGTTAAAATCTTTGGGTAACTTGAGCAACTTGGGATGATTGTATCTTCTTAATAACTCACTTTCTGAATCGAACTTGAAATTCTTTCTTATTTATCCTCTAGTAATAATCAACTTAGCCAATCAACTTGTGGAAATTGTACTACTTGAATCTGAAGTAACAATCAACTTGGCCACGAAATTACACTTCAATTGGGTAAGTTAGGTCAACTCTCAAAGCTAGATTTGTGTCAAAACTTGCTCAAAGGAGAGATAACGTTTGAAATCTGCAAGTTGGATAGCTTGGAAAACCTGAATCCTTCCCATAATAAGGTTTTTTGGTATAATTCCAAGTTGTTTTGAAGCAATGAATGGTTTGTGAAGCATTTACATTTCCTACAAGGAGTTGTAGGGTCCAATTCCGAATAGCAAAGCATTTCAAAATGCCCCCATTGAAGCATTGCAGGGGAACAAAGGATTGTGCAGTGGTACTATTGGATTACCATCTTGCGAATTAGCTTTTACGTCACACAAACATGCATTAGGAAAAACCTGGGCTATTGTATTCCCTCTTGTAGGTGGATTTGTAATTTCACTTGTCCTAATTGGAATGTACTTCATTAAGCAAAGACAAAAGAGTGACATACAAATGCAACAGAGTAGTGTGAACACTCAGAGATTACTTTCAATAATAAATTTTGAGGGAAAACTAGTATATGAAGAAATCATAAGAGCTACAAATGATTTTGATCCTAGATATTGTATGAGTAGTGGTGGATATGGAAGTGTTTATAGAGTAGAACTATCGTCGGAGGGACATTTTTGCTATTAAAAAACTTCACTCATCATATCTTGAAGAGACGGGAGATCAAAAAGAGTTCTTAAAGGAAATAAGCACTTGAAAGAAATACGACATTGAAATGTTGTGAAATAAGCGCCTTTTGCTTCATTGCTCAATATTTTTAATTTACGAATGTGTTGAAAGGGCCAGCTTGGCTGAAATATTGAGCACTGAAGCAGAAGAAAAGTACTGGGTTGGATGAAAAGAATGAACATTATACATGGTGTAGCATACATTGTTGTTAGTATCTTACGATGTCCGATACGTATCATACGATACGATTCGATACAGGTCGCCAACGATACATATCAGAGAGTGTATCCTAAACCTTTCGATATGTTGATATGTATCCTACGATACATATCAACGTAAAATTGGGTCACCTAACCCGATTCACTAAAATCTGTCTAAATTTACCCATTTTGCATAAAGAAAGTGAAGAGGAATACGTGTTACCCATTTTATATGATAATAGTAATATAAGTGGAGATATCATTTATCTTGGAAATGATATGAATGGCTGAGAGAAAATAATATAAATTCTTAATTTTGTGATTAATTTGGATTGTGTAATACCATAATTTAAAGCCAATAATATCACAAAATTGTTTAATTAATCTTGGGAATGATATTAATTTTTTTAAAATTTTGATTATTTTATTAATTTTTTTGAAAAAGACGTATCCTACGATACGATACGATACGATACGCAATACACGATTCAAAAAATTAGGTTTTCGAAACACGATACGATACCCGATTTGACAACCATGGTAGCACATGCCTTGTCTTACATGCACCATGATTGCTCCAAACCAATTGTTCATTGAAAACTTGCACCGGCTATGTAATTCTTTCATTTTTCATCTACTGTTATCAACTAATTTACACCGTCAGATGCTACATAATCACAAATATCTTTCATTTGCAAAGTTTGCTCACACCATGAATGTTATTGAAAAATGTGATGTCTATAGCGTTGAAGTGTTAAACACTGGAAATAATCAAAGGGAATCATCCAAGAGATTTTCATTCCTCATTTCCATCATCGTCTTCCAATGTGAATTTAGCTCTCACTGATTTGTTGGATCCACGACTTGCAACTCCCCACATGATGTCCTAGACAAACTCATATCCATGATGGAGGTTGCTTTTTCTTGCTTAGAGTTCCAATCCAGAATCTAGACCAACTATGCAAGTTGTTTAACAAAAATCAGCTTGTACTAGGCCATGAAATTGTCTCGTTCACGATGTCAGGGGCTAGCCAAATTGCTGTTGGGACTTATTTTTCTTCATTTTGGATCATTATATGCTCTTTGTATTTGTATGTTTACTTTCAAAACCAGTGTGTTGTATTTATTATTATTCAAAAAGTTTCCTCCTTTGTTTGGAGGTTTGCCAAACAAATTAGCTTGATATGTCAAAACCCGTTAAATTTAATTCGACTTTAAATTTATTTTTTCAGAATACATAAAATCACCTCCAGTATAGCTCAAGTCTAAGTTCCAATCAGCTCAAGATAACTTGGATTTATTCCAATGAAAGAGAAGCAAAAGAAGTGCAGAAAAGTATTGCATGCCTTGTCTTACATTCACCGTGATTGTGTGCTCTCCACTAATTGTCCAATATGTGGCTGGTGACCTCTCATTGCCACGCAAGGCCTTGACCTCAGTGATGGATCTAGGCCGTGAAGTGGCGGCTACGTCAGATTGAGGTGCTGGTTTGATGGCTTTTGTATATGGTGGGCACATAGGAGGTTTTGTTTTATTTGTCATTTTTTTTCCTATAATACAATTATCAGCTTGGTAAAATCAGCTTGATTTATAAATATGACTTGAATAAGATATATGAGATATGAAAAATAAAGAGGGCAATAAGACAATCATACAGATAGGAATATTTTCCTATTTTAGTGCAAGCACCACTACAATATTTAATAAAAGCAAGTTTCATGGGGTACAATATATTGAATCTTTCCTCGGCCATTTTGCTTTCTCCATCCTTTAATCATTCTTCTTGATTTGCTTTACAGAATGAAGAAATTTGGAACATGATGGGACATTATTTACGCAATTATCAGTCTTCTTAATTATAGCTTTGCTTTTAAAATGTACAAAGCAGAGGAGAGACCCTGTTTTATGTACAAAGCAAAAGAGACTGTTTTTTAAGATTTTAAAAAAACAACAATATATATAATTAACAACATGTATTATTTGTTTTCATTTCAGAAAATATTCTTAAAGAAAAGTAAAACTTCAACAGATAAAGCAAAATTACAGAGAGATTTTGAGAGAAACTGTGGACTTTTTCTTCATAATGATGTTCACACCAAAATATGAAAAAAAATGAGGAGACTAATTGATTGTGAGGTATTTCTCTGTTCCTTCCTGCAGTAAGAATTTATCCCATATCATAGAAGATGCCAATCTTATAATCAATATTCAATCTCAAACGAAAATAACTAGGGTGCGTTTGGTTTAGTATTTTGGATAGGATTTTGGGGATAATATTGGGTTATTGAATAGGGGAGTATTACGAGGTAAATTTTAAAAATTTATGAAAAAGCCCTTAGGTTTACTAATTTAACTAAAGACCCTAACATATAAAATGACAAAAACACCCCCACCACCTACAGTGTCAGATTCCGGCCACCATCACCGGAACGGCGGCATTTCCCCTTTTGTTACAGCACGCACGGTCGGATCGTGCCGTAACACGCCGTTATGGCATTTTCCGGCCAGATCCATGGTGGATCTGGCCGGAAAAGGCCAGATCTACGTCTGTTATGGCCGTCGACGGCCGAAAAAGGCCAAACGACGACCATCTTGATGTGGCCGTCGTTTTCGGTCAACGACGGCCAAGATTTTGCCGTCGTTGACCGTCAACGACGGCCATTTCTTTGGTCATCGCCGGCTGACCGGGTCGGGCGGGAAAAGGCCACATCGGTGAACTTCCGGCCATTTCTGGTCGAAAGTTAGGCCGTTGTACAGATTCCGACTATCACCGATGGTGGTTGCCGGAATCTGACAAGTTGAGGGTTGATGGGGTGTTTTTGTTAATTTTTAAACTTTTTTTCAGGGGGTATTTAGTGAAATTAATAACCTTATGGGGTTTAAATGTAATTAAAAAAATAAGGTAATATTTCTGGAATAATGTGCCGAACATTATTTGGAGAATAGAATCCAGAATATGGATAAAAATATTAAGCCAAACATGCAGATTAGATTCAAGACCAAGATAGGATAAATTCTATGACTATGATTCTTTATGATTTTAGTGATCCCTCTTTTCCTTTCTCCAATGGTTATCACAACAATTCCAACATCAAACTAGGTAAAATCAACTTGATTATATCACCTGTCTCATTTCTAGGTGGGTATGGGAGAAGCGACCTTATACGGGGGCATACTTTTATACAGATTTTAGAATTCTAATTAGGTCTAAAAGATATGAAAAATAAATAGACAATCACACACGCATAAAACGCCAAATTTACGTGGTTCGGCAAAATTATGCCTACATCCACGGAATGTGAGTCAAATGACTAAATAGGAAATAAAAGTATAAGTCTAATGCACTCATGTTAAAGCCTAAACCCAAACCCAAAACCCTCGTACACCAGTCTCTCATATTTCTTTTAACACTCCCACTTTTTGCACGCAAATACCGAAAGGTGAAACTTTCTTCTATAGTCTTTGGCTCTTATTATTTAGAAAGACCTCACAACTCACAACACTCTTATACAATTTCTTAACAAATTAATTTCCACTGGAAGAAGAAACTGTCTCAACTCAAGTGCCTACATTGCTGCTTTGCCACTGCAGTTTTTCAGGCTTCACATTCCTCTTATCATCACAATAAGTTTATGGTACCATGGAGACTGAATGGAGCACCCAAGTTTGTGAAGCAATGATCTGATGGTTATGGCCTTAACCCTCTTTAGATTTCAAATCTCAAGCCATGTTGGCTAAATCACTTGCAAAACAAAGAACAAAAAATTATGAAAATGACAGCAATAGCTACCTTTCAATGCAAACATGTCAGCTACTGCATTGACAAAAAACAAATTTCTTAAGTGAAGACTAGAAGTGAGTGGGTAAACCATATATTTTTACCTTATCCAATTTCATCAAGAGACTACTTGCCATCTATTCTATCTTAAATGGACATGGTTTATTTTGGACTGGTCTTCCCTTTTCTTTGTTGCACCAAGCTGTTAATTAACAATGGACAAATAAACATTAGTATTGGTACTACAACTAGGCAAACCAACAACATGAGAAGATTTCTAGTATGAACTTACTTAGGGGACAGGCATCAATAAGAAATTTGGTAAGGACTTGAGATTCAAACAGAGAACATCCTCTGGTCTTTAAAAGTTCAAGAGATGTAATATTGGATATTTTTGCACTTTTTGATCTCCTGCAAAAATGATGCAACTATGTTATCAATATAGAGATCTCAAAATCTACAAGATTTCTCATCTAAGTTGGAAACGTCTTACCACCATAGGATCTGATCACAAGCACAGCTCTTTATTTGGTAATAGCTATTGTAGGCCTGCATATACTTCAAGTCTTTAACCCAAGGTGACGCATCAATCTATCAAAGCTGTGTTGATTTCATCACTCCAATCCTAGGATTCACCTTGAACATTAATAAATACAATTAAGGAAACATGCTCTTGTAGGAAAAAAGGCAATCGTGTTGAGAAAATATAAAGATAAGTCTACTTAACACAAGAAAGAATATCTCATGTGCTTGCAATTAATGAACATCAAATATTTTAGCCATTTCTTCTATAGGATATGTAAAGGTCCATTACTTGATTTTGCTCTTATCATTTCTTTCTATAAAAATGAACAAGACAACCAAAATTAGTGTAACTCATGAAGGTAATGAAGCCAACAATGAAGGAAATATTTAGTAAAAGAGTTAACTATGGCCATATATCATTTTACGGATTTCACTTTAGCCAGATTCTAAACCAATTTATTCCAAAGAAATTGTTTTAGCATATCATTCTCTTTCTATATGTTAACCAAATATAAGGCAAGGTCTTTTCTCAAGCATTGAGAATTTTAAAATAAAAGAAAAACATAACCATTACATTTTTTATGGACTCGGTCATGGTGCTCACCCAAGCCTCTTTTTAAAAACAACACTTCATCTTACTAAAGAGAGTTACTTTTAGTACAAAGGAGTTGCCTTAAGAATTAAGCCAATTTTGGGCTTATAAGGGCTGCTTTATCCTCAAATCTCCACCTTCTGATCCTAAAACCATTAAAACCAGGTTTAGCAATCCTTGTTTTAGCACAACATTTGATAAACCCCAAATGTAAAGCAAGGATAAGATACAAATCTGTAGTTAGACATAAGAAACAGAAATGATTTCAAATCATCATTTGTTAAAAGTTTAGATATAAAAAGTGTCCATTACGCTTACATGAAATTGGAGAAGAAAAATTTAAGCCTTCTCAATCATAGTCTACTTTCATTCCCCATCAATCAAAACGAAGTGATCATCTAAAACAAAACTCATATCTGACAACCATATAATATAAAGGAACTTTAGCAGAAATATGTATCAATTATCGAAAATATCACAAAATTTTCATATTGCCATCAGAATTGTAGAATAACAAAACTATGTTATGATAACAATCTGAAAAACAGTTTTAAATGTTAGAAATTAGCAAACCTTAGATTGAAATGAGAAAATTCTCTGATCGATTCTTCAATTAGAGAGCCAAAATAGTTCAAAGTTTTGCCTCTTAATGTTCTTCATTTGAATGGCAGATATGTAACTCATCTGAATCACTGGAAAATGAAACTTTCAAATTTTACATCTAATATCATTTATCAACAACATATGCATAATATTGTTCATCCACCTATATTATTCTACACAACCTCCTAATGTCATTTATACATTTAATTAATGATTTTATCTAGAGATATTTTTCATAGTTAAAATAACGATAATTTAATGTAATTTTATTATAAAAGAAACAATAAAAGAAGAACTTAACATAATACGATATAAAATTAATGATAAACCACTTAATGTATCTATATTTTTTGACATTTTATATTTTAAAAAATACTTATTGATCAAACAAAAAATTTCAATGTCTTTTTACTAATGTTTTCAATTATCAATAAACTCTATTTCTATTGCAATAATAATAATTTGATTTTATTACTTTATCACTTTTAAAATACCACTCGTGTATCACATTAATTAATTATATCCCAATTCAATATTTGGGAGATGATTGGGTCTTGGAAGGCCTGGGATGGTGTAAGGGGCATGACCCTACCAGTAATTGGTTACAAATTCTTATTATTATTATTTGACTCGCTATTAATATTCACATTCTATACCAAAATCGTTTCAACTTCACTTACAAAAAATTTAAAAAATGAAAGCAAGAAGATGAAGAATATGCTTGTATCATGATTTCAAAAAAAAGAATTTGATTAAGTTAATATATATATATTCAGTTGCCTTACCTAAAACTCATACTCCAAATAAACTGAGTTTTACTGCAAGGGATCAAATTAAAGTTAATTTAATGAACACAAGTTGCATAAATTACCTGCACTGGTCTTCCCTTTTCTTTATTGCACCAAGCTGTTAATTAACAATGGACAAATAAACATCAATATTGGTACTGCAACTAGGCAAACCAATAACATGAGAAGATTTCTAGTAAGAAATTACTTAGGGGACAGGCATCAATAAGACATTTGGTAAGGACTTGAGATTCAAACAGAGAACATCTTCTGATCTTCAGAAGTTCAAGAGATGTAATATTGGAGATTTTTGTAATTTTTGATATCCTGCAGAAATGATGCAACTATGTTATCAATACAGAGATCTCAAAATCTAAAAGATTTCTCATCCAAGTTAAACATCTTACCAACATAGGAACTGGTCACAAACTCAGCTCTTTATTTGGTTATGGCTATTGTAGGCCACATATACTTCAAGTCTTTCACCCAAGGTAGCGCATCAATCTATCAAAGCTGTGCCAATTTCATCACTCCAATCCTTGGATTTACCTTGAACATTAATAAATTCAATTAAGTTAGACATGCTCTGGTAGAAAAAAAGGCAATCGTGTTGAAAAAATGTAAAGACAAGTTTACTTAACATGAGAAAGAATATCTCATGTGCTTGTAGTTAATGAACATCAAATATTTCAGCCAGTTCTTATATAGGATATGAAAATGTCCATTACTTGACTTTGCTCTCGTCATTTTCTCCTATAAAAATGAATAGGACAACCAAAATTAGCATAACTCATGAAGGTAATGAAGCTAGCAATGAAGGAAATATTTGGTAAAAGAGTTAACTATGGCCATATATCATTTTACGGTTTTCACTTTAGCCAGATTCTAAACCAATTTATTCCAAAGAAATTGTTTTAACACATCATTCTCTTTCTATATATTAACTAAATATAAGCAAGGTCTTTTCTCAAGCAATGAGAATTTTAAAATAAAAGAAAAACATAACTATTACCTTTTTTATGGACTCGGTCATGGTGCTCGCCAAGCCTCTTTTTAAAAACAACACCTTCATCTTACTAAAGAGAGTTGCTTTTAGTACAAAGGAGTTACCTTAAGAATTAAGCTAATTTTGGGCTTATAAGGGCTGCTTTATCCTCAAATCTCCACCCTCTGATCCTAAAACCATTAAAACCAGGTTTAGCAATCCTTGTTTTGGCACAACATTTGATAAACCCCATATGCAAAGCAAGGATAAGATACAGAATGTGTGGTTAGACATGCAAAACAGAAATGATTTCAAATCATCACTTGTTAAAAGTTTAGATATAAAAAGTGTCCACTATGCTTACATGAAATTAGAGATGGAAAATTTCAGCCTTCCCAATCGTAGTCTACTTTCATTCCCCCTCAATCAAAACGAAGTGATCATCTGAAATGAAACTCGTATCTAACAACCCTATAATATAAAGAAACTTTAGCAGATATATGTATCAATTATTGAAAACATCACAAAATTTTATATTGCCATCAAAATTATAGAATAACAAAACTATGTTATGATAACAATCTGGAAAACAGTTTTAGATGTTAGAAATTAGCAAACCTGGATTGAAATGAGACAATTATCTGATTGATTCTTCAATTTGAGAGCCAAAATAGTTCAAAGTTCTGCCTCTTAATGTTCTTCCTTTGAATGGCAGATGTGTAACTCATCTGAATCACTGAAAAATGAAAATATCAAATTCTACATCTAATATGATTTATCAACAACATATGCATAATATTCTTTTTCTACCTATATTATTCTACACAACCTCCTGATGTCATTTATACGTTTAATTAATAATTTCATTTAGAGATAGTTTTAATAGTTAAAATAACGATAATTTAAATGTAATTTATTATAAAAGAAATAATAAAAAGAAGAACTTAAAAATTAATGATAAACCACTTATTGTATGTATATTTTTTTGACATTTTATATTTTAAAAAATACTTATTGATCAAACTAAAAATTTCAATGTCTTTTTACTAATGTTTTTAACTATCAATAAACTCTATTTCTATTGCAATAATAATAATTTGATTTTAATTATTTTATCTGGATATGAATTCTAAAATACCACTCATGTATCACAATTCAATATTTGGGAGATGATTGGGTCTCAGAAGGCCTGGGGTGGCATGAGGGCGTGACCCTACCAGTAATTGGTTACAAATTCTTATTCTTATTTAATTCGCTATTAATATTCACATTCTGCACCAAGATGAAGAATTTGCTTGTATCATGGATTTAAAAAAAAAAAAATAAAATAAAATTCAGTTGCCTATTAACCTAAAACTCATACTCCAAATGAACTGAGTTTTATCACAAGGTATCAAATTAAAGTTAATTTAATCAACAAAAGTTGCAGAAAATTACCAGTACAAAGTACCACTGTGATTGTGTCCTTGACGATTATCTGGCAAATTAAAATAAAGAGTAACTTATTAGTACTTGAAATTAATGCAAAGGATAAAAACATAATATCTTAATATAAAAAATTCAACTAATAGTGAAGGTGTAACCATGTAAGTAAATCACAAACCTTGATGATTATCTGACTGCATCCTTGAATTCACTTAATTAAGCTCAATTCTCCTCCTTTGAATTGAAGATGAATTTTCCATCTATTCTAACATTAGGGATGTGAGTTATCATTGAGCAATACTTCCCTTTGCCTCTTCTCCACTGCTTTTTTAGTGATGGACAACTCCAGATCTGTAATTCCACAAGTGAAGGTGGCAGACTTGGCAAGGATTTGAGCTTTGGGCAACCGCTGATGTACAAGATTTGAAGAGAAGTGAGGCTTCCCAGGCATGCAATTGATTTGAGATTTGGGCAACTCCAAAGTCTGAATTCTTCAATGGAGGTGTGGCTTCCCAGATCTGGAATTGATTTGATCTTTGGGCAACTCTCTATGCAGAAGCTTTTAAGTGATACGAGGCTTCCTAGGTCTGGAATTGACTTGAGATTTGGGGAATCCTCAATTTTCAAGTCTGTAAGAGAGGTCAATGTGCCCAAATCTGAAACAGATCTGAACGGTGTGAAATTAGAGATCTTCAAAGATTCAAGAGAAGTGGGCATTCGTTGGTCCTCCGATAGAATAAGCTCTGAATCTTCAAATCCCTTAATTTCAAGATCTTTAAGAGAGGTGAGATTCTGTAGGCCGAACAATGTATTGGATTCAAGATTTTGAAGACCCACTAAACGTACATCTTGAAGACGGGGGTTATTGTTAAATGCCCCTTCTAGTGACTTTAGATTTGGACAATTCACAATATGGAGGGTCTCAAGTGATTCATGTACGCACCACCTTGTTGATAATAATGTTGTGAGATTTCGACACCTATTAATTTCAAGACTTTTGAGTGTCTTAGGCAACAATGCTCGTGATGATAGGCACGTGAGAGACTCGCAATCATCAATACACAAATACTCGAGAAGAGTAGAACTGATACCCTCCAAATGTTGTAATTTCTTACAACCCCATATATTAAGCCTTTTTAGAGACGAAGGCAATGTGTTTCTTGCAATGAATAATAGAGAATCACAATAATAAATTGTCAGACTTTTTATGTTGTTTTGCTTCAATCTTTTCGGCAAAGATTTCAGATCCTCACAATTGCTAATCGAAAGATAACTCAAATTGGGAAGCAAAATGGTTTTTAGAAATGAGATCCTACACTTTTTGATACACAAACTTTCAAGAGATGTGAGGCTATGACTCCATTTTAGTGGCTTCTCAACACAACTGAAACCTTGACTCAACCAATTTTCAAATCCTACAATGTTTGGAAGAGATTCAGACTTAGGTGACATGAACTCCGTAGGACTACCAGTACACACCACTTCCTTGCACTCATCAATTCTTAAATAGACGAGCTTTGGAAAACTTGAGAATGAAACCGTCCACTTTGCACACTTTTCAATATGAAGTTTTTCCAGTGAGGGAAGATGATCAAGCATTTCTATGATAAGTTCAGGACATTCAGTAACGGAAAGCTCACGAAGTTTTGGGAAATTTTCAACATTCTCATTTTCCCCTTTGGTGTCCCAATACTCACATGTTTGCAAATTCTTGAAACAAAGAATCTCTAATGAATTGTAAAGAATTCGCATATTTATTCTTTCTAGTTTTGGCATCCCTCCGATGACTAACTCTTTAAGTGAGCTCAATAAGTTTTCTGAAGGTAAACTTGTGCAATTTTTACAATTTTCTAATTGAAGGACCGTCAATTTAGAGAGCAATGATGAAGTGATTAACCAAGATGGAAATTCTAAACCACCATAGGATCTAATTTCTAGTTTTTCTAGATTGCTATGAGGTTTCAACATTTCAAGCACATCATTTTCTTCTCTCTCTACTCGTGAGCCATCAAATTCGGATCCCCACTCTAATGACAACACTTTTAAATCTTTTTTATTGCCTAATATGAGCCCACCTATTTGTGTTACACTATTCACATTCTCTAAGTTGGAAATGTGAAGCTCTCCTTGAAGAAAACTTAAGCTCTTCAAATCTTCTAGATTTGAGCCCAATTCCTTCCCCACAATAAAGTTAGACAATATTCGAAGCTTTTTCAAAACTCTCATTCTTGACGGCATCTCTTCCAATGAATTTTGACCACTTATATCAAGGTGATATAGATTGGTCAAATACCTCATGTTGAAAGGTAACTTCACGAGGCGAGAACAATCCTCTAATAACAAAGTTTGCAAGTTAAATAATTGGCTTATTGACTCAGGCAAACTTTTGATCCTAGTGTGAGAAAAGTTGAGATACCTTAAATAAATCAAATTTCCAATTGAATCAGGTAAATGAGTGATGTGGTATCCTTCTAAAGATAATACTCTCAACTTTTCTAACTTTGACAACAAATCAAAGAGAACTCTAGCAGTTATGTAATAGTAGTTTCCATACATCGGCAATAATGTTCTTAAACTCTCAAGATTTTCCAAGCCCTTAAATTTCTTTTCCAAATCATATTCATCATAAAAATAAGAAAACTGACGTATTCTTTTTAACATTTTCTAGTAGCTCAATAATGGCTTTCTCAGAGCTAAAACTGAATTCTTTAGAAACCGATTTAACTAGGTCGTGGACAAGGTCATGCATTGCATATTTAGAACCATCATTACTTGATTTTTGAAAAAGCGACCTTAAACACAAATCATTAAGGTACTGACCTGCGACATCCAGTTGTGTATCAGATGATTGAATAATACCTTCTGCCATCCATAGAAGTACAAGTTCCTCTTTCTCAAATTCATAATCTTCTGGAAAAATAGCACAGTATGCGAAACATCTTTTTAAATGCGGAGGAAGATAGAGATAACTTAACTTTAGTACGGGCTGAACATCATTTTCTTCAAATGAATTCCATACGTCGCTATCTAACATTCTTTCCCAAGTATTAACCGGCTTAGAGTGTAGAAGACCACCGAGGGTCTTTGCTGCTAGAGGTAGACCACTACACCTTTCAAGAACTCTCTGACGAATTGAATCGGGAATTAGATCAGCACCAGCAGCAGTACCAGTCGCAAGTGCATGCTCCATAAACAAGTCCCAACAAGCTTCTTTGGATAAAAGCTTTAAATGGTAAATATAGGAGCATCTTACTGTTTTTGCAACATCTTCACGGCGTGTTGTGACGATCATCGTGCTTCCAGGTGCACCAGCTTTGAAGGGAGACATAAGCTGTTCCCATTTTCTGTAGTCTACCTCCCAGACATCGTCTAATACTATCAAGAATTTTTTCCCATTTACTGCCTTCTGCACTTCAACTTGTGCTTCATTTAAATTATTTGGATTGGAGGATGAAGAGTGTTTTAATGACCCAAGGATATTCTTTGAGATAGTGAGAACGTCAAAATTGACCGAAACACAGACCCACGCTTTTTCCTCAAACTTGAAACCTTCCAATTCCTCGTGATTGTACACCGCTCGAGCCACTGTCGTTTTGCCGATCCCTCCCATGCCGACGATGGCTATCACTCGAAAGTTGGCACCACTTGGTTGAGCGCTTTTCACCATGTCAAGTAGGTTGGCTTCATCTTCATCTCTGCCATAAACAACATTTTCAGGTGGGACGCTTGAAGTTTCCTCTGGTCTTTTTGGTGCAGCGACGTCACTTGATGTCCCTCCAGAAAGCTCTAGCAATCCACGTTCATCTGATCTTTCCTGCCGAAGCTGTTCCAAGCGGGCAGTGATGTCTTTGATCTTGGACCCCATGTGGACATTGAACTTAGGGCTACTGAAACAATCAGGGAGGCAGCTCAATCCCTTGCAACTGCTCGGCTGGTGTTCTGTCTTCAGTTTGCGTCGCAAAGCTTCGTAAGCAAACTTATCCAGTATGTCTTCCGCATCATAAGCCCAGTCTTGAAGATTGTCAAGCCACTCTTTTACGTCCCCATCCGTGAGTTGCTTGTCTTCTGCCTTGTGAAGAAGCTTTTCAACCGTCAACAACTTTTTCTTCAGCTCATTGAGTTCAGAATCTACCCCTCCAACAAGGTTCCGGGCAAAGTTCCGCACCTCATTGGACCCCAAAATCTTAAACAACCCCTTAAAGAGTTCAGAGACCACAGGCTCGACGACAAATTCCATTGTTCCGGTTGTTGTTGAAAGAATGAAAAGATTGTAACAAGAAGAGAAGGATGAGAGAAAGCAAGAAAAACTGGTTGATCTTCTATTAAGAGTAATTAAAACTGAACTCAAAATACAATAATATTTAATAAGAGAAATTAGACAATAGTTTCTTTGATAAATACCTTGCTTGAGCTGACAATATTAACTTTATTCTTCAGCATTCTGAGATAAAGAATGGAGAATCATATTCTTTTTTTGGGAATACTTTAATCTCGTGTCATGCCTTTGAAAAAGATAAAGAATGTATTCCTTTCCCTGCATTTGAAGCTATGTAACAGGGGAGGCTAATGAATCCCTTTGCTTCTTTCTGCACTTAGGATTAACACTTGAAAATGTTGAAATTACAAAATTTTCCAACACTTAAAATTACAGGTAGTTGAGTTAACTCTTGAAAAGAAGACTTGTTTAAGCTTTTATTAATGTAACCAATGTTCATGAATGTGGATGATTTCAACCACTAAGCATCATGAATGTGTATAGTCTCAAAGCTCAAAGCTCCTCTTATGATTTTGATGATCACTCCTCTTATAACAGTTGAAATGAAAACTTGTTTAAGCTTATCAGTACTATTGAATAAGAGAAAACAACTACACATATAATTGAATCATTATAAAATTTTTGTATTGGATCTTTGGATGGACATATAGTTATAAGTGATGTGATATATCCTATTTAGAATAAGTATTTTTCACTATTAATATAAAAACTTTGTTAGTAATTTAAAAATCCGTTTAGTACAACTTATTTGAATAGAGTTTATAATTTTTAATTTTAAAAATAGATTTTAAATATTATATATAGATTTAATTTTCATTTAATTTTTAGATATTTTTAAATATTATATACATTTTTAGATAATTAATTCTACTCAAAATTAAAACAATGCAAAGTAGGAGGGCAAAGTCGTCAATTCAGGATAAAAAGGAATGCGCGGCGCCGGCGGTTTTAGTTAAAACCTAAAGCAGAGAATGAGATTCTCCCATGGCCCACGGGTATGGCCATATCTCGCCATTTATCTATCTCTGTAAGGCCAGAAAACGACGCCGTCATTTCAGTTGGGCATTTAGTCGAAGCCAAACACGGAGACAGAGAAAGCACTAGAAAATGAGTTCAGTCAAAGGAGTAATCGTCGATGAATCGGTTCTGTTGCTCCAAATGCAAACGGCTCGGCTTTTCTGCTGCGATCGGGAGCCTTCTCTTTACTTGTTAGCTCCGTCAATCGAAAATCCGTACCGGTACTATTTCATCTCTTTCGCTCTCTCTTTGTTTTGAATTTGTTGTAAGAAATGAGTTGAATTTTGACCTTTACGTTTGGCAATTTTTTCCGCAGGGAGTTTCGTATTTTCTCGGCCTTTTGTCTGATAAGGTAATTCTTTCTTTTATATTTTTTCTGTATGCTTTAGAGCAAGGTAATTAGAGTTCTCTTTTATGTTAATTTTATAGTGTCTGCGTGTTTGGATGAAACAGATGAAGTGTTTCTCTTCCTCGAAAATTTACTTGCTGTATAATAATGGTTGCGTCTGAAAGATATGAGTCCTGTAGAAATTATTTGATTGGAGAGATTAAGGCTGGGTTCTATTTGATGGTGTCTTCTGTGTACATAAAATGCATATGAATGTATTGTCTAAGATTTCTTATGTACCAACTTATTGTTCCATTAGTACTAGTTGGTGGAATAATACGCTGAAGTAAGTTGCTTCCAATGCTTTGGGACTTAAGTACTGTGTTCAGCATCTAGATTATGCTTATTAGTTACAGAAAATGCTTGATAAGTTTGTTTGTTTCTGCTACTGAATTTGGTTAAATTGGTTCTGAAACTGGATTCTGCTTCTCTCTCAGGTGTCAAAAGAGCAAGTGTGTCTCATAATTCAAGCATTCTTTATATCAACAAGATAGAACAGTTGCCTATGACCATTTGCAAGTTGAACAAAAAGGTTGCCTAAAGTGATTCACCCTTTTGATGTTCTTGTTCATGATTACCATATGTTTTTTACTTGATTTTTGGGTTCAAAAGCTATATGCTATAAATACAACTGAGAAACTGAAAACTGTAAAAGAGTAGTTATTTCAAGGGAAAATTGTAGGAAGGTGTGGTTAATAATCTGTAGATCTAACATATACAAGATACAATGTAACATAAGTGATTTCTTTGAGAAAAAAGAGTCAAATGCAAGGATATACTCTGAAATTTCGATACTTTAAATGCACTGCTTCATATTTATATTATGATGTTCATTCCATGGCTCGTTCAATGTCTCACAATTGAAGTAGGCAGCTGGCAACAATGGTGTGATGGTTGGTTATGTCATGAAGCCTTTACGTGAAGAAGGTTTTGCCAAGGTGAGCCCTTTTTTATAGAAGTGAGAATATGCCATGTTAGAAAAAAGTTAAAGGAAGCTAAAGAAGTTAATAAAATTGGATGGTCTTGTACAACCATGAGTTGCATAAAATCAGTATGTAACTGTTGATACTCTTTGATTGAATGTTCTACATTGAATTGAAAAGTGACTCATTCTGGTTCCTAAATCCCGAAAATTAGATGTGGCTAACACATCAAACTAAGAACAATTAAAATAAATTTGAGAGATAGCTTTTTTTTTTTTTTTTTAAAGAAAGAGATTTAGTCATATGCAATGATCTTTATTGGTCTGAAATGTTATTCTTCAGGTAAATAGAATGATTTAATTGATTATTTTGGCCCAAGCAATTATTTAGGTTTGCCTAATAGTAGTTGGTTATAGGCTTGACTTTCTGCATCTTACCAATGACGGCAATGTGGGAAATTTCTGTTGTTTTATTCTTTACTCATCCAAAGAAAACCCTATATTTGAAGCTTATTTTGGTGCCGTCTTTTGTAGAGGGGTGCATTTCCTATGAATCCTACTCCAAATGGCTTGATATCTGTGCTTCTCACATTTGAGACTCCTCTATCATCTCAATTACAGGTAGTTGATGTAGTTCTCCATAAAGCAACAGATGAAATATTGTCCATCGAATTGGGAAGCAATTCAGAACCTTCCAACAGAATCACATACACCTCAGGCATGCGGGAGCTGCAAAGGTAACTTCTAAATGGAGTTACATATACCATGTTTCTCTTATGAGATCCATTAGATGTTTGGATAGAATTTGCTTGTCTATTGTTGTTTTGTACAGTTGACATTTGTTTACAAACTTCATATAACGTGTCAAATTTTGGATGGACGTGCTTATATAGTGCCAACTGAAAGATAATTTGAGGATAAGAAAGTTGATGTTTTGTTCCTGTTTCTTTGGCCTGTCTTTATTTTCTTTATAGGAATTTTTGATATGGATAAGAAAGTTGACTCTGCTGAGGGTGTCTTTTGGGTTCTGGCAGGCCTATGCTAGAATGTCTGAGCTGTTGTTCTTTTCTATGGTTTTGCCCTCCTATGGTTTCCAGAGTCAGAATTCGGCTTTTTCGCTGAAAGTTGATATTATCTAGACAGGAAAGTTTCATTTCAGGGTGTTGCTGTGGGGTTGTTCTGTATAGGTTTTGGCAGATTAGTCTGGGAGGTTCATTGGAGTTCCAAGAAGAATTGTCCCTCTCATGGGCTGAGGTGTGGTCAGGAGAGTTTGGGGAATGATCTGAAATCAGTTGGGGCTTGTAGCCAAGGGTTTTACTGATTATGGAGTTGGCTTTTCCGGGTGTTCTTATTTTGCTGTTATAGCCTGGGCCGAAAATGCCCTTCCTTCTTTTTTCTTTGCCTGGAAGTTTCTGGAAGGAAATTGCAATTTTAGGTGTTTCTTGTGATGTTTTTTGACTTTTCCCAGCGGAGCTGCGTTGCCTATGTTAAAATGCTTGAGAGCTGGGTTTTTTTTGGTGTGATTACTCGGTCAGGTATATCTGCAGGAGTAGTCATTTTCCCCATTGGGTTTGTTTCCTTTGGACCTGGAGTATGTTCTGCTGTTTTTATTGGGCTACAAAGGTTGGGCCCCGATAAGGAGAAGCAGCAGCTACCATGGTTTTTCAAGCGGTTGGTTGTCTTCTCTTCCGCCCAACTCTTGTTTGTAAAGGCTTGGGCCTGTGCAGGGGTATTGTTTGGAGAGGAGTCCCTTCTTTTAACTTGGTACTTTTTTTAATTCTTTTCTATTTTACCCCCTACTGCCAAAAAAAAAAAAAAAAAAAAAAGGATAATTTGAGGATGACAATTGAGAAAATTTGAGCCTGTTACTTATGAGCTGCAGGGAAATATCTTTAGAAGAATGTTATTGTCACTAATCACTAAATTTATTTTTGTATTTAATGGTATTGATAAAGTGTATAATTGGCGCATACACCAAAGAATTTCATAAAGTCCTAAAGTTCGTTAGTCCTATTTGGGCTGCCTAGAACCTTCATTTTCTTATTAATTACACAAAAAATAATTATTCGCATGATTAATTATAATATATTTTTATAGTTCGGTAGGATGGGTGAATGGTAATTACTATGATAATATTACACCAATTTATTCATCATTTGTAATTTATTCATCATTTGTAATGGAGATATTTGAAATAAATTTTGGGAAATTATAACCCAAGATTCATTGTTTAAGTAGACATGTTTATTATTAACTTATTAATTATTAGATGTTGAGTAGTTTTCTCATTTTGTGATTTTTTGAGCACAAAATCGAGTGAAAACCATTAATTCTTATCTTTCATTAAGCAATTTATTTTTGTGACACCAACTCATTTGTCTTACTTTGATCGAGAACCATTTCAAAAGGAATAATAGAAAGTGTTATCGAATTGTGAAAACATAAAATTTAAGTAGTTTAAATTAATAGAATTTAATTGTTGAAAGCGAATTTGACAGATATCAATAACAATATAAAAATATGAGCTGCAAGGATATATCAAGTATCAACGTACGAAGCATGTTACATTCACCAACCACTGAATTAAGAGAGGAAAAACTTGGATGCAAGAGGATACTTATGCAGATAATTTTTGAGAAAAATAATTAATGATGTTCTTGATTTAATAGAATTTTGGAAGTTGGGCGAGATTAGATTTTAGAGGGGAAAAAAGAGATTACTAAGCCAGGTTAACCTGTGGAATTTCACTATTCTGAAGAAAGAATTGAGCTACCTAGAGAGATTGAATCATTTATAGTTGTGAGATTAACAATAACTACAAGACATATAGCAAAAGCTCTTCATCTGAAATGATATTTTTTGAAGAAATAAAAGTACATATAGCAAAATCTTTAGCAAGATATATAACAATGCTTACTTGGTTTTTTTCTCATTATTTGGTGGGCTCCACATGCAAATTCAAGACTAAGATACAAAATGTGCAATTAGATGCACGAAAAAGAAATGATTTGTGATCTTGTTAAAAGTTTAGACTTACAAAAACAGTGTTGAATATGCTTACACAAAGTTGGGGAAGGAAAATTTTAAGCCCCTCCAATGATTCCTGCAATGTTTATCTAAGTGTAGGGATCCAGCATAGAGTTGTTTACATAGAGAAAGTAAACAATGATTCCTTCAATAAGCTATAAAAAAATCCAGATGCATTTCACAACGTCTCTTTGCCCAAAACAAAAACAATAAGACAACAATAAAGAAACTATGCCGAGGCAGAAAAATGCACTTTGATTAATAGTTGCAACAACTAGAAGCTCGAAAATTTGTATTGTAACTTCAGCAAGGAATCCAAAGCTCCAAAACCTGAAGCCAGGAGTTAGGTTCTAAAAGTGCAAGTAGACATGCCAGTTATTAAAGTTTAGATATGGAAAAGTTAGACATGCCAGGAGTTAGGTTTTAACAGCTGCTTACGTGACGTTGGAGACAGCAGCACCTGAAGAAAAATGAATCCGAAGAAAAAATTTCTTGCCTGTGTAGTAGTAGAACCCAGATCTGGAAAACATAATAGTAAGTATCTGTAGCAGATGTTTTTATCAAAAATTACAGATATTGCTTACTTTTGGTTACCTTTGAACCATAAGAGTTGAGAAAATCTATGAGATGACACAGTAGTGAAGTTTTAACACAAAGGAACCACTTTCAATTTGGAAGTATTCTACTATCAAAATGCCATGTTGTACTTCTGAAACTAGAGCAACTGTTCACTTGCTTCTTGCTGGAGAAAAAAAACTGATAAAAATACTAAATTGAGTTTCAAATATTGAGTGTTAAAGTCAACCAGAAATGAGATTTATGCGAAACATACAAGTACCTTAAGAATCTCTAACATTAGAACCTTGTTGACACTTGCCTCTAAATGTTCCTGTCCTGAATTGTAGAAGTATAAAAATATAAGCCAAAATTGTCTAATCTGCATCTAGTCTCAAAACTCACACAAACTAAGCAATAATATTATCTAATCTGTTATTCAAAAACCCTTTCAAAAATTAAAAAATGAAAATAGAACATGAAGAATTTACTTGTATTAAGAACTCCAGAAATTAGAATTTTGTCCAAGTTCAAAGTTTTTTCTTTTCTTCAGTTACCTATCACACACAATAGTGACCAATAGCAAAATGGTATAGAGATTACAATCAATTTACGAAAAACATATAAAACCAATCATAAATATTTGTGACAGTGAGTTTATATTGTATTACATAAAATCAATAAAAAATTATCGTATTAGATAAAAACCTAGATAATAGTAGAGGTGAAATTAAGAAAATGACAAACCTTGAATAATGAGATGATTTTCCAGAATCAGATGATTCATTGGTTTCTTTCTCCTTTAAATTTCTTTTAAGTCTCTCCCACTTTACGCACAAAAATCCCAAAGATGAAACTTTCTTCTATAGTCTTTGGCTCTTATTATTTAACAAGAATTTACAACAACACTCACCTTTCACCAATTCTCTTAACGAATTAGTTTTCTCTGTTGAAGAAACTGTCTTGATTCCACTGTATACACTTCTGCCTTGCCATTGCAATTTATCAAGCTTCACATTCCTCATATGATGACAATAAGTTCATGTGTGGAGCCATGGTGACTGAATGGAGCCCCCAAGTTTGTGAAGCAATAATCTAGTGGTTTGTGGCCTTGACACTATTTAGATATTCTTCAAATGTCCATCCAGTTTGGTGTTATTGGTGAAATCACCTGCAAAAGAGAGAAAATATTTATGAAAAGACAGCCAAGAAAATATGCAAAACAATTGATAAAGTAAAAACATTTCATGCAAGTGTATTAGTTACCTCCACTTACAAATTACAAATTTCTTAAGTGAAGACCATAAGTGAGTGGGTAAATCATGTATATTTAACTTATCCAGTTTCTTCAAGAGACTTCTTGCCATCTATCCTCTCAAATAGACATGGATCATATTTGATTGGTCTTCCTTTTCTTTCTAGCACCAAGCTGTTAATTAACAAAGGACAAATTAAAATCAATATTGGCATTGCAACTAGGCAAACCAACAGCAAAAAATGCAACTTGAAAAGATTTCTACTAAGAAATTACTTGGGGGACAGGCATCGATAAGACATTTGGTAAGGACTTGACATGAACATCTTCTAATCTCCAGAAGTTCAAGAAATGTAATACTGGAGATTTTGGCACTTTTTGGTATTCTGCAGAAATGAAGTGACCATGTTATTGTTACAGAGATCTCAAAATGTACAAGATTTCTCATCCAAGTTGGAAATGTCTTACAACCATAGGAGCTGATCACAACCTCATGCTCTTTATTTGGTAACATATATATACTTCAAGTCTTTAATCCAAGTTGACACAGTACTCTATTGAAGTTGAGTTGATTTCATCACTCCATTCCTAGGATTCACCTTGAACATTAACAAATACAAATTAAGTAGACATGCTCTTCCAAAACAAAAAGACAATCGAATTGAGAAAAGGTTAGAATAAGTCTACTCAAGAGGAGAAAGAATATCTCACGTTCTTACAACGAATGGACATCAAATATTTCGGCTACCTCTTCTATAGGATATGTAAGGGTCCAGTACTTGGTTATGCTATCATCATTTCTTCCTACAAAAAATTAACAGGACAACCAACGTTAACGTAACTCATGAAGGTGATGGTAGCAAACTTGCTGAGAGAAGCAAGAAATGAAGGAAATATATTAACCAAATATAAGCAAGGTCTTTTCTCAAGCATTTATAATTTTAAAATAAAAGAAAAGCATTACTGTTACCTTTTGTAGATGGACTGGGTCATGCTGTGCCCCATGACTCTTTTTAAAAACAACGCCTTCATCTTAATAAAGAGAGTTCCTTTAGTACAGAGGAATTACCAACCGGAAGAGAAAATAGGGTGATTCCATAGATAAGATAAGCCACACAAATTTCAAAACAAAAATAAAATCTGCCTTTTCAAAACGAAAAGAATCAAACAATCATGAATAAAATATACATATATATATAAGCATTTAAGTTCACTTATTTAGTTAAAAGATGCCACGATTAGAACCGCCAATCCTTGTTTGAGCACAAAATTTGATAGACTCCATATGTAAAGCAAGGATAAGATATTCAAGGTATCAAATTCAAGAAGTTAATTTAATCAACACAAGTTGCATAAATTACCTATACAAAGTACCACTGTGATTGTCTCCTTGACGATTATCTGGGCAAATTAAAATATGAGGAACTTATTAATACTTGAAATTAAGGCAGAGGGTAAAAACAATACTATGTTAATATACAAAATTCTGCTAATAGTGGAGGTGTAAGTAAATATCAAACCTTGATTATCTAACTGCAGGCTTTGTATTCAATTATGCCAGCTCCATTCTCCTTCTTCCTCCTTTGAATTGAAGATGAATTTTTCATCTATTTTAACATTAGGGATGTGAGCTATCATTGAGCAATACTTCCCTTTACCTCTTCTCCACTGTTTTTTTAGCGATGGACATGTCGAGATCTGTAATTCCAGAAGTGAAGGTGGCGGGCTTGGAAAGGATTTGAGCTTTGGGCAATTCCAAATATTCAAGATTTGAAGAGAAGTGAGGCTTCCCAGGCATGCAATTGATTTGAGATTTTGGCAATCCCTAATTATGAATTCTTCAAGAGAGGTGTGGCTTCCCGGATCTGGAATTGATTTGACCCTTGGGCAATTATCAATCCAGAAGCTTTTAAGTGATACGAGGCTTCCGAGGTCTGGAATTGACTTGAGATTTGGGGAATCCTCAATTTTCAAGTCTGTAAGAGAAGTCAGTCCACCCAAATCTGAAATAGATCTGAACGGTGCGAAATTAGAGATCTTCAAAGATTCAAGAGAAGTGGGCATTCGCTGGTCCTCCGATAGAATAAACATTGGATCTTCAAATCCCTTAATTTGAAGACGTTTAAGAGAGGTGAGATTGTGCAATCCCCATCTAATCAGTCTCTTGCTAATTTCGACCTCTTCCCCAATGCTGAAGCCCCAAGACTCATGTAGTATTAATTTTTCAAGACTGGTAAGATTCTGTAGGCCAAACAATCTATCGGATTCAAGATTGTGAAGACCCACTAAATGTACCTCTTGAAGACGGGGGCTATTGTTAAATGCCTCTTCTAGTGACCTTAGCGTTGGACAATTCACAATAGAGAGGGTCTCAAGTGATTCATGTACGCACCACCTTGTTGATAATAATGTTGTAAGATTTCGACACGTATAAATAGAAAGACTTTTGAGTGTCTTAGGCAACAATGCTCGTGATGATAGGCACGTGAGAGACTCGCAATTGGAAATAGACAACTCCTCAAGAAGAGTAGAACTGATACCCTCCAAATGTTGTAATTTCTGACAACGAGTTATCTGAAGACGTTTTAGGGACGAAGGCAGTGTGTTTCTTACAATGAATAATAGAGAGTTGCAATCAAAAATATACAACTCCTCGAGGAGAGTAGAACTGATACCCTCCAAATGTTGTAATTTCTTACAACGCCATATACTAAGGCTTTTTAGAGACGAAGGCAGTGTGTTTCTTGCAATCAATAATAGAGAATCACAACCCCAAAACAACATACTTTCTATGTTGTTTTGCTTCAATCTTTTCGGTAAAGATTTCAGAGCATTGCAATTTCTAATCTCAAGATGTCTCAAATTGGGAAGCAAAATGGTGTTTAGAAATGAGATCCTACAATTTGTGAAATACAAACTTTTAAGAGAGGTGAGGCTATGACTCCATTTTAGTGGCTTCTCAACACAACTGAAACCTTGACTCAACCAATTTTTAGATCCTACAATGTTGGGAAGAGATTCAGACTCAAGTGACATGAACTCCGTAGAACTACCAGTGCACACCACTTCCATGCACTTATCAATTCTTAAACAGGCAAGCTTTGGAAAACTTGAGAATGAAACGGTCCACTTTGCACACTTTTCAATATGAAGTTTTTCCAATGAGGGAAGATGATCAGGCATTTCTATGATAAGTTCGGGACATTCAGTAATGGAAAGCTCACGAAGTTTTGGGAAATTTTCAACACTTTCGTTTTCCCCTTTGGTGTCCCAATAATCACATGTTTGCAAATTCTTGAAACGAAGAATCTCTAATGAATTGTAAGGAATTTGCATATTTATTCTTTCTAGTTTTGGCATCCATTCGATGACTAACTCTTTAAGTGAGCTCAATAGGTTTTTTAAAGGTAAGCTTGTGCAATTTTTACAATTTTCTAATTCAAGGACCGTCAATTTAGAGAGCAATGACGAATTGCTTAACCAAGATGGAAATTCTAAACCACCATAGGATCTAATTGCTAGTTTTTCCAGATTGCTACAAGGTTTCAACATTTCAAGCACATCATTTTCTTCTCTCTCTACTCGTGAGCCATCAAATTCGGATCCCCACTCTAATGACAACACTTTTAAATCTTTTTTATTGCTTAATATGAGCCCACCTATTTGCCTTATATTATTCGCATTCTCTAATTTGGAAATGTGAAGCTTTCCTTGAAGAAAACTTAAGCTCTTCAAATCTTCCAAACTTGAGCTCGATTCCTTCCCCACAATAAAGTTAGACAACACACGGAGATTTTTCAACTCTCTCATTCTTGACGGCATCTCTTCCAATGAATTTTGACCACTTATGTCAAGATGATATAGATTGGTCAAATATCTCATGTTGGAAGGTAACTTCACGAGATAAGAACAATCTTTTAATAACAAAGTTTGCAAGTTAAATAATTGGCTTGTTGACTCAGGCAAACTTTTGATCCTAGTGTGAGAAAGGTTGAGATACCTTAGATGTATCAAATTTCCAATTGAATCAGGTAAATGAGTGATGTGGTATCTTTTTAAAGATAATACTCTCAACTTTTCTAACTTTGGCAACAAGTAAAAAGTAACCTTAGCACTTATATAATGGTCACTATGATTTACATAATTAGGCCTCATGAATACCAGTAAGAATGTTCTTAGACTCTTAAGTTTTTCCAAGCCTTCAAATTTCTTTCCTATACTATATTCATCAGGAAGATAAGAAAAATGACGAGTCCTTTTAACATTTTCTGGTAGCTCGATAATGGCTTTCTCAGAGCTGAAACTGAATTCTTTAGAAACCGATTTAGCTAGCTTGTGGACAAGGTCATGCATTGTATATTTAGAACTGTCATTACCTGATTTTTGAAAGAACGATCTTAAACACAGATCATTAAAGTACTGACCTGCGACATCCAGTTGTGTATCAGATGATTGAACAATATCTTCTGCCATCCATAGAAGTACAAGTTCCTCTTTCTCATATTCATAATCTTCTGGAAAAATCACGCAATATGCAAAACATCTTTTTAAATGCGGAGGAAGATAGAGATAACTTAACTTTAGGACGGGCAGAACATCATTTTCTTCAAATGAATTCCATATGTCGCTATCTAACATTCTTTCCCAAGTATTAATCGGCTTAGAGTGTAGAAGACCACCGAGGGTCTTTGCTGCCAGAGGTAGACCACTACACCTTTCAAGAACTCTCTTACGAATTGAATCGGTAATTAGATCAGCATCAGCAGCAGTACCAGTCGCAAGTGCGTGCTCCATAAACAAGTCCCAACAAGCTTCTTTGGATAAAAGCTTTAAATGGTAAATATGGGAGCATCTTACTGTTTTTGCAACATCTTCACCGCGTGTTGTGACGATCATCGTGCTTCCAGGTGCACCAGCTTTGAAAGGAGACATAAGCTGTTCCCATTTACCGTAGTATACGTCCCAAACATCGTCTAATACTATCAAGAATTTTTTCCCATTTACTGCCTTCTGCAGTTCAACTTGCACTCCATTTAAATCACTTGGAATTGAGAACGAGGGGCCTTTCAATGACCCAAGGAGTCTCTTTGAGATAGTGAGAACGTCAAAATTGACCGAAACACAGACCCATGCTTTTTCCTGAAACTTGAAACCTTCCAATTCCTCGTGATTGTACACCGCTCGAGCCACTGTCGTTTTGCCGATCCCTCCCATGCCGACGATGGCTATCACTCGAAAGTTGGCACCACTTGGTTGAGCGCTTTTCACGATGTCAAGTAGGCTGGCTTCATCTTCAACTCTGCCATAAACAACATTTTCAGGTGGGACGCTTGAAGTTTCCTCTGGTCTTTGCGGTGCAGCGACGTTACTTGATGTCCCTCCAGAAACCACTTGCATTTCATTTTCAGCTGATCTTTCCTGCCGCAGTTGTTCTAAGCGGCTGGTGAGGTCTTTGATCTTGGACCCCATTTGGACATTGAACAAGGGACTAGGGAAAGAAGCAGGGAGGCAGCTAATTCCCTTGCTAGAGCGGGCCTGGTGTTCTGCCTTCAGTTTGCGTCGCAAAGCCTTGTAGGCAAACTCATCCAGTAAGTCCTCCGCATCATAAGCCCAGTGTTGAAGATTGTAAAGCCACTCCTTAACGCTTTCATCAGTCAGTTGCTTGTCTTCTGCATTGCGAAGAAGCTTTTCAACCATCAGCAACTTTTTCTTCAGCTGTTTGAGCTCTGAATCTACCCCTCCAACAAGGTTCCGGGCAAAGTCCTGCACCTCATTGGACCCCAAAATCTTAAACAACCCCTTAAAGAGTTCAGAGACCACAGACTGAGCAACAAGATCCATGGTTTCAGTTGTTGGAACAAGAAGAGAAGGATGAGAGAAAGCAAGAAAAATTGGTTAATTTTCTCTTAAGAGTGCTCAAAACTGAACGCAATATACGAGAATATTAGGATGTCAAAATACTTAAATATTGAAGTCTACAAGTATTAAAATTTTGATGAGATGTTAAAATTAAAATTTTATTATATTATATAGTGGATGTCACATGCCTCTGCTTAGCCTATATTATTTTATTAATTCTGATTAATATCGGTGGATTAATTAATTAATAAGATGTCACATGCCTTAAGTTTCTATGATCTATGATTCTTTTTTCACCTTTCTTTCTTCTTCCTCCTCTCTTTTTCTCCTCCTTCTTCACTCCCCCTTCCCTTGGCCAAGGACCCTATCTACTGTCTAGTGCGTAGTCTCTTCTAGTTCGAATATGTCGTTCTCTCATTTCAAATATTAGGAGCCCTCAACAATCAACAGTCATTGTAAAATTTCTCCATCAATGGTTATTTTGTTTTGTTTTTTCAACTCTTCAGCTCTTGCAAATATTTATAATTTCCAAATTAATTGTACTTGCATGAATTGACTGAGTTACCATATCCACTTTGACTCTATATTTAAAACCAAATTTACATTCAAATTTTGATACTCTAAAATAACACATAAGTGTTAATAATACTATTAACAAGTATTCAAAAAAGTTATTTGTTTAATCAAACCAGTAACCTGATATTAACTGAAGATTAATTAAAGCTTAATTTGGATGTTGTGTCAATATTGACAATATTAAAAGATCATACGTTCGAATGTATGTTGTATGCGATTTTGCCATTACGCTCGGAGAAGGCAAAAAGCCCGCAATGATATAGTTCGACCTTAGAATCAGTTCGACTCAACATTGATCCGACGACCCAGTGTAAGCTCGTCAAGAGAGATAACTCGACCAACGCAAGCTAGTCGCGACCAGCCCTTGTAGTTGTTCGACAAACCAAGGATAAGCTTAAATATTGGATATTTCGAAAGGGATAAGAGTAACACCGGTGGTAGCATGATTTTAGCACCCAATCACGAAAATATTGGGGTTGCAATTTGAATTTGATTGCAATCCTGATATTCTCTCTCTTTCCTTTTTCGGGATTAGCAAATTATTCAAGGCATATTTTATTGTTCTTGTAATCACCGAAAAACAATAACATAATAATGGAAAGTAGGCTTAAGTTCTAACTTATCGAACCATTTTAAAAATCTTTTATGTCCTTTGCATTACACGCATATTTTTCATTCAATTGCTGGTTTATTATTGAATCACGTACATATCAATTCTGAGTTCATCAAGGTCAATTGGTTCTCTTAGGTTGGTGCGAATTTTGTATCAACACTAATGTTATGGTTTCACGTGAGATGATGTAAACAGTGGCCTCAATCAAATTATTTAAATTATAACTATTAATTAAGGAACAGTGGCCTCTTCCTCCAAAGATTTTATTTTTTTGTTTTTCATTTTTCTAAATTTTTTACAGTAAAACAATTTTAAGCTTTCTAAAAAAACCAGAAAAAGAAATGGAGAGTAGATAAAAAAGTGATGGACAATGGATTTAAAGTGAAATTAAAAGCTATGTTGAAATTTCTCAAAAGACGACACTTCCATAATAGTCCCTATAGATAATTCTTAATCATAACCTTAATTAATTAATTAATTAATTAAAGTAAGTTACAAAATTACAAGAGAAATCATTTACGATTGGAATGGACTTACGAGTTAAGTAAAGACAATAGGCGGTGACATAATTATAATATAAAAAAATGATTGCTACTTTAATTATTGGATCAAATATTTACAAAATTAACTAGGAAAAGGGTGAGACACGGATTTTGCCATAGAAAGAAAAGGAAATTTCTCGGAATAATTCATTCATGTGAAGTAAATGGGTGTGTTTGATTTATTATTTTGGATATGATTTTGAGAATAATATTGGATAGTTGAATAGGGGAGTATTATAAGGGTAAAATTTAAAAATTTATTTAAAAAAAACCCTTGGGTTTGCTAATTTAATTAAACACTCCAACATATAAAATGACAAAAATACCTCCACCACCTACAGTGCTAGATTCTAGCCACCATCGCCAGAATCTGACCAAAAAATTGCATTACGGCACAGACTGGTTGGATCTGTGTCGTAACGCGTTGATATGACATTTTTTGGCCAGATCCACCACAAATCTGGTCGAAAAAGGCTATATCTACGGCCAGATGTGGCCGTCAACGATCGGAAAAGGCCAAAGAAGTCCATCTTCCATCTTCTATCAGCTGCTTGTCTTCTGTATTGCGAGAAGGTTTTCAACCACCAGCAACTTTTTCTTTAGATCTTTGAGCTCTGAATCAGTGAATCTACCCCCTCATTGGTGTTAGAATTGGTGACCACTTCAACAATAAAGGGTTTGTCTATAAGATGCGGCGTACACAGTGATTCTCTTCAATTATTTTGGTAGTGATAATACAGAAATTATAAATAGACTCTAGTTTATGAATAGTAAGAAATATTGGAAATATCAAAAACTACATCTAAATTCAAAGAGAAAATTTGGTGCAAGGATATGTATGCATAGCTCATCGAGACAGCTTCTAATATCAGCATATATGGCATAAACACTAAGTAATTGCTTCATCAATTAGAAGATATTTGTAAGAGTGGAAGAGCACGCAACAAATAAACGATAAATAAATTGAGAATATTCCATCAATTTAGGTATTGTTTTTAAGTAATTGAGATATTTTAGAATAATAAATCTCTTCAACATACTTTGTGACTGATTATAGGTGTGTAAGTGTTTAAGAATATTCCGTCAATTTATGTCTTATTTGTGACTGATTATTTTCTTAAATTTATTTGTGAAATAGTATAGTATATTAGTTAATGAAATATAGAATTAATGAGTTTTGAAAACACGGTTTTCATTTCTTTTATTTATCAATTCATAACTACTTAAATTCTAAGCTTTTTGAAAAAGGAGAAAAAGAAATAGAGAGTGGATAAATAAGTGATGGACAATGGATTGAAAGTAAATAAAACAAGAAATTAAAGGCTTATGTTAAAATTATTGATAAAGGAAACTTCATAAAATATAACACTTTCATAATAGTCTCCATATTTAATTTGTAATCATAAGTCATAACCTTAATTAATTTATTAATTGAAACAATTTGCAAGAGAAATCCTTAACTCTAACAGTCATAAAGCAAATTTGTAGATTAAAAGTAAAAAATAATATTGTATATTGAATAAATATAAAATGAAAAAATAAAGCCATATTAATTTGTATAGTAGTACAAACAGTCATAAAGCAAATTAGTAGCAATTGTAAGGAAAGATGACAAGTCTTTGTCCAGGTGTGAATGAGGGTGTCCGTCACTCCTCATTGGTCAAGTTATAAAAATTAGAATTTAACAACTAAATTTCTTCGACGAGAAAACATGAAAAAAAAATATTATGCAGGTGCAGCAAGAACTAAAATTACTAAGTAAAGCTCTTGTTTCAGTACATTTATCTTTCCTTGTACTAAACAAAGTCAAATTAAATTTAACAAAAGATTTAAAACCTGAAGTTTGTGCAATTTGATTGGAAAATTAAATTTTGGTTACAGTAAGTAAAATTATAATTTGTTTCTCAAGTAACAAGTAATTTAATTTAAGCCTCAAAACTTTACTAATTAGTTAATTAATTAGAAATAATCTTATCATATAATCTGTTTATACTTTGTCTTTAACATACTAAAAACCAAATTAATTTAGCAAAGAAATGATGAGACACAATTATAAGTGTGTATATAGAGAATATTTCGTAAATTTATGTCTTATTTGTAATTAATTGAGATGTGTTAGGATATAAACCTAATCAACTTATTTTATGACTCATTATAGGCCAAGAAATGGGATAGGGTGAAAAGGCAAAATAAAAAGGAAATCGTGGACTCCTGATCCTATCCGTCTGTCATCGCATCCAATTCCTCGCCTTCTCTAAAAGTGACACGCCTTATTTACATTGATTCCTTTTTCATTCATTACTGTATTCATAATTATTTTCTTTTCCTGATTGTACCATACTACAATCTCTCTAATCCTACGGTCCATAATGGGTGTGCATGTCAAGGCTACACACAACTGACACCATCAACCATCATACTTAAAATCTAATTTAGGATATTTTCAACATTTTATATAATAATATAGAATTTGAATCCCATGTACGAGGTGTTAACATTAGAAGGATCTGGTAAATCCAACGGTGGATATTGGGTTCAAAATTTTTGATTACATACACATAGTTTGATAACATAATACATACATACAGAACTAGCAATGAGATGGTCTTAGTTAAGGCTTCATTAATTTTGATTGACAATGAGTTGATTCTCATCCATTGTTTCATACTGTCTCACTTAAGAACTATTTCAAAAGTCATAATAGAAAGCATTATCCAATTGTGAAAACATAAAATTTAATGTTGATTTAACATTTTACAAAATAATAGTTCAAATTAAAAGAATTTAATGGTTGAAAGTGAATTTGAAAAATACCAATACAAAACATGAGGTTCTTACTTATGAGCTGCGAGGAAATATCAATGAAGTGTGTTACATATGTATTAGCCACTAGCAAGTCACGAATCATATTGATGTGCATGACATGTAATCGCTTTCAGATTGATGCATACACTAAAAATTATTCGATCAATTAAAGGATATTTGTTTAGTACGATTAGGTACCATCATATATATCAATGCCAAAGAACTAAAATAAATCTTTTTTTTTTTTTCTAAGATCTAATTATGAGATTAATCATACTGACACTTTCAAAACTTATATATGATTTCTTAAAAACAAAAATTATTGTATGGAGGACTATAATATCTTACTATTCTAGTTTTTAGTGTGGGCACTACTAAGATAAAGTTTACTACATTGTTATTAGCTTAAAAGGATACATACCCTTAACTACTCATATAGTATCATATCAACGCACATTAGGTAAAGACGATGAATGATGACATAACCTTAATTAATTAATTAACCAAAATAATAAAATATCAAAAATGCTTGCAACTTTAATTACTGTATCAAATATTTCTTCTTTCTTCTATATATCAAGTCTTGCATTGATTGAGTTTAATTAAAGTAGATTTGGAAATTCACATTGTGACTTATTGTGGACTTGTAAAATGAATATTTATTGGAAATTTATAAATTAATAAATACAGACATATGTCCAATCCCACTCAAATATTCTAAAACTAAATTCCAAGAATCTTTTACTTTCCAAAATTATATAAATTGTATTTATTTATTTTCAAACTGTTCATAAAGAATTGATTAGATGAAATATATAATAAACTTCCTACAGGGTTCATTTAATTTTTTTAAAAGCCGTTATTTATAATTTACATTAATTAATAATAACTATTTTAAAAGAGAATTTGAGAAGGATTCATCTAATAAATGTCCACTCCTCAAAACATTATAATCATAAAATAGTTTGAGGAGTGGACATTTATTAGATGAATCCTTCGCAAATATGTGAACAGCGCTTATCTTCATTCATTCATGTTGTACTGTAATGTTACTACAAAATCACCTAAAATGATTTTAAAGTAAATTTAATTAGTGGGAGAAAATACCTCAGATAGTTGCAGCTACAAATCAAGCTTTAATAGAGAAGACAAAGAGATGAACTTATGGTATATTGAAAGTAACTTAATTTTAAAAAATAAAAGTAAAAATTAGACAAGCGAATCCCAGCTGGAAATCAATTCCTTTAGAATTGAATGGACATCATGCAGGTCCTCTTAAAGTATTCTGGCAGTGATAATACAGAAATTATGAATCATACTCTACTTTATGAATAGTAAGAAATAGTGGAAATATCGAAGAAGCATGTTACATTGACAAACCTCCAAATTCAAAGAGAAAAAAGTTAGTGCAAGGACATATATGCATAGTTCATTCAGAGTTCCAGACAGCTTTTAAAAGCAACATGTATGGCACGCACACACTATTGAGCACCAAGCAATTGTTTCATCAATTAGAAGATATTTGTTATCGAGCAACAACATGCAATAGATGAATGATAAATAAACTGAGAATATTTCGTCAATTTATGCCTTATTTATAATTAATAAAGATAGTTTAGAATAATAAATCTTTTATTTATTAATTCATAACTGTTTAAATTTCAAGCTTTCCAAAAAACGAGAAAATTAAAAAGAAACGAAGAGTGAAGGACAATGAATTGAAACTAAATAAAGCAAGAAATTAAAGGTTATGTGGACGGCGGAACTTAGAAATTATTGTAGAAAGAAAAGGATGCGACACAATGACTTTTGTGTGAAAAGAAACAATTTTTGCTGAAATTACTTATAAGGTCGCAAAGAATTATTTCATTCATTCAGTATGTGAATTCCAGGAATCTTCCACTAGTCTTGAATGATAATCAGTTGAAATACTATAGTATATTAGTTAATATTCTTAAATGTGGTCATGTGCAGCTTGGTAACGCATTTTTTTATCAAAGGTCAATTACTATTTTTTTGCACAAATTTAATATTTTTCGGATGGTAGAAGAATATTTGAGAATAATCCATTTTGATGTCTTCTGATTTCTTGCTAGGGTAATAAAACTTTTGGACTCCATCAGCCTTCATATAATGATCTAAAGGTCAATGTCAGAATTAATAATTAGAGTTGTTAGAATAAAAGGTTGGAAATTTTCTGTTAGAAACCAATTCCAGCTGGACATGTGGATGGATTTTATAACTGAAAGATAATTTGAGGGTGACAATTGACAAAATTTGAGTCTATTACTTATGAGCTGCAAGGAAATATCTTTAGAAAAATATTATAATCACTAATCACCAAATTTATTTTTGTATTTAACATTTTACGTAAAATTGTGACAACATAAAATTTAATCATTGATTTAACATTTTACAAAATAAAAAAAATCATAAAATATTCATAAAGTCTTAAATTCATTAGTCAATAAGGGCGGTCGAGAGCTTTCATTTTCTTCGGTATCTTAAGTCTTTGCATTCATTGATTTTAATTAAAGTGGATTTGGACTAGTCTAATACATACAGAACTCCTAGCTTCCTAGAAGTTGCATGGATGTTGGTTGTATTTCTGGGTTAACCTTTCATAAATTTCTTTCACACCTAATTTCAAATTAATACAATTTAATTGTTGAAAGTGAATTTGACAGATAACAGTACAAAATACATGAGGCTGTTATGTATGAGTTGCAAGGAAATATCAATAAAGCATGTTACATATGTGTTAGCCACTAGCAAGTCACGAGTCATATCAACGCACATGACATGTAATCACTTCCAGATTGATGCATACACCAAAAATTATTCGATCAATTAAGAGATATATGTTCATTCGATCAGCCACTAGGTACCATCATATATATCTACACTAAAGAACTAAAATAAATATGATTTTAATCATACATATATCTTGAAAGCTTATTTATGATTTCTAAATTATTTTATTATAATCGAATAAATAAAATTAGACTGATTTATTAGTCTTTTAGTTGAATCACGTTAGAAGTTATTTTATTTGCTTCTTCAAGTTTGATTTATTAAGAATTCCACATTCAAATTCAGATTCAAATTATATATATATGTGTTACAAAATATTTTTTTTTTATTTTTTTATTTCATTTTTCTAAATTTGTTACAATAAAGCAATAAAGCAATTCTAAGCTTTTTTAAAAAGGAGAAAAAGAAATGTAGAGCGGATAAAAAAGTGATGGACAATGGATTTAAAGTCAATAAAGCAAGAAAGCTATGTTGAAATTTCTCGAAAGACGACACTTCATAATAGTCCTCATATAGAGAATTGGTAATTATTGTCATATAAAAGAGTCTGTGTTTTGCAGTTTAGTCTATGCTCTGCAGTTTCTGTTTATGCTCTGCTATGCTCAGTTTAGCTTTTTGTTAGTTCGCAGAACACCCGGGATGTAGTTGTAAGTCTGTAAAAGATGTCTTGGGTTATTTTGTAAATTCAAGAGTTGTGTAACGGTGCGTTTTAGTGTACACCATGCTTATAAGTGTATCACGTGTACTTTCAAACAAGTTAAGGAAAAACACTTTACCAAAAAGTAAAGTTTGTTGTAACAGCTCTCTGCTTTTCTTCTCTGTATTTTTCGTTCGGTTCTGCGTTTTCGTTTCAGTTCTTTAAACTTTCTTCTTGATTTCTACATGGTATCAGAGCCTCAGACACACGTCAATGGCAAATCTGAATCCTGAATTTTCTGATAACGTCTCTAAAGCAGATATGGAGCAGTTTGGTAATGCAAATGCACGAGACCCAGCAACCTTCACCTTCCCACGGCCCTGCGTGAAATTGGTGATAGAAATTACAATTACTGGCGTTCGCAAGTTCTACCAGCACTGATATCTCATGAATTGGATGGTTTTGTAACCGGTGAGAATCCTTGTCCTTCAATCTTTAAAGTTGAGAAAACAGTAGGAAGTGAAGATTTGATTAAGAAGCCAAACCCTAAGTACCATATGTGGAAACGAACTGACCAATTCTTGGTGAGTTGGCTGATTTCTTCCATCTCTGAGTCAATGTTTAGACAGGTAGGAAAATGTCATAGTGCGTATGAAATTTGGAATACTTTGGAATTACATTTTCAATCTTTCTCTAAAGCAAGAACCTTGTATTTGAGGAACTTGTTACAGACAACTAAAAAAGAGTCACAGAGTATAAATGAATATGTTTTAAGGATGAAGGAATTAGGAGATGAATTAATCGCAAGCGGAGTGAATATTGATGATGAAGAACTGCTTCTGTATATATTGGATGGTCTTGGACCAGAATATGATGCCGTCGTGGCAAATCTTCAGTCAAATAGTAGTCATGCGACACTTCAAGAAGCTCAGTTCCTTTTGCATAAACATGAAATGCGTTTAGAAAGACAACATGGTGCAATGATGAATTTTCATGAACATTTATCCTCTGCCTTAATAGCTTCAAGACAAAAAACTCCTGAAACTGGTTCAAGTTTGAATTTAACTTCATCTGGAATGCCTTTACACTATCCCTCTAGTGGAATTCAACCAACTGCAGCTTATCCTGGTGTTGTGCCTCAGCATGTAATACCTCAACAAATTCAGACTAATACTAGTGAATCTCCAGTTCTCTCGCAGTATAGTGTAGGAAATCAGATGTCAGGAGTTTTCATGGACAACAAAACAGTTTTCCTTATAATCCTACCTCACATTTTATTCCTGGGAGTGTACCTTTCTTTAATAAAGGAAGAGGACGAGGTAGAGGCTATTTTAAGCCAAGATTGATTTGCCAAGTGTGTGGAAAGACAGGGCATTCGGCACTGCAATGCTATCATCGTTTTGATCATGATTATCAAGGGTTCACAGCAGCTAATTCTAATTACGAGCACACAGGTCACAAACCTCCTGGTTCCTCTTTCCCTATAAGGCCAAATGAACCTGTTCAAGCTCTATTTGCTTCCAACTCCATGCTGCCGAAGAGTGCTCATAATTCAGTTGCTGGATATCATGATTACTCAGCATATAGCTATCCCTCATTGACTCAACAATATCCTGATCAAATATTTGCTCCTGGTGGTACTCCATCGCGCACAGTTCGGGTCCTGTGCACTCCACATCACACTTATCTGCTTATCATCAAACTGCAAACAACCCACTCTATGGTCCTGCTGTTAACACTGACCATTCTGGTTTCTCATCTCAGCAAGTCTCGCTAATATTAGCTCATCTTCAGGAACTATTGGACAGTCTATTGCCACTCCTCAAACCATTAATGATCAATCATGGTATATGGATTCAGGGGCTTCCAACCACATGACAACTGATCCTTTAAACATGGTGGTAAAATCCACCTATCCAGGCACCTCTAAGGTACAGGTTGGAAATGGAGACTCATTGCCTATCACACACACAGGTATGATGTTCCTACCCTCATTTGATTCGTATAGGATTGTGAAACTTCAGAATATATTATGTGTGCCTAAGATAGCTAAAAATCTGCTGAGTATTTCACAAATTACCAAAGATAATAATGTCATTGTTGAATTCCATGCTGAATATTGTTTGGTAAAGGATAAGCGCACTCAAGCTGTGTTACTACAAGGTCTAGTTAAAGATGGCCTATATCAGTTAGTTGTTCCAGCAGAAACTTTCCAGAAATCATTTCAATCCTCTGATGCCTCCACTGAAATAAAGTCTACAGTTCCAGCCTCAGTAATAAAGATTGATTCTAGCAATAAAGTTCGGCCTACGGTAATAAAGATTGCAGCTTCAGATTCAATCATAGCAGAACCTTGTTTAGTTCAAGATGTTTCCAAGGCTTTTAGTACTAGTTTAACTCATGATGTCCTTGCTTGTAATAAGAAATCTGTAGTTCTTGATGTTGCCAAGTTATGGCATGCCAGGTTAGGGCATCCAAGTGCTAAGACACTTTCCTCTGTGTTGAAGAAACTGAATGTAAAAGTTCCTGATGACAGTAATAAAAATTTCTTTTGTGAAGCCTGCAAGTTTGGCAAACTACAGCAGTGTCATTTTCCTAGTTCCACCTCAAGAGCAAAAATCCCATTAGAACTTGTTTATTCTGATCTCTGGGGACCACCTCCCATGTTGTCCAGTGAAGGGTATAGGTATTATATAATTTTTGTGGATGACTACAGCCGATACACATGGATTTACCCTTTGAAACTTAAGTCGGAAGCTTGTAATGTTTTTATGCAATTTCATGTCTTTGTTGAAAATCAACTTGGGACTAAAATTAAGTGTCTTCAAACTGATTGGGGTGGGGAATTTAGACCCTTTTCTCAGTATTTGCAGCAACATGGTATTCATTTTCGGCATCCTTGTCCTTATCTCCATCAGCAAAATGGGAGAGTGGAGAGAAAACACAGATCCATTGTTGAGTTTGGTCTATCTCTTTTGGCCCATGCTTCCATGCCTCTCAAATTCTGGTGGACTGCTTTTGCCACAGGAACCTTTTTGCTAAATAGGCTACCTTCAGCAGTAATTGATGGTGCCTCACCTTATCAACTCCTCTTTCAACAGGAACCTTCTCTTACTGATCTTAAAGTATATGGTTGCAGTTGCTATCCGTTTCTTCGGCCTTATCAACAGCACAAATTGTCATTCCATACGGAGAAGTGTGTATTTTTGGGGTATAGCCTTGATCACAAGGGTTACAAATGTATGACTTCCTCTGGGCGCATTTACATAGTGAGACAAGTTAAATTTAATGAGAGGGATTTTCCTTTTAAATCTGGATTTTACAATCAAGATTGTCTAGCCTCTGTTTCAAGTGTCATCTCCACTGCTCAAGTTGGTTCAAACTGGTCCTTACCGAAGGTTATGACTGATTCTGGTCCTTTTTCACAAAATCCAACTGATTTAACTTCTTTCACTAATAATGTTGCAGGATCTCCAGAAGTTAAGTCTGATGTTCCTTTAGCAAGAGCAAGTAGTAAAAATACTATGATTGGAAGCTATCAAGAAGTCAGATCTGATGATTCTTTAACCAGAGTGCCGGGTGATATACGGCTTGGAGGTTGTTCTACCTTTTTCAAGACCTTCGCCTTCCCAGCAGTGCCCAACGACACTAATGTTCATAAGATGGTTACCAGATCCAAGTCTGCAGCAGCTCAAGCATTGGTCTCTACACATACGGCTTCACAACAGTTAAAAACTGAAGGAAATGCTACTGCTTTTACCACTCCTCCTACTCCTAATTTGGTTAACCAATTACAGTCATCTAAAGCAACAACTCGCCTTGTCATTATACCATCCTGAAGGAACCAAAAGCGCTAAAGAAGCATTGGAAATTCGAATGGAGACAGTATGGAAGTGAGTATCTAGCTTTAATGAGAAATAATACTTGGGAAATGGTACCCTATGAGGATGGAATGCATGTTGTAGGCAGCAAATGGGTTTTTAAAACGAAGTTGAACTCTGATGGTTCTTTACAGAAATATAAGGCCCGTTTAGTGGCCAAGGGAGGGGTTCCAACAAACTCCCGGTCTAGACTATTTTGATACATTTTCCCAATAGTGAAGGCAAGAACCATTCGCATTATGTTCTCTTTGGCAGTTTATTATGATTGGGGAATTCAACAAATTGATATTAATAATGCGTTTCTCAATGGAGAGTTGACAGAAAAGGTTTTCATGGTTCCACCTGTTGGTTTTTCTGATTCCTCTCAATCACAGCAAGTTTGTCGTCTACATAAGGCGCTATATGGCTTAAAACAAGCCCCAAGGGCATGGTTTGATAAGTTGAAAGGTGCCTTACTGACTTGGGGTTTTGTTAACTCTACCTCTGATGTAAGCTTGTTCTACTACAAACAAGATTCTCATGTGCTTTATTTGTTAGTTTATGTGGACGATATATTGATAACAGGGAATAATCCTCATCTAATTGATCAAGTTGTGAAGGATCTTAATAATCAGTTTGCTCTTAAGACAATGGGAGCTGTACATTACTTTCTTGGGTTTGAGGTTCAAAGAAATAAATCTAGTTTACTGCTTACTCAGAGTAAATATGCGCAGAAACTGTTAGAAAAGGCTCGAATGGAAGATTCTAAGCCATGTATCACACCGATGGCCAGATTCCAAAGCGGTGAGAGATCTTTGGAAATTTGTTTGACAATCCTACTTGTTTAGAAGCATAATTGGTGGTCTTCGTACCTAACTCTATCCCGACCAGATTTGGCTTTTACGGTTAACAAATTAAGCCAATTTCTCCAAAATCCAATGAAGCTCATTGGATTGCTTGTAAGAGGGTCTTACGATATATAAAAGGCACTGAATTATGGTCTTATTTTTAAGAGAAACAAAGAGTTTAATATTGAAGCATATGCTGATGCGGATTGGGCAAGTGATGTGAATGATAGGAGATCCACAAGTGGATATGCTATTTTTCTTGCGGGTAATTTAGTTCAATGGAGTTCCCGGAAACAGAAAGTTGTCTCACTTTCGTCCACTTAAGCTGAATATAGGGCTTTAAGCCAAGCAGCCTCTGAAGTTGTATGGACTCAACATCTTTTCAAAGAACTTGGGATTGAAGTTAAAAATGTACCAGTTATATGGTGTGATAATATGAGTGCTGGTGCACTTTCCGCAAATCCTGTTTTTCACGCCAGAACTAAACACATCGAAATCGATGTTCATTACGTGAGAGAATTAGTAGCTCGAAAACAGCTGAATGTACAGTATGTAGCTTCAGAGTTTCAAAAAGATGATGTTTTAACCAAATCTCTTCCAGGTAATCGTTTTGGTATGCTGCGCACTCAATTGAATGTTGTTTGTGATTTGCCAGAGTAATATAGAAGTGGTGAAGTGTAGATGTTGAGAAAAATTTTCATCAATTGAATGTTGTTTGTGATCTACCAAAATAATACTACTGCAGTGTTTTAGTTGAAATAGGTTGAGAAGATTTGCTGTGCATTGTTACTGCTGAATAAAGCTATTGCAGTGGTAAAGTAGAGAATGTGATGCAGTGTAGATGGTTGAGAAAAATTCTGTGCATTTTTACTGCTGAATAAAGCTATTGCAGTGGTGAAGTAGAGAATGTGATACAGTGTAGATGGTTGAGAAAAATTCTGTTCATTGTTACTGCTGAATAAAGCTATTGCAGTGGTGAAGTAGAGAATGTGATGCAGTGTAGATGGTTGAAAAAAAAAAAAAAAAATTTCCATCAACTGAATGTTGTGTGTGATCTGCCGAAGTAATACTATGGCAGTGTTTAGTTGCAGTAGGTTGAAAAGTTTTCTTGTGCATTGTTACTACTGAATAAAGCTATTGTAGTGGTGAAGTGTAGATGTTGAAAAAAAAAAAAAAATTTGCTGAGAGGTGAAGTGTAGATGTTGAGAAAAACTTTGTTGAGAAGTTGTGTTTATAGAAGTGTTTTTCGTTTGAGGGAAATATTGTGTTAACTGTCAAGAGTAGTGTTACTGCAGTTATAGCACTTTGAGATGATTTGTTGAGAACTATTACTGCAGCGGTGTGATGTTGTTGCAGAAGAAATACTGGTCAGTTTTTTTTTTGGTGGTTTCTTAGAGTTTTGGTTTGAGGGGAAATATTGTGATGAAGTGGTGAAACAAAGAATGTGATGAAATGGTGAAGTTGAACATTGTTAAAGTAGTTTAGTTTGAAGGGAAATATTGTGATGAAGTGGTGAAGTAGCAGTAGTTACGTTTGAAGGTGAATATTGTCATATAAAAGAGTCTGTGTTTTGCAGTTTAGTCTATGCTCTGCAGTTTCTGTTTATGCTCTGCAGTTTCTGTTTTTGTTAGTTCTGTAGAACCTGGGATGTAGTTGTAAGTCTGTAAAAGATGTCTTGGGTTATTTTGTAAATTCTGAAGAGTTGTGTAAACGGTGCGTTTTAGTGTACACCATGCTTATAAGTGTATCACGTGTACTTTCAAACAGTTAAGGAAAAACACTTTACCAAAAAGTAAAGTTTGTTGTAACAGCTCTCTGTTTTCTTCTCTATATTTTTCGTTCAGTTCTGCGTTTTCGTTTCAGTTCTTTAAACTTTCTTCTTGATTTCTACAGTAATCATAACTTTAATTAATTAATTAATTAATTAAAGCAATTTACACGAAAAATTATTTAGGTTTGAAATGGATCTACGCGTTAGGCAAAGACGATGGGTGGTGACATAATTTTAATTAATTAAAGCAATATCATACCAAGATTGCTACTATAATTAATGGATCCTATATTTACAAAATTAATTAAGTGTGAGGGAGGGTGTCCTCATTGGAAGTGGAACCTAATTAGTTAAGTAATTAGAAATAGCGGCATAAGGATCTTATCATGTAATCGGTTTATATTTTGTCTTTATTAACATACTGGAAACTGGAGAAGTTCAATTTAATAAGCAAGAGATGGAGGGTAAAATTTGAAATTCAGCTTAAAGATAAGGACTAAAAGTAATCTAATTCCAAACGGATAAGCATAAAGATTAAAGACCAGCGTTTTAAGTTCCACAAATGTACAGCTCCTCAACTGAGTGCAAATCCTTGGTTCTACACTTAACATCAATAAATATTAAATTAATAAATATTAATTTAAAAAAAAAAAATCAAAGTGTTGCTCTACAAACCATGGAAGTGCCTTGAACTGGATGCGTCGATAGCTTCAGGAAATTCGTCCATAAATCAATGACCGTATGATTATTTATTCCTTATTGTAACTTTAGAACATTATTTAATTTATTTATAATATTTATAAAGTCTTAAATGCATTAGTCAATAAGGGCTGCTGAGAGCTTTCATTTCTTCTATATCTCAAGTCTTTGCATTCATTGATTTTAATTAAAGTAGATTTGGACTGGTCTGATAGATACAGAACTCTTAGCTTCTTAGAAGTTACATGCATGTTGTTGGAATTTCCAAGTTAACCTTCATAAATTTCTTTGAAACTATACTGGTGTTGACTCTTCCAAGTGGCCACAGGGGTCTTGCCAAATAATATAAAATGTTGGGAACTTTCCTTTCCACTTAAATTTGAGCCCGTAAACAAACTTTGAAGGCCATTTTTTGTTGTTGGCCTGGCCATTGTAGCTCACTTATGGATATAATAGATGAGTGGCTTCTTTAGTCCATTGGCGGGGTCTCAATAGCTCCAATTGTTTTATATTTGTAGCATGGGCTAATTTTTGAGAATATCCATAAGTTCCTCCATACCATGTCATTGATAATGTTGAGAGATTAACAATAATAATTAAAGGACACTACATTCTCTTCACTTAAAAGTACAAAAATGGTGGCGGTTTTATTTTTAACTTACCTGCTCCCAAGTCTCATCTATATATATTAAGATATCATTTGCTTCCAAACTAATGCAGATAGTTATGTTCTTGAAATCACCTAAGTCATTTTATAATATTTAAAAATGGGTATTACATATATAATTAGTGACCTATAAATCTAGAAGGTAAAACTAACTTCAAGTAGTTTAACTATGATCCATATTACATTTAGTAATTCTACCTTTGATCAAGCATTTGGTATTAGAAGTTTAATCAAACACCAGTTCAAAAAAAGACTTGTCATCAAAGTTCAAATATTTCAGTTACCTAAGGCAGTTACGTAGAATTTTGGAACTTAGAGCTTGTGTGAGATCAGATTCGAGAGGAAAAAAAGCAATAACTCTTCATCTGAAATGATATTTTCTAAAGAAGATAAAGTATTTGCGATTTCCTTTATCTTTAGCATGTACTCACTGATGCTAAGACCTTGTTTCTTTATGGTTTAAAGCAACTGACAAAGACTTATTAATGAAACATAGCGTATGACTTAAAACTAACGGTACTAATTAAGAATCTAACGGAAGAGCTCTCTTCTCTTTGTAATAACAGAATTTAACAAACTTCTGTTACTTAGCCTTTAACTGATACGTATTTGAAACTTTAAGCCTGCATCTCCTTCTTCGTTAATTCTTCTAATAATCTCACCAACATCACCCTCAACCAATAACTAACATAGTAAGATTTAGCTTGCCACAACAATTAGTATTAGATACGTACATTTTAAAAGAAATAGAGAAGATGGAATAGAATTTTGATTCCAAAAGCTTTGAATCTTATAGATTCTGGTAAATTCTTCATATATATGTTTACAAGCATAATCAAGTGCATGATTGAAGGGATTGTAATCCCATAATTTACATCTATAAGGAAACACCTTTACAAAAAATATACAACTACTAACCAGAACTTAAAAGTCTGTTAGAAATAAATAAATCTGGTGGCTGGAATGACAAATTTGTTGGCTGATCATAATTGATTTGCTAGCTGCGCATTTGATCTGTTACACCCCTGCAAGCTGATGGTCGTGGGCAAACCATTAGCTTGGATTTCAAATTTTGAAAACGAACACTGGACAATCTTTGGTGAATACATCAGCCACCTAAACCTCTGTACGAATATGGCAAATATCAAGCTCCTTAGAAACCACTTTTTCTCGAACATAATGGCAATCAACTTCTATGTGTTTCGTTGTTGCATGATGTTATGCAACGGAAACATAAACTCTAATGCTAGCTTATTGAATATAATAATACAAGTATTAAAGCATAAATAAATTGCCAAAATAAAGAATACCAGGAATTAACGAGGTTCGGTATTAAAATCTACGTCCTCGGGCGCTGCAAAAGAAAGCTCCACTATCTCCAAACAATATTACAAATATTTGGGCAATACAACAAATACCCAAAACAAAGAGGAGATACAACAAACTTGCAAACTAAAAGGTCCTTAAAGAAAGAACCCTAAACAAAAGAAGTATAATGGAATTACAACTTGGGATACAATTAACATTGATTTAGGTCCTTATATATAGGCTCCAAAAGTTTCCCACTTTTGATTCCTTTTCAATGTGGGACAAACAACCTTTTCTTGGCCTATTACATATAAGTCCCTAAACCTTTCTCCATTATCATTTCTACCCCATGTGATTTTGCTAAAAGCCATTTTTCAACAAATCTCCACCTTGGCGAATTAGCAAACCTTCAAAGTTTTGTATTATTCTGTCAAATTTTGCAACACCTCCAAATGTGCCAAAAAGCACAATCAAGCTCGCAGGATATTGATCAAGTTCAAACAGTGATTGAACTTGATCATTGTCACTACTTTTGTTAAGACATCTGCAGGATTCTCAGCAGTCCCAATCTTCTCTAATAAGATTCTTCCTTCAGAAATAATTTCCCGCACAAAGTGGTAACAAACATCTATATGCTTGGTGCGAAAGTGGAATACTGGATTCTTTGCTAAGTGAATAGCACTCTGACTGTCAGAATAGATATTGATCTTCTTCTGACTAATTTTTAATTCATCCAATAGCCCTTGTAACCAAATAGCTTCCTTCACACCTCAGAATCGCCATGTATTCTGCCTCTGTAGTAGACAAAGCAACTGTAGACTGCAAAGAAGATTTCCAACTTACTGGAGCTCTAGCAAGAGTAAATACATATCCAGTAGTTGACCGATGCTTGTCCAAATCACCAGCATAATCAGAATCAACATAGCCAACAACAAATTGACTAAGATTTTCATCCCGCTCAAAAACCAAACCAATGTTTACAGTACCTATAATATACAGTAAAATCCACTTCACAGCTTGCCAATGTCCTTTTCCAGGATCATGCATATACCTGCTCACAATTCCAACTGCATGTGAAATGTCGGGCCTAGTACACACCATTGAATACATCAAGCTACCAACCGCATTTGAATACGAAACTTTTGACATATACTCTCGTTCTTCATGAGTACTTGGAGATAATGACGCACTAAGCTTTATATGAGAAGCAAGTGAAGTACTTACAGGTTTTGTACTTTCAGTTATGCCAAAACGTTGTAAGACCTTTCTTAGATACTGCTTTTGTGTCAAACAAACCTTGCCATTTCCTCTATCTCTAATTATCTCCATACCGAGAATCTTCTTGGCTTCCCCTAAATCCTTCATCTCAAATTCTTGATTTAGTTGAGCCTTTAACTTCTCAATTTCTTCTACATTCTTTGAAGCAATCAACATATCATCAACATATAAGAGTAGATAAATGAGAGTATCACCTTGTAGCCTTTGAAAATACACACAGTTGTCAAATTTGCTTCTTGTGTACTCCTGACCCATCATAAACCTATCAAATCGCTTGTACCACTGCCTCGGAGATTGTTTCAAACCATAAAGCGATCTTTTCAGTTTACAAACCCAATCTTCCTTCCCAATACTCCTAAATCCTTCTGGCTGAGTCATATAGATTTCCTCTTCCAAATCACCGTGTAGAAACGCGGTTTTCACATCAAGTTGAACAAGTTCAAGATTCATCTGAGCAACCAAGGCCAACAAAATTCTAATGGAAGAATGCTTTACAACTGGAGAAAATACCTCATTGAAATCTATTCCTTCCTTCTGAGCGTAGCCTTTCGCCACCAACCTTGCCTTGTATCGGATGTCTTTCAAATTCGAAAATCCTTCTTTCTTTGCATATACCCATTTGCATCCAATTGCCTTCTTATTCTTTGGTAATTGAACAACCTCCCAAGTTTCATTCTTATAGAGAGACTGCATCTCTTCTTTCATGGCTTTCCTCCACTTACCATTTTCGGAACTGCTAGCTACTTCATTATAAATGGAAGGAACTTCACCATCTTCAATTGGGAGTGCATAGGCCACCGTATCAGTAAAACATGCAGGCTTGCGAATTTCTCGTCTTGGCCTATTAACAGTAATGGATTCTTGTTGAGGTTCTTAGGAAGAATCCTCTTCTTCATCTCCAATGAACTCCTCTATCATAGGAGTCTCATTTCCAGTTGGGCTAACTGATGTTGTTTCAAACTCCACCTGCTTGAGTATGCTCCACATTGCGAGTACTGAAAACCTTCATCTGGCTTCCTGTTTTCTTTTCTAACATAGAAGACTCATCAAATGTCACATCCCTACTAAACAGTATTTTCTTCGAACTTGGACACCAAAGACGGTATCCTTTCACACCTAAGACGGTATCCTTTCACACCTGAGGTAATCCCTATAAATACTGCTTTCTTTGCTCTAGGATCTAACTTAGACTCTTTCACATGATAATAAGCAGTGGATCCAAAAACATATAAAGAGTCATAATCAAAAACAGGTTTTCCAGACCATACCTCAATCGGCGTCTTGCCTTCAATTGCAGTTGATGGTAGACGATTAATGAGATGACACGCATATATAATCGCCTCTCTTTCCCAAAACTCTTTTCCCAACCCAGAATTGGACAACATACATTGAACTTTCTCTAGTATAGTTCGATTCATGTGTTCTGCCACCCCATTCTGCTGTGGTGTATTTCTTACTGTAAAGTGACGTACTATTCCTTCATCTTGGCAAACTTTCAAAAACGGATCACTACGATACTCCCCACCATTATCATACGTAGGCTTGATCTTTCGCGATCCCGAGTCTCAATCATCTTTTTCCATTTAAGGAAAACACCAAGTACGTTATCTTTAGTTTTTATCACATACACGCAAACCCTTTTGGAAAAATCATCTACAAAAGTGACAAAATAGTGCATACCTCCCAAAGATGTTGTTTTGGTAGGTCCCCACACATCGAATGAACATAATCCAAAATACTCTTAGTATTATGGATTGTGCCAATTTCACTCTTGTCTGTTTTCCCAGAAGACAATGCTCACAGAAGTCCAGCTTACAGGTCTTTGCACCTTTTAATAAGCCTTGATTCACCAAACTAAGTAAGGCTTTTTCACCTGCATGCCCCAAACGCATATGCCACTTGAGCATTTCATCGAATGCATCCACACTGCACATCTTGTCGTTTCAATAACTCTACTACCATTATAGTAATACAAGTTGTTTCTCCTCGTGCCTTTCATTACCACAAGAGCGCCTGAAGAAACTTTTAGAATTTTATCTCGCATATTCACTGTGAAGCCTTTAGATTCCAAGGCTCCCAAAGAGATGAGATTCTTTTTCAACTTCGGTACATACCAAACATCTGTTAGAGTTCTAGTTGAGCCATCATGATTCTTCAACCGAATTGAACCTATCCCAGTTGTTTTACAAGCATCATCATTGTCCATATAAACAACTCCACCATCAAGTTCTTCAAAATTAAAGAACCACTCCTTGTGGGGACACATATAATAGGTACAACCTGAATCCATAATCCACTCATTTGATCCAGAGGTGGATGGTAAGCTAACTAGACAGAAATCAGACTCATCCTCTTCACGCTCAACAACGTATGCATCAGAAGTAGCTTTGCCCTCTTTCTTTTGCAACTTCGGACAATCTTTCTTCCAATGCCCTTTCTCACGACAAAAGGCACATTGATCCCTATTGAGTTTTCCCTTTGAGCGAGATCTTCCCCTTCTCTCCTTCTTACGACTCTGATTTTGACTCCGCCCTCTTGCTACAAGAGCTTCTGCTGACTCATCTCTATTCTCCTTCTGATCCTTCTTCCGAATTTCATGATTGGACAGAGCAGAACAAACTTCTTCAAAGGACAATTTTTTCTTTCCCATGAAGAAGTGTAATACTAAGATAGTCCAACTCATCGGAAGAGATCCAATTAACAACATAGCCTTATGCTCATCTTTGAATGTTTCATCGAAATTTAACAAATCAGCAATTAATCATTAAATGTATCAATATGGCTACGATATTTGTACCAGTCTCAAGCGAAGGCAGCAGTCTTTTCATCAAATAGAGCCGATTCTCATTACTTTTCTTCATGTATTTGTTTTCCAGCGCCTTCCATAACTTATTTGCAGACGTCTCTTTCATGAATGGATATTTCTGCTCTCTACAAAGACATGAGCGAATCATCCCACACGCTTTTACGTTCAACCTCACCCGTCTTTCTCATAGACATCTTCGGTTTTTCCTCCTCCGAGCGATATCTAGATCCTGCTGATATAAGCTATCCATTACCTCACTCTGCCACAAGCCAAAATTATTTTGGCCATCAAATTTTTCAACATTAATTTTTGCATTTGAAACCGTTATCATCTTTACTGGTGCGGATGGTGGTGCCGCAAACGGTGTTGTCTCGAACGATGAATCCTCAGACAGTGATGCCATTTATGCCTTACTCAATTGGCTTGGTAAACAAAATTCCCAATAACCAAGCTCCACAAATTATTATATTCAATAGCTAACCAACAAATTAACAATAGCCCTAGGTAGTAGTAAGTGCTGAAATGATTAAATACGCACCAGGAAAATTCCCAGGAAACAATGGAGGGGTCACAAATGGTCCCACTTAAAATCTAGTCTCCTTAGACTTTTATCGTCTTTTTGACAGAATTTTCCTAGACATGCATATAACCATACAAATAGCTACTCACTGTCCTAAACCTAGGCTCTAATACCAATTGTTATGCAACGGAAACATAAACTCTAACGCTAGCTTATTGAATATAATAATACAAGTAGTAAAGCATAAATAAATTGCCAAAATTAATTGCAAAAATAAAGAATACCAGGAATTAACGAGGTTCGGTATTAAAACCTATGTCCTCGGGCGTTGCAAAAGAAAGCTCCACTATCTCCAAACAATATTACAAATATTTGGGCAATACAACAAATACCAAAAACAAAGGGGAGATACAACAAAACTTGCAAATTAAAAGGTCCTTAAAGAAAGAACCTTGAACAAAAAAAGTATAATGGAATTACAACTTGGGATACAATTAACATTGATTTAGGTCCTTATATATAGGCCCCAAAAGTTTCCCACTTTTGATTCCTTTTCAATGTGGGACAAACAACCTTTTCTTGGCCTATTATATATAAGTCCCTAAACCTTTCTCCATTATCATTTCTACCCCATGTGATTTTGCTAAAAGCCATTTTTCAACACATGAAAGATTGGATTAGAAGCAAGATAAATAGAGCTTATACTATCACACCAAATGTGAGGAGTAAAGAGATGGATGTGAAGATTTTTAAAAAGACAAACTCAGTTATATTTTGTCATCCTTGTCTTCCAATGTGAATTTAGCTCTCAGTGATATGTTGGATCCACGACTTGCAACTCCCTCATATCATGCCCAAGACAAACTCATATCCATCATGGAGGTTGCTTTTTCTTGCTTAGATGCCAACCCGTAATCCAGGACCAACCATGCGTTGTTTGTCAACGATTATGCAAGTGAGCTTCATGTTCTTCACCAGGTAGTCATCACCAATAAAGTATGTGAGTGTACTGCGTTTTCAAATTCCATTCTTGGGAGCCCTTATTACCTCATGTACGTTGTAAAAAGTAATATACTACATTATGTGTTGTTGAAATTTTGGACTGCAAATTTGGAAAGACAACGGGAATTATTCATTCTTGTCATATTCTGTTTCTTAATAATGTATAATAAAATGCCAGTTTCCAGGTTCCTTATTTTATCCCCTTTTGTGTGAATAATTTGATTAATATCTCCATTAGATGTATACATGTGTGTGGTCATTAACATTCTAAATATTTGGATCAAGATAAAAGATTCCTTAAAAGAACATATACACCATCAATTTAAACATGTTTATGCTAAAAACCAACTAATAATTTCGTGTTCTCAGCTTTATTCATTCACCATATACCATGATCCATACTTGTTGCTCAGTCTTTCTTCCTTATTCCTCCACGTTTCACATGCATGGCGTTATCCTTACTAAATCCTTTTGAGTATTTTTATGCGATCAAAAACATTCTGCTCCGTTGTAATATTCAACTTATCTCTGCCAAGGTCAAGAGGAAACTCCCAGTTTAAGTTTCTACAATGAATACATTTAAGAGTATATCTCCTATTTTGATGGTCACATTGTTCACAGATTCTCCAAAATCTGACTCCATAAGGCAGCCAATCAAAGCTTGCATTTGTACAATTTGATTCTCTGCAGACAAAGGAAAACAAAAAAGCTTGTGACGAAATAGAGATGGTTGTGCACATTATCTCTAATGTAACATTATTACATCAAGCAGTGTGTTGCAGTCGATGCTAACGTCGAGCATGAGTTGATGTGCATTTTGTGCGAGAGATGGTTACTGCTAAAAGATTAACGGTCCAATATGTGTCTTCGAGTTTCAAAGCGTGATCGCTTACTAAGCCTCTCTCGGTCCAAGGTTTCAACGATTAAGAGATCAACTCACCATCTTTCCTATTTCAAGCATTGTCGACCTTTTATCTCGACTCTTCTTCCCAATTCCTACTCTCAACCCAAGTCTTGCCGAGGGACGACATTACCATTCAAAACTTGCCTTGAGGGACGATGGGAATGTCAATTGAGTAAAGATGCTTCGTGTTAGTTATTGGTGATTGGGAAAGTCTTGGAGCTGGGACGTTTTTCTCGTGATGGTTACTAATGATTACGAAATTAAAAGCGATTGTTGAATGATTGGATGTGGAAATGTCGGAAGCTTAAAGGAAAAGTTATAGTGCGACTTTTGAAGTGTTTGAGAAATTGAAGTTGTGGTTCTTGAATATAGAATTAGAAAGTGATGATGCTAGTAGTCTGATGACAAATGTGCAGCTCTGGAGCTAATGACTTAGTCTACTAGGTTTGGTGATAATTGGGTGTGAATAAGAAATGGTTACTTATTATAGTGGAAATTTTTGTTTCATTCTGGTTGTTATCTTTACTGGTGTAACTAGAAAATTGTAGAACACTTGATTGAGTTTGCTTGAGGGACGATGTTGAGGGAATATACAAGCTTACAAAATATTGCTGAGTTTCTAAAGCTTGGTTCTTCAACGGTGTTAAAAAGGCAACGTTAGTTTCTCAATTCTTACAGCTCACAAGAAGTCATCCTCTGACTGAAGCTTCTCATATGTTCAATGGTCCCTATTTTCCTGCTTCAGTTTCAATGAAATCAACCCAAATGACTGCATACTTTGTTTAGAAAATAGTACTTGAATAAGAGATACACTATATGAAAGATAAAGAGGTCAGTAAAATAAATGCACACACATAAGATCACCAAATCTACGTGGTTCGGCAAAATCATGCCTACATCCACGGGATATGAGTCAAATGACTGAATTGGAGAACACGAGTACAAATCCAATACATTCATGCTAAACACAAACACAAACCCAAACCCAAACACATACTTAGAACCCTCATACACACCTCTTACTTTCTTTAACACTCCCACTTTTGTGCACACAAATCCCAAATAGCGAAGTCCAAAGAAGCTAGTGATGGTGAGAACATTAATTTGCTTTGGATGAAAAAACTGTCTCAATTCCTTTGCCTACATTGCTGCCCTGCCACTGCAATTTTTCAGGCTTCACATTCCTCTTATCATCTCAACAAGTTCATGATGCCATGGCGACACGATGAGGCCCAGGTTTGTGAAGCAATGATCTAGTGATTTCATCTTGACATTCTTAGGGTTCACCTTGAATATTAACAAAGACAAAAGACATGCTTTTCTAGAATAAAAAGGCAATGATGGTAGGAAAACATAAGAGGATCGAGAAAGAATATCTCACGTGCTTGCATTAGATGAACATGGACTGGTTATTATACTTTAGTAGGTTATATAGAGGTCCATTGCTTGGTTTTTTCTCATCATTTGAACCACAAGAGTTGAGAAAATCTATGAAATGACGAAGTAGTGAAGTTTTGGAATAGAGGAACCACTTTCCATGTGCAAGTATTCTGCTATCAATATGCCATACTCTAATTCTACACTAGAGCAAGCAATTGTTCACTTGCTTCTTGCTGGGAAAATAAACTGAATTTCATGTATTGACTATTAAATTCAACCAGAAATGAGATTGACACGAAACATACAAATACTTTTAGAACCTCCAATCCAAGAATCTTGTTGACACTTGCCTCTAAATGGTCCTACCTTGAATTGTAGAAGCATTAAAAGATAAGCCAAAATTGTCTAATTTGCATGGAATCTCAAAACTCATACAAACTAAGCAATAATATTATCTAATCTGTTATTCCAAGACTCTCAAAATTTGAAAAATGAAACAAGAGCATTAAGATCCATAAAGACCCTCTCAGAAATTACTTACTTATGGTTACCTTTGAACCACAAGAGTTGAGAAAATCTATGAGATGACAAAAGTAGTCAAGTTTTGGAGCAGAGGAACCACTTTCAATTTGCAAGTATTCTGCTATCAAAATGCCATACTCTACTTCTGAAACTAGAGCAATTGTTCACTTGCTTCTTGCTAAAGAAAAAAATTGTTAAAAATATTAAACTGAATTTCATGTATTGAGTGTTAAAATCAACCAGAAACGAGATTGACAGAAACATACAAGCACCTTAGGAACCTCTAATCTGAGAATCTTGTTGACACTTGCCTCTAAATATTCATGCCCCGAATTGTAGAATCATAAAAATATAAGCCGAAATTGTTTAAACAGCATCTAATCTCAAAAGTCACAAAGACTAAGCAATAATATTATCTAATCTATTATTCAAGACCCTCTTAGAAATTGAAAAATGAAACAAGAACATGAAGAATTTACTTATATTAAGAATTCCAAAAAATAGAATTTGTCCAAGATAAATTGTTTTTTTTTCTTTTTCTCAGTTACCTTTCACACACAATAGTGTCCAATTGCAGAATGTTACAGAGATTAAAATCATTTTACTGAAAAAATATAAAATCAATCATAAATATTTGTGATAGTGAATTCATATTGTATTAGATAAAATAAAATAAAATACTGTATTATGTACAAACCTAGAAAATACTAGAGGTGAAAATAAGAAAATTGCGAACCTTGAATAATTAGATGATTCTCCAGAATCAAATGATTCATCGGTTTCTTTCCCGTTTAAATATCTTTTGATTCTCTCCCACTTTCTGCACAAAAATCCTAAAAGATGAAACTTTGTCCTATAGTCTTTGACTCTTATTATTTAACAAGACTTTACAACTCACAACACTCACTCTTCACCAATTTTCTTAACGAATTAGTTTTCTCTGGATGAAGAAATTGTCTCAATTCCAGTGCATCCATTGCTGCCTTGCCAATGCAATATATCAGGCTTCACATTCCTCATATCATGACAATAAGTTCACATACGGAGCCATGGTAACTGAATGAAGTCCCCAAGTTTTTCTGGACTTGAACAAACTTAGAATTACCAGAAATCATTGCAAGAACATTTTCCATCCTTAAAAAGATGATATATGCTAGCATCTCGTACAACAATTTCTTTATTTACAATACCACTGAGAAATTTCAAAACGGTATGACAATCTCCACAAACAAGTAGATTTTTCCCTACTCGTATGACTGTCCCAGGAACACATTTTAGCAACCCATAAGCCACAGCCACCTTCTCACTATGCCAAAACAGCTAACTTCTTGTTCTCTTACTGCTTCGCTTTACGTATTACAGAACTGGTATCTGGAACATATCCCCTTCTTCTCATTTCACCATCTAACTCCTTTAACAGCTCAAAAATCTTATCCTTCAAAGGATGATAAAGCTTCCCAGCATGAAACACTTGGCTTTCCTTTCCAGTGTCAATGCAACCATATCCCGACTCCTTTTTCGCTTCCATAAGCACCATCAACTTTCTCACTTTCAATGCATGCTCCCACATAGCAACACTGGCATAAACATCTGCTAATAATATATAGGTTGCAGGATCTTCGGATTTTAAGCTCAATAGCTGATTAGCTACCCTTCTTCCGATTTGGGTATTCTCACTGTCCAAGTATGTTCATCGGACTTGAATGGTATTGCTTTAATGACATTCTCATCCTGGACAAGATGTACAGATTGACTAAGAAGATCCACAAAGCATGTATAATGTTTCAATGAGGGACTAATCCCATAATCATCAGTCATAGATTTAAAAAGTTTACGGCCTTTGCTAACCAATCCTAAATGACTACAAGCATAAATCAATCCAACAAAGGTCACTTCAACTGGCTTTACTCCAGCTGAAACCATCGCATCATATATGGCCAATGCTTCCTCAACTCGTCTATGCTGAACTTCCCCAACTATAACAGAAGTCCAAGAAACAACATCCCTTCTTCTCATTCTCCCAAAAATGTTTTTGGCTGAAACAATATCACTACATTTTGCATACATATGCACTAGTGAATTACTTATAAACAAGTTAGACTCATAGCCAAGAGCTATAACAATGCCATGAATCTTCTTTCCAAGTTCCAATAAGGCTAGATTAGCACAAGAACCAATGATGCTTGAAAGAACTAAAGGTGTTCTACTATATCAACCCCTTCTCTTCTCATTTTAATAAACAAATAAAATGCATCAGTTCCATTGCCGCCCTGTACAAATCCAGATATCAAAGCAGTCCCCAAAAAAAAAAAAAAAAAAGAAAAAAAAGAAAGAAAGAGAAAAAGATTTATGTCTGGGACTCTCTAAACATCTAAAGAGCCACATTTTTTCTTCCGCTTCTAGCATACGCAGATAACATGGCATTCCAAGGGACTAAATCCTTGAACTTAATAGAATCCAAAACAGCATGAACATCGTCTGGTGATCCACAGTTTGCATACATATCAACCAAAAATGATTTAACAAAATCATTATCACAAAATGGGGATATCACAAATGAGCATGAATCGTTTGCCTTGCCTAGTAGCGCCCAAGCAAGCGCAGGCCTTAACGAGGCTAGCGAATACGAAGTGGTTAGACTGCAGCTTATCAAGGGTAAACATAGCGGGGAAGATGGCGAGAGTTTTGTGGGGTAGATTGGCTTTATAGTAGGCAATGAGAATTGAACCCCATGAGAAAGGGTCTCTGTGCGGCATTTCATCGAGCAAGTGATAGGCATTTTGAAAGTGGCCACATTTGCCGTATTTGACGATGATGTTTGGGAATGGGCCACATTGAGTTAAGCCAAGTTTGAGAATTTGGGCGTGGAGTGATTTGACGGTAAATGGGGTCTGTTTTCTGGCACAGGTTTGGAGTTGGTGAAGATAGTGAAAAGTTTGCATTCGTCGGCTCATGCTTTTCGCTAGTGAAACTGTGAAAGTAATATATTATCCCTGTTGTCTTATCATTAATAATAAAATATAAAAAAAGGTAAAAAATAATCTTTTATAAAATTAATAATTGATATCAAAAATATTCAAAATATAATATCAACACTCTTTTTTAGCACAACCACTCTTTGATGGTAAGGGGGTTGTTCTAAAACTCTTTGTGTCTGTTCTAAAACTCTTTCTATCCACGTTGAGGACTATGTGATAAGGTTAATTCTATATATCTTTGATCCGGATTATTTTGAGAAGGGTACGTAATAAGATAAATTGTAAATATCTTTGATTGGATTATTCTATAAATACCTTCTCAAATACCATTATTTTCTTCAATTTTCCATGTTTCTTTTTCCTTTGTCTTTACTAAGATATCGGTAACCAAAACCAGTAACAGTTATAATATAATAATAAATAGTTTTCTGAAAAAATATTATCTTACCATTTTTTAAAAATTATTTTATAAAATGGTTACTATTACCAATAGATGACTATTTTCAGATTAAAAAAAACACAAAAAGAAGACATTAATATTTTGATTTGTAATGACAGTACAGTCTACTGCTTTGCTTTATCAGAGAGCTCAAATTCCATTATTGGGAGCTCTATTACATTATGTTGAAAGAACTATTGTATTATATCTATATTGTTGAAATCTTGGACTACATATTTGTAAAGACAAGTTGAATTAATTAGTACTCTGTTATAAACTCTGTTTCTTAATATTGTGTTATAAAATTCAAGTTTCCAAGTTTCTTATATTCCATTCCCTTTTATATAGTCTATTATGTTTTTGAACTCATCCAAAGCAGTAATACTACACCAACAACCCCCTCTCACAAACTTTCTCTCACAACTCTGATATGACAATTCGTAATTGGTCAGCTTACTATTAATTAGCGAGACTCATGTGGAATCTGTTGTGAACTTATCAATTACAGGCTGCCACATCAAGGTTGTGAGAGAAAGTTAGTGAGAGAGAATTGTTAGAGTAGTATTATTCCATCCAAAAAGGTCATATTCTTGAGCCATTCTGTCAAGTAATGCTTTGTGTTGGTGATCTAGATCACTCCACAAGGTTGCATGGAAAGGCTTTGGGGTTGAAGCTGGAGTTAACTTACAATTATGTTGTGAGAGAATTTATACAAGGAAAAACATATGCTCATATTGATATTGGAACTTCCGATGTATACGAAAGGGAATGGAGGAAGATTTATTTCAGGAAGCATAAAATGTGAAATTGTCTCTTTGACGATTTTTGGGGCTTATCGAAACACCACTAGGATACATCGGTATTGTTACAATCAAGTACGATGGTTGAGGAATAAATAAAATCAGCTCCAAAATAACTCAATCCAAACACTCTAATTTGCTCATCAAGATCATTTCAGTTCTAGAAAGTTTGTCATGCTTGAGTTTCAAAACAAATCATAGCTTAAGAGTAAACGAGTTAGTTATTTGAGTATCTTGTTAAGTTATTTAGCTTGTTAGTTTCGGTTGTGAAGTGTAATTTTCTGCCTAAAATGTTTGAGCTCTTTTTGAATAAATATTAGAATCACAAATACGAGTAGTTGTTTTGACTTGGTATTTACAGACATCTGTCTTGTTATACGTGCGGATGGCAACAAAAATCAATTCAAAGCTATGGTATTGAATAAGTCAATTCCAAGAAGCCTTATTAATTGTTCTCACCCAAAACCAATCAAACCAGGGCATCCAATGTTCTTAAATTGACATATCTTTGGAAGCTTAGGCTTCTAGTCAATAGTTAGAGAAGTGTAAACCAGGTATAATAGAAGGATTGAATTTGAAAATTGAATATTAAATGTGAAAAAGTGACCCACTGGTGGAAAAAGTTCTAGTTAATTTAAGCACAACCGCTCACGTAATGGAAATTTATTCTCTCAAGATATGTGAGCCCAGATTTTCGCAATCAAGTTACACAAGTCAAGGACTTTCATGCTTAATGTAACTCATAAGCAAGGGCGGAGCCAAGGGAAGGACATATAGATGGTTAAAATCTTTGGTTAACTTGAGCAACTTGGGAAGATTGTATCTTCTTAATAATTCACTTTCTGAATCTAACTTGAAAATCTTTCTTATATATCCTCTAGCAATAATCAACTTGTGGAAACTGTACTACTTGAATCAAGTTTTTTTTGAAGCAATGAATGGTTTGTCAAGCATTTGCATATCTTACAACGAGTTGTAGGGTCCAATTCCAAATAGCAAAGCATTTCAAAATGTCCCCATTGAAGCATTGTAGGGGAACAAAGGATGTTGTGGTAGCACTACTGGATTGCCATCTTGCGAATTAGCTTTTAAGTTACACAAACATGCATTAGGAAAAACCTGGGCTACTATATTCCCTCTTTCAGGTGGACTTTTACTTTCAATTCTCGTAATTGGAATGTACTTCATTAAGCAAAGACAGAAGACCGACACACAAAAGCTATATAGTACTGTCAACACTCAAGGATTACTTTCAATAATAAATTTTGAGGGAACACTAGTATATGAAGAAATCATAAGCGTTACAAATAATTTTGATACCAGATATTGTATTGGTAGTGGTGGATATGGAAGTGTTTACAGAGTAGCACTGCCATCAGGGGACATTTTAACTATTATAAAATTTCACTCATCATATCTTGAAAAGATGGGAGGTCAAAAAGAATTCTTAAAGGAAATAAGCGTCTTGATAGAAATACGACATGAAATGTTGTGAAATTCTAAGGTTTCTGTCAACATGTTCAAAACTTATTTTTAATTTACGAATGCGTTGAAAGGGGCAACTTGGCCAAAATATTGAGCACTGAAACAAAAGCAAAAGGATTGGGTTGGAGGAAGAGAATGAATGTTATACATGGTGTAGCTCATGCCTTGTCTTACATGCACCATGATTGCTCCATATGAATTGTTCACCGAGACATATCGAGAAAGAATGTGTTGTGGGATTTGGAATATGAAGCTCATGATTCTGACTTTGGAACTACCAATTTTCTCAAGCAAAACTCATCCAATTGGTCTAAACTTGCAAGGACATATGGATATGTCACACCGGATATGTAATTCTTTCATTTTTTATCTTATGTTATTAGCTAATTTACACAATACAAATACTACACAATCACATATATCTTCCATATGCAATGCTTGCTGAGACCATGAATATTACTAAAAAAATGTGATGTCTATAGCTTTGGACTGTTAACACGGGAAATAATGAAAGGGATCATCTAAGAGATTTTCTTTCCTCATTTCCATCATTGTCTTCCAATGTGAATTTAGGTCACACTAATTTGTTGGATCCAAAACCTGCAACTCCCTCACATGATATGCAAGATAAACTCATATCCATGATGGAGGTTGCTTTTTCTTGCTTAGATTCTGATATGTTTGCAAGTCCTAAAACACTTGTAAACATGAGTGGACAAGGAATTACAAGTTCTCAAACACTTGTTAATTCGATTGGATTGAAGAATTTCACTCCAAGTCTTAAATCACTTGGATTGTGGAATGTGGAATTCAATAGAAGAAATTCGGCCAAAGCAAGTTCCGAGGATAGAGAGAGTCCAAACATTTCGGCCTAAACCATTCCAAGCCCAAGCTCAACAAGGGAAGCTCAAGCCCACCAAGAAAGAACCCCAAGTGTTGAAGTTGTCCAATCTGGCCCAAGTCTCATTCTAGAGGGGAAGATCCACATGAATCCTTATTGGATCCATTTGCATAATTCTCAAGGCCCAAACTTTTACACCCTTATTAGTAGACTTAATTAGCTCATTCATCAAGTTTTGATCTAATAAAGTAAGCTTATTTCAACTAATGCGGTGATTAAAGACATAGATCATAAAATTAGGGAATCATGTCTTTTTTTAATTAAATAGGCATGATCTTGCTTTTTGAATGAATGACTTGTAATATTAGTTAGGTTTATTTCATTTTAATGTATTTTTCAATTACTTGTTTACCCTTGTATTTGCTTACATAAAGGCAACTATTTCATTGTGCCAATTAGCTTATAATATATATTGAAATTTGGTTTATCCATTTGAGAGAACTTGTGTGTTCTTGAGAGTGCATTCTTTATCCAGGTCTTGGCAAGGGGATTTTGTGGTGAATTAATTCAAATTGGTGAAGCAATCCTTTATGCTTGAAGTGTTTCTACTTGTCTTGTTCGAAAATTGCAAGTAAGTGACTTGAACTCCAATATATGTGTTGACCGAATTTAGCTTGGATTTGTGTTGTGTTGTATTCATTGGAAGTGGATCAAATTCCAACCCAGAATCTAGACCAACTATGCAAGGTGTTTGTTAACAATTAGCTTATGGTAGGCCATCAAATTGTCTCTTTCACGACGTCTAGGTCTAGCAAAATTGCTATTAGGACTTATTCTTCTTCATTTTGGATCATTATATGCTCTTTATATTTATATGTTTACTTCAATACCAGTGTGCTGTATTTATTATTATTCAATGAATTGCCTCCTTGTTTAGAGGTTTGTCAAACAAATTAGCTTGATATGTCAAAATCAGTTAAATGTAATGCTACTGTATGCGTATTTTTTTAGAATAAAAAAATCATCTCCAGTATAGCTCAAGTCTAAGTTCCAATCAGCTTAAGATAACTTGGATTTATTCCAACGAAGGAGAAGCAAAAGAAGTGGGGAGGAATATTGCATGCCTTGTCTTACATTCACCATGATTGTGTGATCTCCACTAATTGTCCACAAAGGCATATCAAGCAAGAATGTTTTATTCGATTTGGAATACAGAGCTCATGTTTCACGCTTCGGAATTATGAAGTTCCTCAAGCAAATACTTTATTTATTCTCCTTTTATTTAAATAAAAAGGAAAATAAATACATACATCCTCATTTTTATTTGTAAAAATATCTATGGAGGGAAAGTCCAATATGTGGCTTGCGGCTTCTCATTACCACGCCAGGCCTCAACTTTAGTAATGGATCTAGACCATGAAGTGGCCGCTACATTGGATTGAGATGGTGGTTTAATGGCTTTTGTATATGGTGATGACATAGGAGGTTTGTTTTATTTGTCATTTTTTTCCTATAATATAATTATCACAAAAGTCCAGGTTCAACCTTGATGAAATCAGCTTGATTCAGAAAATAAGACTTGAATAAGAGAGATGATATGTGCAAAACAAAGAGGGTAATAGGACAATCACACATACAAGAACATCAAATTTACGTGGTTCGACAAAATCATGCTTATATCCATAGGATATGAGTCAAATGACTGAATTAGAAAATAATAGGATAAATCTAATAAACTCACGTTAAACACAAACCCGAACCCAAAACCCTCATACACCAATCTCATGCTTTCTTTAACACTACCACTTTATGCACACAGATCCCGAAAAGTGAAGTCCTCATACTGACAATACTCTTTCTTCACCCATACGATACTGTAACATCACTCACCAGCCTATACATAATCAAAAAAACTAGCATGGTGAAAACATTAATTTGCTTTGGAGGAAGAAACTGTCTCAATTCCTTTGCCTACATTGCTATCTTGCCACTACAAATTCTTCAGGCTTCACATTCCA
>CM047742.1:27087342-27351601 GCA_026225825.1 Pistacia integerrima | reverse complement strand
CATTTTGATTAAAGAATTATATTCATCATTCAAATAAAGATTTTATATTAAGTTTCATAACTCTACAGCAATTACAAATCTATAATAACGGTAACTCACTTTCTATTTTTTTAACTAGGTTTCTCACTAGTAGTAAATCAATAACAAGTCTAATCACTAATTAAACTTATCAAATGCGGGAGTGGGATCACTGAATACATCTAGGTATAAGACTTCACACTCATACAAAGTATAAACCATATCTAACAAATTCATCGTTTAACAAACATTTGACATCATAAAACACGATCGTTCTGGATTCAAAGATTTTTCACTCCTTAATTCTCACTCTTCAAAGAAAACTATACAGAAAAGAGTAGAGTGAATACCACCAAACTTTACACATATCCCTCGGAGTCTTTGATTTTCCAAAAAGTTCGAGAAAATTAGACAACAACTATTCAGTCTCTGACTTATGACAAATTTTTGAATTACATTTTTACTTTTTCCTGCATGTGATTCACCCAACTCTATATACAGCAGACCCATGTGCATGCTTTCATCATTCATGCTTTTTTTTTTTTTTAATTTGATAATTAAATGCTATATTGTTACTTTTTTGCCTTTGACAAACACAGTACGATTTTTTACTGTTATTAATTTCTACTTTATCATACCAACAACCTTACTAGAGGTTTGGTGGAAATTTCATTACAATTATTAATTTTTACTTTATCAGAATTTTCCCTTTTTCTTTCTTGACTTTTGACAAACACAGTATTAGAAATCGCGTCCACAGCTATGCCAAACTCTGGTCATTTCTTCACAAATACGTGTCGCTGCTCTAATATAAAAACAACACGAAAGAAGGTGTTAGACAAAGACTTATCGTTTAACAAACAATCTGACGCCATACAACAGCGTCATTTTGGATTCACAAAATTTCTTCAATTTTTCTCTCTTCATAATTTTCACACTCTTAAAAAAAGTAATAATAATAAATAAACTACCACCAAACTCCCAAGAAAGTTTTGAGGAAATTACACATCAATTATTTTCTCTCCGAGTCCTTGAATTTCCACTTTATGACGAGTCTTTGGATTACCTTTTTTACTTTTTCAGCATGTCATGTGCATGCTTTCATGCTTCTTTTTTTTTTTTTTTTTTTTTTAAGGAAAAACGACTTATTAATACCTAAAGTTTATCGAAATGATGAGTTAATGCTCAAAAGGTTTTGCAACGACAAATAGATATCTTCTATCATGTTCTATTAGTGATTTTTGTTTGATAATAGTGAAATGAGTAAAATACCCTTGAAAGTTTGATATGTTAGTTTTTTATAAATTTAAAATTTTTTTCTAAAAAACCCCCTAGGTTTACTAATTTAACTAAATACCCTAATATATAAAAATTTTATAAAATAATAAAAATACCCCTGCCACCCGCAGTGCCAGATTCTGGCCACCATCGTCGGAATCTGGCCAAAAAATTACCGAAAAAGGCTAGATCTATGGCCAGATTTGGCTGTCGACACCGCAGATGGAGTTTTGCGGCCTTGACGGCCAGATCTAGTCGTGTTCATATATTAGGTAAAAAAAAAGTGAAGTTATATGACTTAACAATCACATTTTACATTGAATTGCTTCATATATTAAGCTTGGCACTTTGAGAGTCAATCTCATTTGTACACAATTGATTGTGATTATCATCATCATTTTTTCATTTTTGATGAATTTCTTTTCAATAGGAGTACGGGAGGTAATTAAAGAACAACAATTTATCCCTCTCTGACAAACAAAAAGGATGCCTTGAAAAGATGAATATTAGGAAATGGACCACAAAAATACTAGAAAAAAAGGAAAATATTTCAAATGGTTATTTTCATTGGAGTTTCAATATGATTAGGTAAAATTAAATGTTGATTATGTCATTTCTTACCTTTATTGTAATTTAAATTTTAAATTTAATATTTTAATCGTATGTTTTATAAAACAAATTAATACCAAAAAAAAAAAATTAGAATGAAAGGAGCAAGACTATGAGCGGGTTATCCAGAGATTTTGTGTTAATTGCTGCCTATCACATTTGGGACTATATAACTTTCATAATATTAATATCTTTTTCATTGATATAAATCAAGCCATTAAGAACAGTCAATTATAAAATTCCAATATTTATTAATTTTATATATAATTATCCATTATAATTAAGTTATCATTATAAACGCTCTCTTTTTACCCTTGTATTATTTGCAAAAGTACCTTTTTACCGTTTTTATTATATTTAAAAAAGGCAAAAATTAGAGACAAATTTAAGCTTAAGAAAAACAAAGCATCTACAATTTTTTTAATTAAAATTACTACAATTTTAAATTAAAAAAAAAGGATGAATAATGTATATTCAAATATTTATATTCGAAAATTTATATTGCAATTACTTGAATATTTTTTCATCGATATTTCGTTAATTATGCAAGATCAAGTCATTAGCTATAGGGGGTAAATGTAATTTCTTAAAATGTCAAGGCATAAAGTTATATATCTATAATTCGATTCGAATACTAAATTGGATAGCGCCAATATAGCCTTAATAATTTAGTCCTTGATTGTGATTTGGAAAAGCGTAATATCTCAACGTAATTTCCCCTTTGCGAGGCTGATTTTTATTTTTTATTTTTGCTATAGAGAATAATTTCAAGAAGATTTTAATTCATGCTTTGAGCCAGACGCCATTTAATGCTTACTCAAGGCTGAATGTCATACGTCCAATCATTTTGATTCTTTTTCATATTTACAAGAGTAAACGACACACTCGCACCAAGGTTTGTCGAAATCCTATTGATACCCCAAGTTTATTTATTCCAATTTCTACCCTTATAATACCACTGTTAATAATTTTTAGGATAGGTGGTTGACGATATTTTGTTAAAATTTAAATTTTTGTTATTATGGTGTTTTAGCTAAATTCTGGAGATTAAAAGAATTTATTCAACTAAGAATGATAATAATATTAAAAATAAAAAACAATTTAGTAAAAGTCTCTCTCAATAATATTTTATCCCTTCTAGCTAAATATCTTAATTATTTATACTCACTAATCTAATCAAATATATTAATATAACATTTACTTAATCTTTTAAAATTATCTACTTTCAAGATAATTTTTATTTTTATTTTTCTATTAATGCAATATTTTCAAAACCAAACGTAATCCAAGTGAATTAACTTTTGCAGACTAAGTCTTCGATAAACTATCGCACATTGATTTTTTACAACAACTATATGGCCTATTTTTCTTGTTAGAAAACAAAAAAGAAAGCAAAAGACATGGTGGTGACCAAACAAAATATTGAAACGATACAATGAACATGTTGAATAATTGATGAGAGCAAGTTGCTTAAGGTATCCTCATCTCTCCCTTCTTTTCACAACAAATAATGGATGTGACCAAAGTTGAAGACAGCTAGATGGTATTTAATTGTTTCCTTCGTGATTTTTACTTTCATAGGCTATCAAAAATCTTATTATTTTTTCCAAAAACGTGTTATTCTAATCCAACAACAACGAGAAAGAAGGTATCGGACCCATGTCATATAAGATTGTTGAAATCCATAGCCAACACATGAAATAAAACATAAATATAAATATGACATTTAATTTACCTTGGTTTATTTCGATTAAGAAATTATATCTATTATTCAAATAGAGATTTTATATTAAGTTTTAAAACCTTATAACAATTATAAATCTATAATGACAGACAGCTTAATTTCTCTATTTTTTTAACCTAGGTTTTTCACTATTATATTATACATATAATAGAAAAATCCAATCACATTTAGGCTAATTTGAATCTAACCCGCCCTAGATCCAAATATTAATAAATCGATAACAATTCCAATAATTAATTAGACTTCCTAAATGGGAGTAGGACCTATGAATGCATGCAAAATATAAATCATATCCAACATACTCGTCGTTAACAAACAATATAACATCATAAAACAAGGTCATTTTGGATTCACCGATTTTTCACTCCTTAATTCTCACACTCTTCAAAGAAAACTACACAGAAACGAGTGGAATAAATACCATCAAACTTTCAATAAGTTTCGAGAAAATTATGCACATCTCTTTGAGTCTTTGATTTTCCAAGAAGTTTCTGAGAAAATTACACAACAACTAATCAGTCAGTACACGTGATTCACTTAACTCTGTACAACAGACCCATGTGCATGCTTTCATCCCAATAAAGACATGCACGGTTCTACGCTATTATTAATAACTGGGCCTATTATTGAATATGCCAAGAGAAGGACACGTGTCTCTTACGCTATTATTAATAACTGGGCCTCATTATCAATTAAAATATTTATTAAGGTATTAAAATTTAACATGCATACACAAAATAAACTAGGGTTAAAAAAACAAAATTTTGATTACAGAAACGGGCTCACAAACACATTTAGATGAATTAATTATATAACAAATATAGGGTTTCAACAAAACAAAATAAAAGATTAAAGATTTCAAAAATTTTCATTAGAAGTTTATTCCTTGAAGTTTTTTTTGTACAAAAAAGATGATTCCTTCAAGTTTCTTTGTACACATCCTCAATCTTATCATAAATTTCTTATTTCAAATAATTTCACTATTTATATAGTGATTATTGATTATCACAAAAATATTGATAAATCATTTGGAAATAAAATTATAGTAAAACTTCTTTATAATCATAATGGTGGGACTAACTAATTTTATTATTACGAGGAGATTATAACTTAATAGAGGTATAGTTAAAAAAATTTCTTATTTCATAATTCATGTTTTAATAGTACAATATTAGGATTTCAATTCATGTTTTAATAATATTAGGGTTTCAATTTAACGTTTCAATTGCCTACTTTTGAAACGGATAAAAGATCGTGTTTTGAAACTAACAAAGATAGCTGTCCTTGATAGAATTGTAAGTGCAGTTGCTGCATGACAATTGATGTGAAGCCACAAACAATTGTCAATTGTTTAAAGTATTACAAAATTACGACCCCTGATGTCGATGAATTGCAAGTTACAAATGAAGTGGATGAGGAGAATCAAATAGTCATTGTAAAATTGAGTGATCAAATTCGACAACTTCACTACACTAATCAAATGAGTATTAATGTCTTCCTTAATCATCCAAATGAGTAACAAGTCATGTATGCTTTAACAAAAGAAGAAATCATTTTTACAATTAAATAAGAAGAGAAAATAAATAATTATGAGGATGATAGTACGGAAATACAAAAAGTTTTATGTCAAGAAACTCTAAACATGCTTGAGAAGCTAGAAATGTTTTGACTTTAACAAAAAATGTTCATGCTAGCGAGTAATGTACTCGCAAGTTAAAATGTGATAACAACTCTAAAGCATAAATTATTGTCCCAAACAACTTTAGATAAATATTTTATTTTATCTTAAACCTTTAATGTAACATACCGTATTTTTTTTTGTAATATACATATAATTATTACTATGTAGAAACAACTTTTCTTAAGACAAGAATCAGAAAAATTATAACTTATTACAATGTGAAGTTTATTCTTATTTATAACTATCCCAAATTAGGAATATAATTTTTTATAACTATATAGAGTTTATTCCTATATAGAGTATCACTATAGAGAGGTTTTACTATATTAAGTTAATAATTCGTCTATCAATTGACTAAAGTTTTATTAGTATTATATTATTGAGATAATGACAATATATTATCAGTATGATGATTTTTATAAAATCTATAATAAAATAACACTTTATCACTATCATGTAAAATTTTATCACATAAAATATTGTATCAAAAATATGATAATCTAAATAAGTAAATGTATATTTATATATTATTATGTATTTAACATGCACTCAGGCTTCTTGGACATTTTCTCAAATAATTCTAAATTCACCACTCTTAATGGGTTTCATTCTTTAACCTACCCCATTCCATTGGGCTTTCTGGCCCAATAAAAATTTTATAATTATTATTGACAACAATTAAGATAAATGGATACGTCAATTTTATGTATGGTAATTCTTATGAATGTGCCAATAAAAATTCCTATGTTTATGTCAATTTTATGTATAATTCCAACAAGAAATTGTTTTGATTTAATAGTAAAGTAAGTTTATATATAAGTTTTGGGTTGATTTTATACACCACGACCCACAATAGGAGTTGCTACTGAAGCTCTTACTCAGTCGGTAGTTTTAGATTCTCAGAGGATCAGTTGGGGCGCACGCAAACTAGCCGAAGCACCCTTGGTCATTAAAAAAAGGGTGAAGTTATGCTTGAAGTTATATGACTTTACAATCACATTTTACATGGAATTGCTTCATATATTAAGCTTGACACTTGAGAGTTAATCTAAATAATAATATTCTGAAAAAAAAAAAAATACATAATTGATTGTGATCATCATCGTCATTGTTTCATGTTTGATAAATTTCTTTTCAATAGGAATACTGAAGGCAATTTTTTATCATGTCAAGAGCGTAAAGGATGCCTTAAAATGATGAATATTAGGAAATGGACGACAAAAATACTAGAAAAAAGGGAAAATATTTCAAATAGTTATTTTCATTGGAGTTTCAATATAATTAGGTAAAATAACATGTTGATTATGTCATTTCTTACCTTTATTGTAATTTAAATTTTAAATTTAATATTTTAATCGTATGTTTTATAAAACTAACTAGTACAAAAAAAGAAAAAAATTAGAATGAAAGGAATTGTGGTTGGATGACAAGACTATAGTCATTTGAGTGGGTTCCCAAAGATTTTGTGTTAATGGCTACCTATCACATTCATTACTATATAAATTTCACAATATTTATCTATTTTTCATTTATATGAATCAAGCCATTAAGAATAGTCAATTATAAAATTCCAATGTTTATTAATTTTATATATAATAATCCATTATAATTAAGTTATCCAGCATATTACATAATTATAAACGCTCCCTTTTCACCCTTATATTATTAGCAAAAGTACCTTTTTACCCTTCTTATTATATATAAAAAAGGCAAAAATTAGAGACAAATTTAACCTTAAGAAAAACAAAGCATCTACAATTTTTTAATTAAAATTACTACAATTTTAAATTAAAAAAAAAGATGAATAATGTACATTCAAATTTATATATTCGGAATTTTATATTGTAATTACAGTAGAACCTCTCTATAGTTATAATGTTATGACTAACTAAATTTATTACTATACGAAGGTTATAACTTAATATATGTGTGGTTACAAGAATTATTGTTTTGATTAAAAAATTATTATTTTGATTTTTTATTTTATAATTCATGTTTTAGTAGTATTGAGATTTCAATTCATTGTTTTAATAGCATTAGGATAGTATGGAAATGAATATATTAAGGAGTCATTATAAAAGTGAGTGATTTAATTCGACAACTTTACTACACTAATAAAATGAATATTAATATCTTCCTTAATCATCCAAATGAGCAACAAATCGTGTATGTTTTAATTGAAAAATAAATCATTACCAGAATTAGACAAGAAGAAGAATGAGATAATCATGAGGATGAATATAATACATAAATACCAAAAATTTCGTGCTAAGAAACTCCAAACATGCAACTATAAATATTTTGGCTTCAAAAAAAAGGTGTTCATCTTAGTAACTTATTACGTACTCATAAGATAAAAAATATGATAAAAACTCTAAAGCATAAACCATTCTCAAATAACTTTAGATAAATATTTTATTTCATCTTAAACATTTAATGTAATATAACATTTTTTTTTTAATAATATACATACCATTATTACTGTGTAGAGGTAAGTTCTTTAAGATGGGACCTAGAAAAACTATAACTTATTATAATGTGAAATTTATTCTTATTTATAACTGACCCAAGTTGAGACCAAAATTTGTTATGATTATATAGAAATTATTTTTATATAGAGTATCATAATAGGAAGGTGCTACTGTACTTGAATATCTTTTCATCGATATTTCGTTAATTATGCAAGATCAAGTCATTAGCTATAGGGCGTAAATGTAATTTCTTAAAATGTCAAGGCGCAAATTAAGTATCTATAATTCAATTCGAATACTAAATTGGATAGCGCCAGTATAGCCTTAATAATTTAGTCCTTGATTGTAATTTGGAAAAGCGTAATATCTCAATGTAATTTTCTCTTTTCGAGGCTGATTTATATTTTTTATTTTTTCTGTAGAGAATAGTTTCAAGAAGATTTTTCATCTAATTCATGCTTTGAGCCCGACGCCATTTAATGCTTACTCAAGACTCGGTGTCATATGTCCAATCATTTTGATTCTTTCATATTTAGAAGAATAAGCGACATATTCCCACCAAAGGTTCGACGAAATCAAGTTGATACCTCAAGTTTTCTTTATTTCATGTTCTCACCTTTAAAATAACATTGTTAACAATTTTTAGGGTTGAGAGAATGCAATTACCATATTACCCTTAATCTTAAATTAATAAATTTTGTTTTAACTCCAAAGTACTAAAATTATAAAATTAACCATCTTATTTTCAAATTACTTCAATTACACCCTCAATGACTGCACACCCTCTCAGTTTTTGTCAGATTTGGGCTCTTTCTGACGGTGTTGAACCCCCTAGTCACCTCCATCACCTTCCCCATCGTTCGTAGTCCAAAACCCCTCTGGTTCCTGACTCATTGGCCCATCTAATCGTCGGCACCGTTAGGCTTAGGGTTTCATTGGATTCCAGCGACGAAAATCCAATTGGACATCACCACTGCAACCAATGTCTCTAACTCTTCAAAACCCCTGTATCCCCAACAATCATTTATTTGCCATTTGCTGGTGGAGACTGACAAAAACCAGTCGCATGTGGCGGCTGTCGTGGCTGGCGATCGGTAAGTGATGAGGGGTTGTGAAGGGTAAGGTTTTGTAAAGGGGATGATGGGGGTTCAAATGGTGGTTACAAGAGTGATTTTGGGTGGAAGAATTGCTGGAAAATGATGAAAAATGTTTGGGGCGACGTTGGCTAACATGTGCCAAAGCACTAGCGACAATTTGCTAATGTGCACCTCCTCCTGCAAAATGATCAATTTACCTTTGAACCATTATATCCAACAATTTTCCGTCACTTTAAGGGTGAGAATTTGGAATAAATGGAACTTAGGGTTTTATCAAACCTTGGGGGGGAATATGTCGTTTACTTTATTTACAATTACTCTCCTTTTTGGAATAATTCTTTAAAACCCTCCGACGTTTGGTCGGATTGACATGGTATATTCTACACTTAACTTTTTCTTCTTCTTCTTCAATCCCATTTTCTTCAAAACTACTCTCACAACTTCTTTTCTAATAATAAATTTACGGGCGTGTGATTTTATTTTTCTAATATGATTTGCTGTGGATTATGGGTCTATGACTATGGTGTTGAAATGAGTTTATGATTTTGTTGCTTGAATGGAGTAGATCGTGAATGTGTTTATGTCTAGTCAGGGGGTGCTTTGGATGTGGGCCAATGTTTGCTATTGGCAAGTTAGGTGTGTGGGTTTTAGCTTCTGTTTTTTGATCTATCAAGGTTGGCAGTGGGGTGTTTTGCTCTTGTCCTTTTCTGGTAGGTCTGGTTTTCTTATTCTAGTTTTCTTATACAGGCCGCTGCTATTGGGGGTTATGAGGGATTTGTCAGTAGGGCAAAGAACGATCTCTGTAATAGGTAGGCTTTGCCCTGTCTGCTATTTCGTTTCGGTTATGTGGTGTGGAAGGATGGGAGTGATGTTGTTACAGGGAGAGAGGACGTCGGCAGTTGCTTGCTAGGCTGTGGCGGACGACAAGTTTAGCTATTGGAGATGGTGGCCAAAACTCGGTCGGATGCAATTCCTGCCTAATAAGTTTTGGATTTAAAGGCTAGGGTGGTTTTGTCTTTACAATCAACACATTTGATTAACAGAAAGTAGATAATTGTCATTTTGAAACTTTTCGGGTAGTGAATTGTCATTTTAAAACTTTTTGGATAGTGAATGGTCTTTAAAGCAAACTGTGGGGGACGATGTCGTTCGGCCTTATTGGTATCATCATATTTTACACGATGGCTGGTGTTGTCATGCCCGTGGGAAGGTGCAATCACTATAATTAAAATTTTTAATCTATGATTTTCTTAAACCAACATTAAAACATTAAAACAATAATCAACTTATGAATTAACGGTACTTTTCATTTGAATCATTAAATTATGATCTAAACTGACTTTTTTTTTTTTTTTTTTTTTTAAATTTCAAGGCTCTAAAAAAGGTTATATTACTTCCATAGATTACCTTACTTTAATATTATATAAGGTTTTATTTATTTTCGAAAAAAGGTGAAGGTTTAAATTTTCATTAAATTTTCTTCCTATTTTCGAGACAGATTTTATTTCATTTTTTTGGGTTTTTCTAGAGAATGATTTCCAGAAAAATATACCCCGAGCAAACGTCATTAAATGCTCATAAAACTATTTCGATTCTCTGTTTCAACTTCTTCTCTATAACTAAAGGGTTGCCTCCAAAGCTCCATTTTGGCCTGTAGTTCTCGGTTTCTTCAGCCGCAAGGTGTGTCATTTGCTCTGTTTCAAATGGGTTTGTGTTTTTGTTTTTGTTCTAGTTTTGGACTGAGAATCATGGCATTTGCGTTTGAAAAATGACGGCTTTATTTATTTTTTGAGTTTTTTTAATGGATTTTTGATTATTTATCAAAAACCCATTTGATAATCACATGCAAAACTGAAGCTTGTTTATAAAAGTTCAAAGTTTCCCTTTATTTAAGGGATTTTCGGTGTTGTTTTAGTGAGATATTTCTCCATTAATGCGTTCAAAGTTATAGTCTTTTTTTTTTTTTTTTTTAAAGTCAAATGAAGCTTAGATTATGAGTCAAAAGAAGCTAATGATCAAAGTTCCTAAAAGTCCATAACTTTTTACTATGTTGAGGTGGGTTTTTTTTTTTTGCGCACTGTTTATCGTGAATTTCAAGAAATTGCAAGATTTTCTCATTTATTTTCTTGATTTTGCGGGGTTTAGGAGAAGTTCTTGCAATCAATCCCTTGGGTTGGTCTTGAAATTGCATTTTGGGATTAAAGTTGAGAGCTTTTGAGAGATGGGAAGAAGAAAGAAATTAAAGAAGGAAGAAATAGCCGAGGATTGGTGCTTCATCTGCAAGGATGGCGGCTCTCTCAGGATCTGTGACTACAGGTAAGTTTCAGAAACTTTCTATAAGCATTTATATCAGATTTTCAGAACAAAAATTGTCCAGTTTTGGTTGGTCTTTTGGACGAATGTCTTGAGTGTTTTTTTTTTTTTTTTATCTGTTAGGAATGAAGGGATGGTTCTGTCTTTTCACTGTGTGCCTTTGGTCACCTGTGTGATGAATGAGGTTGCTGATGCTGGTTCTGAGATTTGTTTTGTTTTTATTGTATTATTTTCTCTTCGGACCACTATTTCTATTTTTAAGTATATTTCCCATCTACTTGGCATCTGCTGCATTTACTTTCCAGTTTGTGACGTTTTTAGCTGTTGTTAAGAGTAATGGTTCCTTAAAACCTTTTGTTGTAATGTACCTACATATATACAATAAGTGTTTTATGGTGTTAATTTCACAAAAAAGATAGCTCTATCCTGTCAATTTTGAGGTACATTATTCACTTTTGTTTTATATTGTTTTGAATATGGTGATATTCTTTCTTTTATAAATCAGGAAAATTGAAAATATAGAACGTGTTTAGTTTGAAGATGATAATATCAAGCAAAGATATGTATTATTCTGCATTTTATGCTGTCAAAATACTTATTATAAGTTTGATAAGTCTAAAATGACTTTTATTTGAAGGTTTCAATATTCAATTTTTTTTCCCTTATTGACAAGAAAGAAATAGCTTTAAAAACTTCTAAAACATTAATCTGCCCTTCAGAAAGTAAGTTTGGTCATTACAAGGCACATGGATATCTTAAGCTAATTTTAATGATGTCTCGTCGCTATATCCTCTTACTTTCATGGCTTGATAGAGGATGCTGTCTATCCCATTAACTTGTCATAGCCATTGCCTGCAGGGACTGTCTTAAGTCTTATCATCCAGACTGTTTAGGCCAGGATGATTCTCTACTGGAAAGTAAAGATCAGTGGACTTGCGGTAATAACATAGTTTTGCGTATGTGCATTGTGCTGGACTGCCAATTCTTCTGCCATAATTTCTATTTTCCACTATTTCATGTTTCTGCTTCATGTTTCTGCACAATGCCTGATGTTTATAGATACATCGCTTAATGTTCCTAGCAACATGTACATTACAGTCTTGCATGGTTTGGAAGAAAAATACTATTGGCTAGGATAAGAATTCCTATGTAGTGTACTATTAACATCAACAGTTTGGTGCTTACTCTCGTGAAATAGACTATGGACAACAGACAAGTTTACTTTTTGATAGAATTTTCTCTTTCTTCATTTGTTTTTACCTTTTCTTTCTTGCATCAGTTTGTAGTATTCTCTGTGCTAGCTTTTGAAATGATAATTCTTATTTCAGGTTGGCATTTTTGCTATGAATGCAAGAAAGCTCCGAAGTTTTATTGCTTGTGCTGCCCATCTGCTGTATGTGGACACTGCCTCTGTGATTCTGGGTTTGCAGTAGTTAGAGGGAGTAAAGGATTCTGCGATAATTGCTTAGAGCTTGTGGTGCTTATAGAAGAAAAGAAAGATGTTAACCCAAATGGGGTATGAGCTTGTGATGTTGCTTCCAGACCAAGCTTTCTAGGTTTATTGTGATCTTTTAATATTTAGGCTTTGGGTTAATTTAGTTTACTCTTATTAATAATTTGTGTAGAAGAGACCAGTCATGGCTTGGCCCTATAGAATTTAACCAATCTTATTATTTGTGTTTTCCGTGTGTTTTCTTTTTCAACAGGAAAAAATAGATTTCTATGCTGAAGACACAATAGAGTTCTATTTTAATGGGTATTGGCAGATAGTAAAGGAAAAAGAAGGCTTTACTTCAGAACATGTTATTTCCGCATATAATCTATTGAAGAAGGGGAAAAATCATAGGTCTCCTGATTCGTATGAATATGACGAAGGGGAAGAAGATATTGAAGAATTTGTAGATGAAAGTCAACTCGTTGTATCTGATTATGATGATTTAGGTGACACAGCAGACGACAAGAAAATTGGGAAGAGGAATAGATCAAAAAGAAAGCAATCTGCCACGAAAAGAAAGGCGAGTTCAAAGAAAAGGGAGTTCATTGGGTGGGGATCAAAAACCCTACTAGACTTTCTTGATTCCATTGGTAAAGATACAACCTGTGAACTCTCGCTGTATGATATTACAACTATTATTACCGAATACTGCAAGGAAAACTGGCTTTTTCACCCGGAAAGAAAGAAAATTATCATTTGTGATGCAAGGCTGCAGCCTCTCTTGGGAAGGAAGTCAGTGAATAGAAACAGTATATATAAGCGACTGACTGCCGACCTTGCTGAGAACATAGATCATTCGGAGGATGAATCTAAAAGTAGTTTGGAAACTGTTGATGAATGTGACTCAGTGGTGGAAAAAAGAATGGAAAAGTTAAGCTCATTTAAAAAATCTGATCACAAGTAAGTAGCTGCAGAAGTCCAGAAAAGCTGTTTTGCTTCTGTAGTCCCTAAGAATATCAAGCTTGTCTACTTAAGGAGGAGTTTAGTGGAGGATCTAGCAAAGCAACCAGAAACTTGCGATGCTAAAGTAATTGGAAGTTTTGTGAGAGTGAAATTGGACCCAAATGATTATTTGCAGAAAAATTCTCATCAGCTTGTTCAAGTTATAGGTAATGTCTCGGCAACAACTATAATAGTTCAACTAATTTATGCCACTATTGGATTCCTTCATAATCAGTTTATTTGAATTCTTTTACCCCAGAATGCTACTTTATATTGTACTAGTGTCTTTTGGCTTAGTTGATTGACATTCTGCACATTATCATCTTAAATTATTACAGACATTAAGAGACCTTCAAGCTTGAAATCAGAAATTCTTCTTCAACTTTCCGATAGGGTGAAAGAGTTACCCATTTCCATTTCCAAGTTGTCAGACGATGACTTCCATGAGGTAAAGACAACGTTAGTTTGTATTCCTTTCCAGAAAGATTTGATACGTACAATCAAAAGAGTTTAACGCATATAAGACAAACTATGGAACACAATTAAAAGTTTCAGTCTTTTTTAACTGATAAAACAGCTAGTTTGTCATCTGTCACCCCAAAAAGGAAAACAAAGATAGAAGAAAAAAGAGAAGTTCTTTGAATCCATACGAAACTGTCGAAAATCATAATAATATTATAGTTATTAAGTGTTATTTTTTGCAGGATGAGTGTGAGGATTTGCGGCAGAGAGTGATAAACGGCCTTTTCAAAAGGCCAACTGTTGTAAGTTTTTTCATACACTCGGCAATTTGATTTGCAATCTTTAACTTCATATGCATCATTTCTGGCAGCACACCAATGTGCATTGATAAAATATTTGTAGTGTATCATGAGATTTAGTTCTGCTAACTTTTTCTTGGAGCTATTGTCCTTCATGTCTCTTAGGGCTATCGCATTTTTGTTTAGAACTTACATATCAAGTGCAACGTTGTCTCATAATAAGGTGGTGAGTAAATCAACATAAAAGTAAAGCATTTTAAACAGCCTCTTGACCGGAATGTGTTGACTGCAGGAGGAACTTGAACATAAGGCGAGAAGCTTGCATGAGTGTTGATATAACTAAACATGTGTGTAACTTTTAGTCAACTTTCTTAATATAGTCACTGTTTTTTTTCCTTTTTTTTTTTTTTTTTTTTGGTAACTTTTGATGCCCCATTTGAGTGTTGATATGCTTTCTAAATTCTGTTGAATGATTACATTTCATTGTACTTTTAAATGCTCCTCAATATCTTTTATTTTCTGGATTATGTGAACTTCTATCTTTTTCCTTCACTTGCTTTTGATATATTTTTTTTCCCACTTGGCATTTTCCGTGAAAACATAGTGGATTGCAAGGGAGCTGGTTTCATTACAAAACCGCATTGATAGAGCAAATGAGAAGGGACGGAGGAGAGAATATCCTTTGATGGTGTTATTTCTTATTCCATTGCGTAGTTTTCATCCTAATATATAATTATGCATCATATCCAAACTACCTTTCTCTATAGACATTAAAAAAAAAAAGGTTACTGATCCTTAACATGCATCTTTTGTATCCACTTGCCGAGTACATGGATAGTCTGCTGCTGCTTCAGACACCATCAGAGCAAGCACGGTTACAAAATGAGCTCCTCAAGTAATTCCAGACGAAGTAGAACCTGAACCCGCTTGTGAGGAATCTACAGAAAAAGCTGAACAAGAACATAATGATGATTCACCAGAATCATTCCCTGAAAGAGCTTCGAAGGGTACTAGTTGAGTCTTATAGGCAATGGAAAGTGTCAAGCTTAGGGGATTGCCCTGAAGGTGGTGTTTTGTTATTGATTTTTAGCTAGATTCCTTCTCATGAGTCTTATCTGCCATGTTGGTTTAGATAGGTTCCAAGAGAATTGTATAGCATCAAGCTTAGGCATTTGTTTATTTTTTGCACCCTACGCGGGAATGTCCTGATGCAGGTTGGCTGCCCCTTTTTTAAGGCCTTTGTAAATCCCTATTTTTAATACAATTTACTTTAAAAAAAAAAAAAAAAAAGTTTCACCACCTGAATTGTTTAGCAGATAGATACTACAGGTTTGCAGCAGAATAGTGATTTTTGTGAAAGTCATTTTTGTCTTGAGATTCGTGCCATCAGCTAGTGGTGAAGTCATTGGTCATATGTAAAAATCGAATTGCTGCATTCACCATATGGTAAAAGTCATTGTTGTGTGTAAATCTGATCATGCTTTACAGACCTACTAGAAATCTTTGAATGTAGTTTGGACAGGATCCAAAAAGTAAATGAAAGGTTATTGGTTTTTGGCCATTTTTTTTGACGTGTCGATAAAGTGAGTGTAAATTCTATGTCAGTCTACGCTGTGTTGTACTTCATACATGAATGTGGATTACTAGTGCATGTAATTGATAGGCATGGTAAAAGCTGAGCCTCCAAGCATTGGCACAAATGAACAGCAACATAACAATGAATCTCATAATGTTTCTACTAGACCCCTTCGAGTATCCATTCTGCTGTCTCCTGCACAGCAACCGAGTGGTAGTGAAGCTCCATGTTTTGCTCAAGAAACTTTTAGTTAATGATGGTAATATTTATTATTAACTAGAAATTTTGCATTCTATCTACATAACACGTATTTGTTATATATAGCTTCTGGTACAATTTAAGCGCTGTAACATTACAGAATCAATTTTCTTTTTGGTAACATGGAGCTTTACAGTTTTAGGATGGAACATAGTGATTCTTGTGAAAGTCATTTTTGGTTTACGTTGACATTCTACAATAGAAGTTCAATGTTTCATATTATAATTGTAACATTTTATGTTACTGAAAGACACTTTTTATAAAATTGCAGCACAGCCTTTATGTATATGAGCCATAAGAACAATTCAAATGTCTAAAATATTCATGTCATGTACTTGATTATGACAGGGTCAAGTGCAAAATTCGGTCCTTAAGATCATGGTATGAGGGACTGATCCAAGGATATGTATTGACCCTGTAACTTTACCACACCAATTACAAGCATTTCCCTGCAATCAAAACACTAATTGAAGATACTGGTTGTGGAAAGCAATTTCTAGAGCCATTTTAGCAGTAACAGATAACTTGCAGCAAATCTGGTTTCAAACTTTCAATACTCAATACTTGCCAAACCATCCATCTTTGTAAAAGCAGAAACAGATTCCTTAAAACTGTACTTTAAGAAACTCCCATTGTTGCTATCATAATGATAGATTTATAATGACCCATTTTTAACTTGGACGGGTTTCTTGTTTCTCAAAGATTGTAGGGATTGACAGAGGTTTTAGTTTTGAATTTGGGTTCTTAATGTGACAAAGATTTCTATGAAAACAATAGTTTCGAATTCGGATATATAAAGCTATTCAGGAGATTTCTGAACTAAAAAATTAAAAGCCCTACTTGAAACTGAGCATTGACCATTCTGAGATGAAAGTTTTAGTAAACTTAATGCAATCAACCACTGGCCATTTATTAGGTTACTAAACCAATAATTATAAACTGTGACCTGATATGCAGTAACAATCAACATTAAGCTTCTGCTTCAGCATTTTCCTTCCTCAATGCTTGAAGTCTTTCTCTCAATTTCTTACTCTCCTCGAAGTTTGCCTTGCGCTTCACCGCTTTCTATGAAATAAACTCAAGGTTTTATCACAAGACATATATGGATTTCAACGATACAAACAGAAACAGAAAGTGTTATACAATTAATATAACTCACTTCTTGTCGAAAACATCGATCAAGCTTTATTTTGAGTTCTGTACATTTGCCGAAGAATTTCCCAATAGGATGGTCTATATGACATTTTTGAAACTCCTCAATAATCTGATATTCAATGAAGACCAGAATTAAATAAACTTCTAGCTATAAATTATACCTAGTGTGCATTTGGAAATACTTCATTCAAAAGTGCTGTTTTTAACCCATTTTGCGGCGTTTAAGTCATGCATTTCGGAGTACTTTTATAAAAAGCACTTTCAAGTAAAAACACCTTAAATGTTCAAAAACCTAGAAGCGCTTTTCTCTATTGCACACCAAATTCTACACAAGAAGAACCTCCAAATGTATTTGAAAGTACTTCAACAGAAAACACTTTTGAGCAAATAAACCTAAAAGCCCTTTTTATTTGAAGAGAAAACAAAACGGAATTGCCAAATCAACTCCAAAAATTTATTTCAAAGCACTTATATTGAAAACACTATTGAGCAACTAAGCGCAGAAGCACTTTTTTATTAAGATTAAAAAAAGTGAAATTGCTAAACGAACTCCCAAATCTATTTCAAACTTCAAAGTGCTGTAATTATAAGAAAGCATTTTTGAGCAAAACAGTTTATGTAAAAACAACAGAAAATTCTCTACCAAGAGGCGCTTCTGTCTAATACCCAACCAAAACACTACAAAAAAGACAGAACCCCCCAAAAAAAAATCTTGAAATTAGGAAAAGCACCTTCAGATGCACCCTTTTAGCCAATCTTTCCTAACTGGGTGCTTTTCCAGAAACATCAACAATCAAAAGCACTTCTAAAAAAGTACTGCCAAAACCACAAAATAAATAAAAATAAAGGCAATAAAACTCACTTCAGCACACATGAGGTGTCTATGCAACGTCAAAGGAGGATGCATATTCTTCTTTTTCTTTAATTTATCTGAAAAAAATTACAAAGAATAAATAAATCAATACAATAAAGCAACAGCAAATCAACAGAGAAAGAGGGGCGAAACGCACCATTTTGGTCTATTAATGGCGGGTAATTTGCGGTTTCTTCTGTGTCTTACCGGTGGTGAGATAGAGAGAAATTAGATAGAGTGTGAAATTGAGGTAAGAGTTGTGAAGTGATGAATGAAACGCCGCGTTTCGTCTGGGATCTGAAAGAGAGTTTCAGAAAGCTCTAAAGCTGATGGGCTGCTTCCACTCTAGTTTGGTGTCACTAAAATCATCGATTTATAGGAGAGAATAGATGGATTTTTGTGAGAAATTGAAGAACGTTGGGGTTTGTTACAAATATCCATAGTTAAGGATTTTCACGGGCTAATTATAATATCACCGCTGAGATTTTTGTTATTATAAGAAACCCCTTTAGTTTGAAAATTTTGGCTCATCTCCTCTAAAGTTTTCTCTGATTATTGCTAACCACCTTTGCTAGGGGAGGTTAGAGTAATTAAGCAAAATTTAAGGGACATTCAGGATACTCAATTACTCATAGAGGAGGAAGTATAATTAACAAATTATAGTGGGCGCTTTATATACTTAAAGTTAGGGTAGATCAGAGACCAACCTTTTTCCTAAAAAAGAGTCAACTTTAATTATTTTGCAAGAAATTTTAATATTTAGATATATTTTCTAAGAGATTTTTGGAAAATTTACATTTGAAATGGTTACTTTTATTAAAAACTTAAAAATATAACTTTTTAACGATCTCAAAAAAAGCATAATTAGCATTAAAAATGCACGTATCACATCGTTCAAGTGCACCAAAAACAACTTTTGCTCATGAGTAACTTTAGAAAATAATGAATTGATACATACTAGGATAGTCACAGGTTGGAGAATGTGCATAGATTATATAAAATTAAATGATACCACTAGGAAAGACCACTTCCCTTTACCCTTTATTGATTAGATGTTAGAGAGACTTGCTGGGCATGAGTTTTATTGTTTTCTTGATGCGTACTCCAGGTATAACCAAATAGCTATAGCTTTAGAGGATTAGAGGAAAACCACTCTCGCTTGTCCTTATGAGACATTTGCATATAGGAGGATGCCTTTTCGTTTATGCAATGCACCTGCCACTTTTCAAAGATACATGATGTCCATTTTTCATGATATGGTAGAGGAATTTTTGGAAATTTTTATGGATGATTTTTCAGTTTTTGGTTCCTCTTTCAATGCATGTTTAAATAATTTGGCATTAGTTTTGCGGAGATGTGAAGACACTAACCTAGTTTTAAATTGGGAGAAGTGTCATTTTATGGTGCAGGAAGGAATAGTTTTGGGTCATAAAATCCCCAAAAGGGGATTGAAGTGGATAGAGCAAAGGTGGAAGTGATTGAAAAATTAACCCCACCTACATCAATGAAGGTCGTGGGGAGTTTCCTTGGATACGCATGATTTTACAGACGATTTATTAAAGATTTTTCTAAAATTTTAAAACCTCTGTCTAATTTATGAATAAAAGATACTACTTTTGATTTTAATGCTGAATGTTTGCAGGTCTTCATCACTCTGAAGGAGAAGCTTGTCACAACACCAATTATGGTGGCACCCGATTGGAGTTTGCCATTTGATCTGATGTGTGATGCTAGTGATGTAGCTATTGGTGCTGTCCTCGATCAAAGAAAAAACAAGGTATTCCAAACTATATACTATGCTAGTCGGACCTTAAATGTGACTCAACAGAATTATGCAATCTTTGAAAAGGAACTCCTAGCAGTAATATTTGCATTTGACAAATTTCATTCATACCTTGTTTTAAGTAAAGTAATTGCCTACACTGACCATTCAGCCTTGAGATATTTACTTGCTAAGAAAGATGCCAAACCTAGGTTAATTAGATGGATTTTGTTGTTATAAGAATTTGACCTAGAAAGTAGGGACAAGAAGGGTGTAGAGAATGTGGTTGCTGACCATCTGTCTAGGATAGAGGACACAAATCCTAAAAAAGGAGATGAAATACCAATGAGAGAGGAGTTTCCTGATGAACAATTATTTGCCATTTTAAATGCATATATTCCATGGTATGCACAGTATGCAAATTATATTGTCACATGTGTTCTTCCTTTAAATCTTACTTTTCACCAACAAAAGAACTTTTTCTCTAATGTTAAACATTATTTGTGGGAAGAACCATATTTGTTCAAAATTTGTGTAGACCCGAGTATTTGACGATGTGTACCTGAGGAGGAGATGACATCTATTTGTCATCACTGCCATGACAGAGAGGTAGGTGGCCACTTTGTGCCAACCAAGACAGTTGCAAAGGTACTACAAGCAGGTTTTTACTGGCCTACATTGTTTAAGGATGTTTATGCTTATGTAGCATCTTGTGATAGGTGCCAAAGAACAGGGAATATAGCTAGGAAACATGAGATGCCCTTGACCAATATTATTGAATGTGAATTATTTGATGTTTGGGGGATAGACTTTATGAGACCTTTTCCTAATTCATTTTCTAATAAATACATCCTTGTGGGTTGTGGCAGTCGACTATGTTTTTAAGTGAGTGGAAGCTGAGGCATTTAAAACAAATGATGCTAGGGTGGTTGTTAAATTTTTAAGGAAAGATATTTTTACTAGATTTGGCACCCCTAGGGCAATTATTAGTGATGGTGGGACACATTTTTGCAATAAACAGTTTGATAATCTTTTGAAAAAATATGGGATCACACATAAGTTTGCCACTCCTTATCACCCACAAACTAGTGGCCAAGTAGAGGTATCTAATAGGAAACTGAAACGAATTTTAAAAAAGACTGTTACCTCTAGAAAAGATTGGTCTTTGCGATTGGATGATGCATTGTGGGCATATAGAACAGCTTTTAAAACCCCCATTGGTATGTCCCCATATAGACTAGTTTTTGGGAAAGCATGCCATCTCCCTGTTGAACTTGAGCATCATGCATATTGGGCTACAAAATTTCTTAACTTTGACATGCAAGCTATAAGTGAAAACAGTTTGCTACAATTGAATTTCGATGTCATGCTTATGAGAATGCAAAGATCTATAAAGAGATAACAAAAAAATGGCATGACAAGCATATCACAAAAAGAGAGTTCGTCGAAGGGGAATGGGTGTTGCTCTATAATTCTAGACTCAGATTCCAGGTAAGTTAAGGTCCAGATGGTCAAGACCTTTCATGGTCACCCAAGTGCTTCCTTTTGGCGCCATTGAGATCTCCCATGAGGAGAAAGGCACGTTCAAGGTGAATGGACAACATCTCAAGCATTATGAAGATGAAGGATAGAAAAAAGATAAGATCTCCATGGCACTGCATGAACCAGAATAAGCAAGAGCAGAAAGTCAAGCTAACGACTCTAAATTAGAACTATAATTTCTTTATTCTCTCTTCTACAATTTTTTTTTTTGTTTGATTGCGTTTTTATTTTTGTTGTGTTATCGTCGCAACAAGGAACAAGTTTGAAAAGCTTACATGATATAAGAAGAAGACAATTTTGAGCAAAATAGAACACAGGGTACTTTGTGTCACTTTACACAACCGTGGCCATGTTGACGGATGAAAATGTTGCAAAGTCCAGCCTTCACCATAGGATACCCCGTGTCACGTTACACAATTGTGGCTTCCAAAAAAAAAACAAATATTGTGTAATAGAAACCACGGGTTACCCCATGGTATGTCGCATAGCCTGGCCCATGTGAGGGACCATGACCACACAATTTAAATAAAAAAAGAAACAAAACAAAAACAAAAAAATGACCAAAAAAAAAAAAATGGTGCAGTAGAAACCACGGGTTACCCCATGGTATGTTACATGGCTTGGCCCATATGAGGGACCATGACCACGCCAATTAAATCAAAAAAGAAACAAAAGAAAAAAAAAAAAAAAAGTTTAAAGAAGGAAAAAGGGAAAGTGGCGGGCCATTACCCTAAAAAAAACAATTCTTTCTTCCCACTCTCCACTGGTTGTTCTCTGCTCTAGCCATCTTCTTCTCCCAACCAACTTTGTTTTCTCTTTTCAATCTTGTGCATGATTTCTTTTTGTCCTTTTCTCTTTTAAGGTAAGTATTTCCTTCTTTGCCTTTATTTGATCTTGGTGGGATCATTAATTTATGTATTTTTCATATGTTTGTTAGTTTTTTTTTTTTTGCCATAGAATGCTATGATTGTTGTTGGGTTTATACCTGCATGGGGTCATGTTGCACTTGCTTCTTTTACTACTCATGTTTTGTTGGTGTTTCTTTTTACGTTCTTCTGCCAATTGTTTAGTTTCAGTTTTTACTTTGCCACTATTAAACAGGGGATTTTCGTGTCTTGTTTGTTTGTTGGATATGGGTGTTACTCTACTACAGTCCTTAAGTTGCTCTAATTGAAGATATTATTAGTTTAACACCCTTTGAACGTACACAGTTTGCCATTGTCATTTTGCTACTTCATTCTTCTCTGTTTGTCTTGTTTCGGTTCATTTTTTTGGCTTTATTTCTTTTTGTCCTCAGTCAATTTCTTGAATGGAAATTCTGGCTGGAATGCATTGGTTCTACTATTGTTTGAAGTTATTTACCCTGAGCTACCATGGTTTTCAGATGGGAACCTTCGATTGGGAGTTGTGTTTTGGGGAAAGTGTGGGTTTGGTTGGCTGATCTGGGTGAGGGGTAAGTTGTATTTGGAGGGTAGGCCTGTGAATAAACTGAAATTAGTTCAAGAAAAACAAGAAAGACACAAGGCTAATCAAGAAATGCTTTTAGATTTCTTGTTACTGTAACTGAATATCTAAATGAATGAATAATACATGAGTGTCTTATTCTCTTTTATAGAACACTCAGAACTCAGCTCAGTCCACTTAGTAGAAGCTGAGCTTATTTAATACAAAGTCAAAACGACAACGCTTTGACAAGTATTGAAGAGCTCCTACACTTTTTCAGTTTCGCAGCTGCATCCCTTTTTACCAACATTCCCCCTCAAACTTGACTGGGGAGCCATACTTAGTATTTGTTTCTTTTCACCAAGATTCCCCCTCAAGCCTGACTGGAGAGAGTTTGAATTTGTCTAGTACCTCCTCCTTTGGTTAATGCTTCCCTTTAATTTGGGTGCATTTTGCAATTTGAATTCGCAAGTCAAATATTACACAGCTGACCAATAAACATTTCCTGAATACTTGCTCTGCAACACAAAAAATTGCTCAAAGCTACTCTGCAGGAGATCAACAAAAAAAAAAATTTCTTCCTAAACACTTATACTCTATAACACAGCTTAGATCAGCAAGAGACTTTTCTTCATGAACATTTCTGCTCTATAACACAGCTCAGATCAGCAAGAGACTTCCTGTTCTTCCTGAACACTTCTGCTCTATAACATAACTCAGATCAGCAAGAGACTTCTTGAATACTGAATACTGCTACTCTACAACAAACTACAAAAATTCTTCCCAAACACTTCTGTCTTCTATTCAGGCTGCTCTACAACAAATTGAAAAAAAAATTTCTTCCTGAACACTTCTGCTTTATAACACCATGCAAATCAGTAATGAATTCCTAACTCAATAACCAATCATCAACAAAATCTACTCTACAACACATCTCTGCAACACAGTGTATAACACCCAACACAATCAACAATCAATAACATCAACAAAGTCTACTCTGCAACACATCTCTACAACACAATGTTTTACTCAACACTATTACACTTCGGATCATCAGAGCACTTCCTGAACCACTAAAGAAACTTCTGCTCTGCAGCTCAGCCAATAATCTACTCACGACACAAAAAAAATAATACCAAGTCTGCTGAAATGAAAGACAGAAGATCTGTCTAATCAACAGTGTCAGTAAGAGCAACAATAGTCAATTTTTGGCGTAATTCACAGAATTGAGCAGCAGACAAGGGTTTGGTTAGTAGATTAGCAATCAGAAGTTTTGAAGGCACATATTGAACAATAAGGTTTTTGCTAGAACTTGCTTTCGGATGTAGTGAGCATCTATTTCTATATCCTTAGTTCAGGCATGAAAAACAGGATTGGAAGCCAACACACCCTCACTAACATTGTCACACAAAATGACTGGGGTTGATATAAGCTGATTCCCAGCTCAGTGAACATACTTTGTAACCAAGTAGTTTTTGTTGTAGTTTGTGCCAAAGCTCTATATTCAGCCTCTATAGAAGACAAGACTACTACTTTATGTTTTTTGGAACTCCATTAGATCAAGTTGGGATCCAAATAAACACAATATCCACTAATATTAGATTGCCTATCTTCAACATTGCTTCCCTAATCAGCATCAGCATAACACTCTACGTTTAATGAGCTTGCTAGTTTTAATTCCAACCCAAAATTTAGAGTACCTTTTATGTATCTAAGTACTCGTTTGCAAGCCTGCTAATGCAACTCAATAGGGGCTTGTAAAAACTGACTGAGTTTGTTAATCGGGAAGCTAATATCAGGTCGAGTAAGGGTGAGATATTGCAGTGCACCTATGGTACTTTTGTAGAGGCTGGGATTTTCAAACAATTCATTGTCATTACGACTAAGCTTTGTACCAACTACCATGGGTGTGGAGCAAGGATTGACTTCAAACATTTTTGTCTTAAGAAGTAAATCTAATGCATACTTAGACTGTTTGAGGTGAATTCCAACAGAGGATCTAGTTGCTTCCACTCCTAAAAAAATACTTGAGAGAGCCCAAGGTTTTGAGTGCAAATTGATCATTTAACTCTTTAACCAAATGAGTCATATAGACTGAATCTGATCCTATAAGAAGTATATCATCCACATAGACCAACACATAGATAAAACCAGAATCCAACTTGAGACTAAAAAGGCTAGAATCAGAAATTGAATTTCTGAACCCCTTGGCTTGAAGAGCATTTTTAAGCTTGTCAAACCAGGCTCTAAGAGCTTGTTTAAGTCCATACAAGGCTTTATTCAATTTACACACAAAAGAAGGGTGAGTAGCTGATTCAAACCCCATAGGTTGCTTCATGTAAACTGTCTCATTCAAGGTGCCATTCACATTATTTACATCAATTTGTTGTACATCCCAAGAGTTTGTAACAACTAGGGTCAGGATAATTATGATAGTAGAGGGTTTGATGACTGGACTAAAAGTTTCAAAATAGTCCAAGCTCGGTGTTTGTTGAAAACCTTTAGCCACTAAACAAGCTTTATACTTTTGCAGGGTGCCATCTGCATGGAATTTAGTGCGAAAGACCCACTTATTTCCCACAATATTCATATCAACTGTAGGTGACACAAGCATCCAGGTGTTGTTGTGAACAAGTGCATCAAATTCTATTTTCATGGCTTCTCTCCAAGCAGTGCTAGTTAAAGCTTCAACAACTGTTAATGGTTCTGGTTCTATAATAAGTTGACTTAGTGTAAGATAGGTAGTATGAGGTAGAGTAGTATCATTGTTAGCAGAGAAACTAGCTGCTGACTTGGCTCTTGTGATCATGGGGTGATTATTAACAGTAGATCGGACCTGAATATTTGTGAACTGTGATGAATTTTAGATCAACTTCAAGTGTGCAATTGGGTAAGGGACAATTGGAAGGGATAATGGGAAGATTAGAAACTGATTGGGAACTAGCTAATGAAGTTGAATTTGGAGAGGAATAGGTAGTATGTAAGTTTGGTAATCCGGAAGCAGTAGGTAAGATTGGTGAGGAGTTATTTGGGATTGTTGTAGTAGGATATGAGGTAGTTTGTGATAAGGGTTTGGAAGACTGTAAGGCTGGTGAGGAGGTGGTATTTGAGATTGCTACAGTGGAATGTGTATGAAGCTAAGGCAGTGAAGTAGAGGGATGACTAACTATTGTATTATGTAAAAATGACTGATATTGAAAGCCATTTGCTAGAGGAGGAGCAGAACTAGCTGGAGAATAGGAATTATAAACAATAACACATGGAAATTTGAAAGAATTTGGAGTGTAAGAACTGACTAAAGAATCCGAATTATGACCAGATACACTAGCATCAGAATCATGATCAGAGACTAGCAGTGTTTTCAAACCTATTATCTAAAAAAGGGAACTCAATTTCGTTAAACTTAACACTAGGGGAAACAAAATTTTTTCCATCAGCTCTTAGACACTTGTATCCTTTATGTAGCAAGCTATAACTGACAAACACACATTTAGAAGAATGGAAATCAAATTTGTGACTATTAAAATTGCGAAGAAAGGGAAAGCAAGCATAACCAAATACTCGAAGACTATAATAAGAAGGAACTTGCTTGAAAAGTTTAAAATAGGGTGTGTTATTCTGAAGTACATTAGTAGGCATTTCTATTTTGATGCAATTACCAAGTTGACACGCATCACAAAATGAGAAAGGTGGTGGAGACAATTTGTGAAGCTGAGACAATGATGCAATTTTGGGAAAAGTAGACAAAATTTATTCAAGTACATGAGCAAGAGGGTGTCCTAACCTCTTGTGCCAAATTGTGTATTAATGAGGCTGCTTACTTACAAGTAAACAATGGGTTTTTGTAATGCAGTCCAGATTATTATGAATATAATCAAGATTAGTGGTTGAAACAACATGTTTGTAATTGGTAGAATCCAAAATGGGATTACAGTCAAGACTAATTTTTGAAATGTTAGGAGTGCATACATCAGCAAAATTGGAATTTTGAACACAATCATTGGTCTGAACACAACCAATAATTTTATTTAAAACAACAGAATCAGATGTTTCAGAATGAGAAGTTATATTTTCATTATTCAATATAGAAGCAAATGTGTCCTTATCAATGTGCAGAGCAGAAACAGGTTGGTTGCTCTCCAAATTTGATATAGACACTAGTGGCTTATTATCAACAGAAACATTACAAAATATAACTATCACTAGACTGACTGTTATTAGGACTACTAGACACTGGAACTGCTGGAGACTTAGAGGAGTGATATAGAGTAGTAGAAAAATCAGTAGCAGGGAACACAGTTTGTGCATTTGCAGTAAAACTTTGGGATGGACAGGAGGTAGACATTGGCAAAGTAGAGGGTCTGTATGGAATATCCAACTGATAAAAACCTCCTTTAAGTCCCCCTCACAACAATATGGCTCTTGAGGCTTTGTTCTTTACAACACAACAATTAGCATCAAACTCTACAACCACATTATTATCTTTTGTAAACCTAGAGATATTAAGGAAATTTTTAGTGATTTTGGGTACACAAAGGATATTCTTCAAATGCAAACATTTGGAATGAAAGTTACTGGGAAAAAAAGAGTTACTTGTATGGGAAATGGGAAGATACTCACTGCTGCCTACTTGTAGCCGTTCCTCACCATCATAATTCTTGCAAATATTCAGGTTGCTCAGGTTAGAGGTTACATGGTCTGTTGCACCAGAATCCATGTACCAGGCAGGGTCTGTGGGTGTAAAATGTGTGGCTATAAGATGGACTTACTGAGTGTGAAGCACTATTGAATTAGGATAAACAGCTCCAGGCTGTGAACTAGAAAAAAACAGCTCCAAGCTGTGAACCAAGAAAAATAGATGGTCCTAAACCAATTTAGACTAGGTGAGCTTGACTAGGTCTTGATGACTGTTGACTAAGGACTCCAAAGGTAGGAGTATTCACATTAGCGCATTGAGAGTTAGGATAATGTTGATGATCAGAAAAGACAGTCCTCTGTGGAACAACATTAGGAGAACCAATGTACTGGGAATTATGGTACTATAAGTTTCCAAAGTAAGCATTCTACTATCTAGGAAAAGCATTCTGTTGTGAGGGAACATTAGAGGGTGGATGACCATTATAGGTGGAATTGAACCTGTGATAACACTGGATAGCCGAATGTCCTGCCTTATTGCAGACTTGGCCTATAATTCTTCCCCTGCCAGTTCCTCGACCTCTGTCTCTTCCATAGACATGAGGTCTTGATCCATATGTGTTAGGGGCTGCATAAGGTAGGAATGATTGGGAAGGTTGATTGGAAAAATTATATTGTTGAAAAGGCTAAGATGAATTTCAGTAAGACTGAGGGCTGATATATGTTTGTGGACAGTGTGGATTCCCTAGGGATATCAATGAAGGAAGATTACTGGATTGATTATTTTCAAGGACTTTTGCTACATTATGGCTTGACTGATTATTCACATTAGAGACATTGTAACATCCTGGGTTATAAACTGAAGCTACATGTGCTGAAGAGTTATAAAGGTCCACAAAATTGAACTTTTCTAGCCTTATTTCATACTTTTGCAACAAGAATTGGGCTTCTTGCAAAGAAATAGTATCAATCTTAGACTAGAATCTAGATGTGTCACTACCACAACATCATATTCAGGATCCAATCCATCCAGTACATATTGTAACAGATCTTCATCAGACACAACTAATCCACTAGTAGCTAGACTCTTTGAAATATCTTTCATTTTCTTTACATACTCTCCAATACTTAGATCCCCTTTGTGTGTAGTTTGTAAAAGGTTTTTAAGATGTAAAGCCCTACCCTTTGAATCAGTAACGAATTCATTCTCTAAAGCTAACCAAATTTCAGTGGAAGATCTACACTTAAATACAGAACCAAACATGCACTTTGAAATTGAAGCTAATAACCAGCTTATTATGAGCTTATCCGTTCGTTTCCACAAGACAAACGCTGGATTAAGACTTTCACAAACAGTACTACCAGCTCTATTTTGAGCTAGCTCATTTGTAATATCATAATCAGAAATGAAAATTGGGGAGGACAAGCAACCCTACCTAACAGATGGTCCTCCAAATCGTGTGAGCCAACAGCAGAAATGACTTGTGAACTCCAGAATCGGTAATTATTCCTCGTCATTTGGGATTGATGTCTTGCAAGCTTGTGGCAAGTTTTGTGGTGGTTTGATTCTGCACTATTGGCATCGTTCTTCCTATGTTGTTAAGCATCTTCGAAGAATCAAGATTGGTAGCCATTGACGTGAGTCACGACTCTGATACCATGTGAATAAACTAAAATTAGTTCAAGAAAAACAAGAAAGGAACAAGGCTAATCAAGAAATGCTTTTAGATTTCTTGTTACTATAACTGAATATCTAAATGAATGAATAATACACGAGTGTCTTCTTCTCTTTTAGACAACACTTAGAACTCAACTCAATCTACTTAGTAGAAGCTGAGCTTATTTAATACAAAGTCAAAACGATGACACTTTGACAAATATTGAAGAGCTCTTACACTTTTTCGCAGTTGCATCCCTTTTTACCAACAAGGCCTTTATAGTCTCATCTTGTCTAGGTGAATTAGAAATGGATTTGGGCCCATAAGTTATATGCCTATACTTACATGTTCGGCCAGGCCTGCTTGGGCTTCCTCCAAGGTTGTGTCTCTCTCTTCCACACGTTGGGCCAGTAGGGTTGCTTGGGTCAATGAATTGGGTCGAATCAATAAATCTGGTTGCTGCAGTTTAATCTTAGCCCAAATTTCTGGCTTTAGTCCGTTTAGAAAAGTCGTCGTTAGGACATCTTCTCTCTCTCTCTCTCTCCCTATGTTAGTGCTGTAACCTCCTCAAACCGTCGATGAAAATCTAGCATTGATCCTCCTTGTCGTATCGACATCAGCAGCTCTAAGGGGTTGACCTCTTGTGTCCTACTAAACCTCTACAACAACGCAACCTTGAACATTGGTCAGGTCATTGTCGCTCTCCTTGACTTTGTCCATTGGTACTAGTGGAGTGTTTCTCCTACCATTTAGAGGGTTGTTGACGAAATCTTGTGCTCATCAGGGATCTGATTTATCGAGAGATAACGCTTCACCTGGAAGGGTGCTCACCGAAAAAGAGGGGCAGCTCCAGTTTCCGGCCATGCAAGTCTCGGCGGTTCCACCCTTCTCTGCCTTGATTCGACCCTTCTCCACCCTGGTTCCCAATTGAGTCTCCTTGTCCTCTGTGAGGGTCATGTTCAGTGTGCCTTTCCCTGTCTCGATTGGGTTCTTTAGACAAGTTTCTCTGTCACTCTTCTTCCTTTTCGTCTCTTCTTCACATCCAGTTCTGCATGTCCATTAAAATTTCTCTCATCAAGTTCACTATTTCAGTTACCTTGGCGACGTCCCTCTGAACCACCGCCATTTCCTTCTCAACGCTTTCAACCCTATTCTCCATTCTAGTACCAACCATACCCCAGATGATCTGCGAGCTTTGATACTAGATTGATGGAAACCTATGATCTTAACTGAATCACCACGCCAATCACACCAACAACCGTATCTCAACACAATATTATACTCGTAAAAAATGTAACAAAGCAATAACAATCCAGCAAACAATATATCAAGATAGTAAAGTTTATATATTTAGACTTAATAAGAATTGGAAAAGATAACAATTAGTTTTAGGAATAAAACAGTATCACCCAACTGGTCTTCGAGGGCCAACACCTCCCATACTCAATTCATGCACAAAAAAAAAAAAAAAGATGTCCTCTACCCGTGCTACCACTGCCCTTTATTCTGACACCAAGATTCTAATAACTAATAAGACACCTGTCCCCACTTGTTTTACCCCTTTTGCCCCTTTCTCCCCTTCCCTGTCTTACGTGAATACCATTTGGATATATCGGGTCCATCAATGTAATGAAAGATAATGAATACATATCTTTCCAATGAACCTAATAGAAAGATGCAATAATTCAAATAACCCAAAAATAAAAACCAACGCATAAAGAAAAGGCTAGATTTGTTATAAAAATAAAAATCATTGCATAAAGATCTAATAATTTTTCCAGTGTTCGTGTTTGTTTTAAACTTTTAGTGTTGTTTGTTTAGGTTTAAGAAGAAGATGAATCGTCTATTACATCCTTTATTTTCTTTCTCTTGGTCGAAGGTTTATGGCCATGAGAAAGAATCCAAACCTAATAGTTCATCAGTTATTGGGCTACTTGAATTCTGGCCTATGGGCCTTTGAATATCAAAATTGAGATGAAATAAGACAACCAAATAAAAATGATACACTAACATTCATTTTTATTATTTAATAAAAATATTAAAAATTAAGTAATGATAGATCAATAATGATAGACGGTTTATAAGGACGTGTCAAAAAATTAAGTAAAAAATTTAAGTTACATTATCCTGACCCAATAAATAACTATTTTCATACTACAAAGAAAAACATTTATTATCATTCGAATAATATTATAATTTTAAATATAAAATTAAATTAAATATACAAAAATTAATTGAAAAATATTTACTAATATTATTTTTAAATCCATAAATTATTTAAGAAAATATAATATAATATCCATAAATTTTAATTATTAATTATTAATTTGCTTAATAGTATAACAAGAGGAAAATAAATAAATAAAGTTGCTCCCACTCTGGACCCACGGCTCTCCACGAGATTCCTTATCCCTATCTTTTGGGATCAATAGGTGGGGCTTGGGATACATGTTATACAATTCCAATATGTCAAAAACTAGCAACAAACAAAGGATTGGACTAAACTTATCACTGAATTTTATGCATTTAATTTCTCTGTTGGTGAATTTTTGCATTAGAAAATGATGATTCTTAATCTGATTTACTTAAATTTAAAAAAAAAATTAATTAATTTCTCTCTCTCTCTTTTTTTTTTTTAATCTCTATGTTAATAAATTTTTGACATATTTCTCTTTGTTTAATTGTTGCATAAATGTTTTATAATCAAACTGCCACAACTTTTTATTTGTTTTACTTCATATAAATTGCTATATCCTATTGTAATAGTTTCGCAATCCTAAAAGATTAGTTGAGATGTATGTAAGTTGATTCGAACACGTATGATCCTTTAAAAAAAAAAAAAAAAAAAAACCCACAACATCTGATAACAAAAAATTATTGCCACACATCAACTTATGAACTCTTCAATCTTTTAGGTTTCGGTGGTTCATCATCAGCTGAAAAATATATCAGATCTTCGTCTTGTGGCCCATCACAGTCAACATTTGTTGTTGATCCGAGAAAATCTTCATCCAGCTCATATGAATTCCAATAACTAAAGCCACTGGATTTCTTGGCCCTTGGCTGCAACTCTTCAATTTCTTTCTCATATACTGGATGTATCCCACACTTCTTCACCTTCAATCCTGGATCACGTGGTATAAATGAAAGCTCAACAAAATCTTGATTGAGTCTTTCAGCCAAAGCATAGAACAGCCAAAGATGGTCTGACATAGCCTTGCCTGAATTCTCTTCAAAACCAATCGTAGGACTCTCAAATAGATGGATATTGGTCACCATGCAAGAAATCCCATGAATAGGCTGGTGCTCATGGACATCAAAAACACAGCAGATAGCATATCCCACCACCTTGTTATCATAAGAATCTGAAGGCCTTTCTATTTTAATTAAAGAAGTCTCACTCTGATGTTGGAACCACTCTGGAATCTCACTTCCAAGAATAACCATCCCAAAATCATCAATCCCATTTCTGTATGTTGGCTTTGACATTGCTTGCACTCAAAAAAAGAAAGAAAATTTATAAAATAATGTCTAACTCAAAAGATAAAGAGAGAGAAAGAGAAAGACACTGACCTTAAGGAATTCTCTGGGCATTGAAGATGCCAGATTGTTGTAGTAGATCAATTTCAACCAGTTTACACATGAAAATTCTGACAACGTGGAATTACATAACCTTAATGCATTTGATGTTGTTTCCAGTGCAACACAACCATTTACATAAATATATCTTATGTTGGAAGGAAGTTCTGGTAGAGATCTAAGTCTCTTACAACCATTCAAGCTAAGCTCTTTAAGCTCCAAAAGATGTTTGATTCTTCCAGGTAGTGAAACAAAATTGTTTTTGCTTAGTTCTAATTTCCGTAATGAAGAAAAGCTATTAAAAAAGTCATTAGGAATTGCTCCTTCCTCCATATTGCAATCAATGAGAATCAATTTTTTTAAAGATCTGCAAAAACTTGACAAAGTGGGCAATCTAAAAGTCTTCAAGAAGAGTGAAGACAACGAGTTTGATGGTGGTCCTTTGCACCCACTAAAATCTAACTCTTCAAGATTCTTCATAAGAAAAATGGACGCCATTGGTCGTCTTATCGCAGATCCACTTACATCAAGTGTCCTTAGCTTTTCAACTTGCTCCAAAGTCTCTGGCAAGCTATCAAGTTTGGAGCATCCAGAAAGATTAAATCTTCGAAGAGATTCCAAACCATTTATAGTGACGAAAAGACTCACAAGATTTTTGCAGTTTTCCGAACTAAAATCTTCAAGTCCACTCAAAAGTTCAATTGATATTGGCAGTACTTTAATAGCAGTTTCCTTTAAATAAATGCCATGTAGACAACCCAAACTTCCTACAATCTCTGGAAACTTCTTCAATTTGTAGCACCAAGATAGATTAAGTCTACGTAGAGATTCCAAATGAATCTGGTTAGGCAGAGTTGTAAGACTTTACATTTCATCATATACAAATAAGTAATCTTTTTGTGAACCAACAAAGATGGGTGAATCTCATGCAACATTGTACAACTTTGAAGATTCACATTCTCGAGATTCGGGGCAAATGTGAAATCTGGTGTCTTGATTAGGTATCTACAGTTTTCAAAACTGATAGATTTCAAATTGTTGAAAGGCTGTTAAAAGAAAAAAAATAAAAATAAAAAAGTTAGACAAAGATGTGGTTTTCTTAATTTCCCATATTGATTATACATAAAAAGCATAAAAATATTCCATATATAGTTATTTTACTTATAAAAATTAAAGTAGGAAAGTGTAATTGAATTAATCTTACTTTTATTCGGTGCTGCAATTGTTCAATGCGGCTCTCATCCATTTTCAGCTCAATAATTTTGTCCAATTGCAAATTTGGTGGTAAGGATTTTAAAGGATATCCTTCCCAATCAAGTAACCGCAAGTTGTTGGAAAGGTAATCAAGACCTTTTGGAAATTGAACATATGTCTTACTTTTATGAAAACAGTTCCTCATCAAACTCACTTAATCTTACATATACTTACACTTATTTTTATTAACGGAATTATTATTTTGTAAATTTCATAAATTTTCATTATTTTTTGTGGAAAAATATTTTTTGTAAAAAAAATTTAAACAAAAAAGGAACTTTGAATTCTATTTAAAAAAAAAAAAAATCATTTTCAAATTTTACTAGTAAGATAGATAACTCTTTTTAACTTTTCAAATAATTTTTTATTTGATTTTTAAAAATTTTAAAATATTATATGTTTTTTATATTTTTTTAATTTAAATATATGTTTCCTTCATTTTCACAAAAATCTAATATAATTTTTTTATTCTACATATTTAGATATTGGTCGTATTTATTACTAAGATGTTTCACCCTAATTTTTATCTTTATCTTTTTTCTTTTTAAAATAAGCAAGTAAATTAAACTTTAAAGTATCAATCTTGCAAATATAATATAGGAAAAATGGTCTGGTCTGATAGTGTTGCCCTTTCATTGGGCCTTAAACATGGGCTTGTAATCAACTTTGTCAATAGGCTGGACCCATTATTGGACAAGTTTCTAATTTTCTACTACAAAATGTTTTGAAATTGCAATACGTTTTAGAATCAATAGACCAATAAAAAGATATTTGGTTTAAAGTTGTAATATAATGATTTTCCACCAGTGCTGGCTCAAGGAAATTTGAGGCTTTAGGTGAAACATTCTAAAATGGGAAATTTGATTGATGTAATAAAAGATAACGAATACATATCTTTCCTATGAACCATGTATATATATATATATATATATATATATATATATATATATATATATATATATATATATATATATATATATGAATTTGATCCATTAAAATGATAAAAATTAGTTAAAATTTGATTGATGTAATAAAAGATAATGAATACGTTATCTTCCCAATGAACCTAGTAGAAAGATGCAATAATTCAAAAACCCGAAAATAAAAATTAAGGCATAAAGAAGAGGTTAGATTTGTTATTACCACACATCAACTTATGAACTCTTCAATCTTTTAGGTTGCACTGGGTTCATCATCAGCTGAAAAATATGTCACATCTTCATCTTCTGGCCCATCACAGTTAACATCCACCGTTGATCCGAGAAAATCTTCATCCAACTCATATGAATTCCAAAAACTAGAGCTATTGGATTTCTTGGCCCTTGGCTTCAACTCTTCAATTTCTTTCTTATATACTGGATGTATCCCACACTTCTTCACCCCTAATCCTGGACTAAGTGGCGTAAATGAAAGCTCAACAAAATCTTCATTAAGGTTTTCAGCCAAAAAATAGAACAACCAAAGATGGTCTGACACAGCTTTGCCCAAATTCTATAAAAAACTAATCCCAGGTTTTTCAAGTCGATGGATATTGGTCACTGTGCATTCAATCCCACAATCATGAAGTGGATGGATATTGGTCGCATAAGAAACACAACAGACAGCATATCCCACCATCTTGTTATCATAAGAATCTGAAGGCCTTTCCATTTTAATTGAAGAAGTCTCACTCTGATGTTGGAACCACTTTGGAATTTCACTTCCAGGAATAACCATCCCAAAATCATTACTCGAATGAGAATAATTAGATATGTCTGTTGGCTTTGACATTGCCTGCACTAGGAAAAAGAAAGAAAAGTTATACAATAATGTCTGAATCAAAAGATGGAAAGAGAGAAAGAGAAAGACATTGACCTTAAGGAATTCTTTAGGCATTGAAGATGCCAGATTGTTGCAGCAGATCAATTTCAAGCAGTTTACACCGAAAAAATATGACAACTTGGAATTGCATAACCTTAATGCATTTGATGCTGTTTCCAGTGCTACACAATCACTTACGTAAATAGATCTTATGGTGGATGGAAGTTCTGGTAGAGATCGAAGTCTCTTACAACCTTCCAAGTCAAGATATTGAAGCTCAGAAAGATGATTGATGCTTCGAGGCAGTGAAATAAAATTGTTGTTCCTTAGTTCTAATAGCCGTAATGAAGAAAAGCTATTGAAAAAGTCATTAGGAATCGCCCCTTCCTCCATATTGCAATCATTCATATACAAATGTTTTAAAGATCTGCAAAAACCTGACAAAGTGGGCAATCTAAAAGTCTTGAGGAAGAGTGAAGACAATGAGTTTGATGGCGGTCCTTTGCATCCACTAAAATCTAAACTTTCAAGATTCTTCATAAGAAAAATGGACGCCATTGGTCGTCTTACCGCAGTTCTCTTTACATCAAGTGTCTGTAGCTTTTCAAGTTGCCCCAAAGTCTCTGGCAAGTTATCAAGTTTGGAGCACCTAGAAAGATAAAATATTTGTAGAGATTCCAAACCATTTATAGTGACCGGAAGACTCATGAGATTTTTGCAGTCTACCAAACTAAAATTGTAAAGTCCACTCAAAAGTTCGATTGACATTGGCAGTACTCTAATAGCGGTTCTACTTAAAGAAAGGCTACGTAGACAATCCATACTTCCTACAATCTCTGGAAACTTTCCCAATTTGTAGCAAAAAGATAGATCAAGTTCACATAGTGATTCCATATGAATCTGGTTTGGTAGAGTTGTAAGACTTGTACAAAATCTCATATCCAAATAAGTGATCTTTTTGTGAACCAACAAAGATGGGTGTATCTCACGCAACATTTTACAACTTTGAAGATCCACATCCTTGAGATTTGGGGCAAATGTGAAATCTAGTGTTTTGACTAGGTACTCACAGTTCCTAAAACTGATGGATTTCAAATTATTGAAATGCTGTTAAAAGAAAAAAAAAGTTAGACAAAGATGTGGGTTGTCTTAATTTTCCATATTTATTAAACAATAAAAAGCAAAAAATATTCCATTTATAGTTCTTTTACTTATAAAAGTTAAAATAGGAAAGTATAATTGAATTAATCTTACTTTTACTCCCTGCTGCAATTGTTGAATGTGGCTCTTATCCATTTTCAGCTCAATAATTTTGTCCAATTGCAAATTTGGTGGTAAGGATTTTAAAGGATATCCTTCCCAATCAAGTAAACGTAAATTGTTGGGAAGGTAATCAAGGCCTTTTGGAAGTTGAACATTACAGATCTTGAGTAATCTTAGGTTGATCATTTTTTAAAATACTTTAGCACAACAATGGATCTCTTTTGTAGAAAAGTTGAGCATCATACCTTCAACCACTTCAGTTCCCTTTAAATAAAAGAAAAAAAATACAAGAGAAAGAGAAAGCAAGTTAAGAATTAATAACACATGAATTGAACTATATAAATATGAGTGCTAGCTACTTCAACATATATGTGTAATTTGCAATCCACTTGAACAAACAAGAGGCCACAATTTTCCTCTGCTTATAAGTCAGCCATTAACATTTTAACATAAAACTAAGTACAAAATAACGTTTAATTGGGTTGCACAAAATTCTTACAAGATAACAAGTGTTACTTTTATGAAAAAAGTTCCTCATTGAACTCACTCAATCTTACTTATGCTTACACTTATTTTTAATAATGGAATTATAATTTTGTAAATTTCATAAATGATTTTTTGTAGAAAAAATATTTTTTATAAAAAAAAAAATTTAGACAAAAAAGAACTTTGAATTCTATTCGAACAAAAAAATCATTTCTAAATTTCACTAGTAAGATAGATAACTCTTTTTAACTTTTCAAATAATTTTTTATTTTGATTTTTAAAATTGTTAAAATATTATAGGTTTTTTATATTTTTTAAGTTAAATATATGTTTCCGTCATTTTCACAAAAATCTAATAGAATTATTTTTATTTTACATATTTAGATATTTGTTTTCATAAGATACTAAAACCATTTATGAATCTTTAAAATATATATTTAATTGATTTTTTTCCTTATTCTTTTTTAAAATAATATAAGAAATAATTATCAATTTTTTTAATTATAGATCATACTATTCTGATTAAACGTACAAATGTTTTCTTTCATGATATATTTATTAAGGTAGAGAAACTTGTCGCTAATTCATTGTTAGTATGCTCATGTATATCGTAGGTATCTAAACTAAGGAGAAAAAAAAAATTAATTGAAGAGAAAAAGATAAATTTGGAAATAAAAGTGTTTTTGAGGAACAAGAGACTTTTATATGCTCAAACTAAACTACAAATTGGTCAACAAATACATAAAATAAAAAAGAATAATACTACACCAACAACTTTCTCTTACAAACTTTCTCTTACAACCCTGATGTGACAGCTCGCAATTAGTTAGTTCACAATAGGTCTCACATGGGTCTCGCTAATTAATTGCGAGCTCACCAATTGCGAGCTATCACGTCAGGATTGTAAGAGAAAATTTGTGAGAATGGATTGTTAGTGTGATATTATCTAATTAAAAAAATAAAAATTAAACATGCATCTGTAATCTGGAAAGGCTAGCTACTATGCTAACAATGCACTAGCTCACTCCTCATATATAGATGTTTAACTAGTTAAAGCAAATGATGATTGAACAAGTGCACATGATCATAACAAAATTTAATTGCTTACCGTGTTATATGTCAATACATGATGAATGTCTGCTTCCATCCACAATCTACTGCGTTTTCCAGGCTCTTCGGGATATTCTCTCTTGACAATTTGTTGACCCATTTGTTGTAACAAATCATGCATCCACAATCTATAGCCACCTAAAATAACTATGAGTGATTTATCGATCAGAATATCTATTCCAACATTTGGAAAAAAATCACAACTTTCAAGAATTCTTGTCACGTAATATCTTTTCTCTCCTTTAAAAAAACATGCTATATCAAGAAATATTTTTTTCTCTGATTCTTCTAGCCCATCAAAGCTTATTTGAAGTACATCCAGTATTTCTTTCTTACAATCTTTTTTTAGTCTTTGCAATGCTTCTTCCCAAATATGAACTTCTCTTCCACACAAAAGAGAGCCCAAAACTTTAAGAGCTAATGGAAGACCACTAGCATACTGTACAACACATTTGGATAGCTCCTTAAAACTTTCTGAAGGTTGATGTTTCTTAAAGGCTTTTGAAACGAATAATTTGAGGGCCTCATCATCATTTAATTCCTTGGCCTCATAAACTTCATCTACTTCATGGGATGTTAACAAACTTTTGGTTCTTGATGTTATTATGATCCTACTGCCCTTACCAAACCAATCATGCTTGCCAGCTAATTTTTCTAATTGCTCTGGATTGTTCACATCATCTATAATAATAAGAACTTTCTTACACGACAACCTCCTTCTTATCATCCTTATTCCATCAAAGTCATTGTATATGTTGATGTCATCTATTTTCATAGCTAGAATGTTGGAAAGAAGCATCTTTTGTACATAAACTAGATCCTTTTTGGAATTTTCTGCAACATTAGCTAAAAAACTACTACCTTCAAATTCATCAGAAAACAAGTCATAGGCAACTCTAGCAATTGTTGTCTTGCCTATTCCTCCCATTCCACAAATCCCAATCATACGGACGTCATATGACTCCGGACTTATAAATCTCTTTAGTTCCTCCAATCGTGAATCTATGCCTACTAGGTTCTCGACACTTGTGTATTTTGGAAAACATAATTTGCTTGATATTTCCTTCACAATTTTTTGAATAAATTGTGACTCATACCTGAAGAGTGGAAAAGATCAAGAAAAAATCGTAGTTACAACTTACTAACACTAGCCATTCATGAATATACTAGTGAATAAACAGTGTGTATCATAGAAATTATCTACATACACCTATAAGTTTATACACATGAAAATTTCATTTTTCCTTTTTGTTTAGTTTACTTTTAGCATTCAGTCACTATTATAGTTCTATTATCTTTATACTTTTCGTATTATATACTATATATCTTAGTTACAATAACAAGGAAAATTGAATAAAAGTATTCATGCTTGTCCAAGGTATTAATTACTGTCCTACATCATTTTCTATCATTACTTGGTAAAATATGAAAAAGCTTATTTTATTAATTATCTTTTACATTAATTAATTTATTATTGAATACTATCTATATAACATAAGAATTTGTTAATTAAATATTTCATTGTACGAATACTTTTAAACTTCTAATAAAGATAAAACTTGGTTTAAATAAGAAATTCAATGCGTAATTTGCAGTATCAACACTCATGATTGGCGCATTTAAAAAATCAAGTCATGAATATCATTTTCATAATTCATCAAGTCATGCTTATCATTTTGATAGCTAAGCTTTCAACATTAAAGAAGAAGAAATAATTGTCACGTACCCATCCTTTAAGTCAAATCCAGAGTGATTTGCCACCTCTGTCAAAGCATTACTCCAAGTTTGCACCTTTCCAATATCCTCTCTAAAAGTTTTTTCATGTATGACAAAGGCTTCTTGAAATTCTCCTGTTTGTTTTCTAACAACTGAAGGATCCACGTTATAGAAAACTAGAAAAAATTTTATATTCTTGCAATGAGCAATTTGAACAAGTTCATCTAAACACCATGTGGAAGAGGCATAGTTTCTTGAGAAAACAACAACCGCAAATCTTGATTCTTCAATTGCATGAAGAAGCTCTGGTGAAATTGGTTTTCCTCTCTCAAGTTCTTTGTCATCCCTAAAAACATTCAATCCTTTCTGATTGAAAACAGTATACAAATGATCTATGAAGTTCTTCCTTGTGTCTTCACCTCTAAAGCTTAAAAAGACATCATATTTCCAATGACAAGAAGAAGATGTTGACGAAGATGCTGTTTGCATGATGAGTTTACAAGTTTGTTGATATTGTATATGCAAGCAATTCCGTCCTTTGTTAGAACCTAAAAAATTAATTGGAAAGGTAATCAACTTCTTGCATGCCATCTATATGTATTTTCAATTTCCAAAAAAGAATAAAAAGGAAAAAAAATTAAAATAGAAACAAAACAACAACAAATTTTCTAAAATTAAAATAGAAACAAAACAACAACAAATTTTCTTGGCATTAACAAAATCATAAAACAAAACAACAACACAAAAAATACATTTTTATCCATGCTGTAAACTTAAACTACAAAGAGAACAAAAAAAGACAACTACCTGAGAAGTAGAAACAGTCACAAACTGATAACCCTCTCTTAAATCCCTCTCTAAAATAGCCTGAACGATGAACAAAGTCCAATCTCGCAAATCAATAGTTCAACCCGTGAGTCGAAAAAAATCCGTGACAACAACTCTAAACCTTGTTGCACAACAATTTTAACCAACCCAAAACTCCAAACTTGCCAACCCTAAGTCCAACCCATCACTGTAAGTCAACGTCAACACTCAAAAATCACCGAAATATGTATTTTCAATTTCCAGAAAATAATAAAAAGAAGAAAAAATTAAAAAAGAAACTGCTAATTTATATCTTGTAAATCTAAACATACATGATCAGTTAGCGTGTTTAAAATAAATATTTAATGTTTCACTCTTAAGCAAACTACAGAGAAGTTGAAAATTTAAGAAACCAAAGATTGTTCAGAAATTAAACTTACAGCGCTATGAGGGTGTTACTGCAGTTGTATTGAGAAAGTTTTTACAAGTGATCAGTTTCATGCTATTTTGACTATATTTAAAACATATTTCATGCTATTTTGACTACTTGTTCAACTTGTTTAAAGCATAGATACATCAGTACTTTCATAAAATTAAAATTAAAATAAAATCAAAGAAAAATAATAAACTTATAAAAAGTCCAAGTATGTTACCCAACCAACAAATGAATGCAGATCTGAATGTTTTGCTCTAGAGAAAGTACAGATATGAACTAACCAAGAAGATCATGAGGCAAATATTAGACAAAAGATCAATGAAGGCAAATAATGATGAATATATATTTCTAGAATAATATATTTCAAAAGAAATTAAACTTACAGCTTTTGAGGGTGTTGAAGCCGTGGAAAACCAGTAAACTTTCTTGTTATAATGATTTCTCCGATTTTTCTCTCTTCTTTGCTCACTGTTGAAAGAAAACTGCGTAGTGAATTCTAGAGAAATTAGGTGGAAATTTCATTACAATTATTGATTTCTACTTTATCGGAAGTTTCCTTTTTCTTTCTTGACTTTGCCAAACGCGTGGTTCACACATTATCAGAAATCGCGTCTATGGCTACACCAAATTCTTGTCGTTTCTTCACAAATACGTGTCATTCTAATCCGACTATTCTTTCTCTCTCTTTTAATTTCCTTTTTACTTATTCGTAAGCGAGCATGTGAATTGTGATTTGGTCAGCCCTACCCCTATACATGATACCCATGCGCATTCTTTCATGCTTTTTGGTTTTTTTTTTTTTTTTCACTCGATATATTGTTACCTTTATTCTCTACCCAATAAAATATTTTTTTATTAGACATTCAGACTTTTATATTAATGTATTTTAACTAATTCTTTCATATCTTAAAATTAACGATTAAATAAATTTTACAATTACCACTTTTATTAGGGGTTATAGGAACTTGAATACAAAAATTTATAAAATATTTTTTTTACTCTTTTATCATCAAGTCATTTAGTGATATCAACAATTATACTCAGTCTATTTAACCTCTATCACATCCTTTATTCTTATTTAAGCTATATATATCTATATAATAATATTTTATTAGATGATATAAATAAAATGTTATAGAATAATTTATTCAAAAATTTCCCGTGTAGATTCCATTAGAGTATGAAGATCAAGCTCAAGTGGAGGCAACAACTATTTTATGAAAAAACCCATGCATGAGAGAGAAAGAGAGAGAGAGATAAGGTTAACAATAAAACTACACTTACTCACGATCTTACTAACCATCTTACTATCATGATAAATATAACGACATAGTACGGGTACTATACGTATGGTACCGTACTATGTCATTATATTTTTCAGGATTGTAAGATAGTTAGTAAGATTGTGAGTAAGCATAGTATTACTCTAAGGTTAATACAAGAGCACTCTTTTCCATGTATGAGGGGCCATGGATTTTCTTTAGATGGTGAAAGAAATAAAGAAAGAGATTGTGATATATTTGAGTTCTAGTTAATACAAGAGCACTCTTTTCCATGTGAATAACAACACAGAAAGACTCATGGATTTTTCTTTTCTTTTTCTCTTCTCTCTTTTGAAGTGGAAGATCAAAAGCAACCAAAATATATTTCCTCTCTCTCTCTTACTTGCCTTTTACTTTTCCACCCTCTCTTTAAGACTATTCCATCTTCTAATAAAGCTCTCTCAAATGCACATTCTCGGTCCCAATCCTGTAGCCCAAGGAAGGAGAAGGAATAAAGTTGATTATTGCAAAAGTGCTTCCATTCCACTGGTGAATTCCTTCTTCCATACAGCCTATTCTCACAACATATAATTATATATTGAACATTATTCAATGTCATTTTTACAAACATTGTAATGATATATTAAACTAATTATATAGGTTAATGAATTGTGACAATAGGATGACAGTGATAAATTAAAAATTAGATTTATGATAATTGTATACTTTTTAATGGGTCCCAGATAGATATATAGATAATCAAGATTCTAAGGTAGTTTTTATCCCACTTAAACATATCTTTTATTATAATGTGGGGAAATTAAAAAATTGGTATCTACTCATACTATATTGTTAATGGATTTGAGATCATCTATTTGGAATTAAGGTAACCCTAGTGCTTGACTATGACAAACGCGTGTTTGGCACAGTAAGATTTTTTCTGCAAAATTTCATTACAATTATTAAATGCTTTTCCTTTGTGATTTTTACTTTCACACACTATCAAAATTCTTGCCGATTCTTCGCAAAAACGTGTCGTTCTAATCCAACAGCAACAAGAAAGAAGGTGTCGGACCCATGTCATATAAGACTCTGTTGAAATACACAGCCAACACACGCAATAAAATAAAACAAAAAAGTAAATAGGATATTTGATTTTTCTTGGTTCGTTCGGATTAAAGAACTACGTCCAACATTCAAATAGAGATTTTATATTAAGTTTTAGAACTTGTAGACGTAAAAATCTACCAGTACGGAAAGGGGGGTCTGATCCCGTGAGGTTGAGGCCACTAGCGATCTGCTGTACCTGCACACGTAGAGAAACACACGCGTGAAGCGAACGGGAAACACCAGGGTGGTGTTTGCCGTAGCCCGTAGGCACTCCGACGCTCAAGTCAGCAAGGTTGAAAAGCTAATATAGTGAGGGCTAGGGAATGAGAGATTACCGGAAGTCTAGTCGGGGACTGTGACTACAACGAATAAGCGAAACTCTCAAGTAAAGAGTCTAGGGTGCGAAGGTGTATTGTCGATATCATTTGTGAGAGGGCTGGCCTCTGCTTATATAGTGGTCGCCTGGTCTCCCAATCCTGGTGGGAGCAGGAGTCCTAGTATGACTCTGATGCCAACCCTAGAAGAATCGTGGTCGGTCATGTCCTTATCGTGTCCGAATAGGAAGTTAATTCTGATTAGGAGAATAACTCCCAAGTGGGAAAGTCATCAGGAAAGAGGAAGGCGACCTTGAATAGGGGGTTGATCAAGAATGGGAAAATATTGAAAGGGCTATGGGCTCTGGACTCGCCCATAGACCCAGGAAGTGGACTGGGATTAAGAGGCTCGCGCCCATGTGGTTTGGGCCGGCTATACCTCGTATCAAATAGGACTAATCCGAGTTGGGCCTCTGCAAGACTAGGTCTGGCCATTCTTCACTAGTGGTCCTGTTTCCCTATTTGGGCCAAGGACGATTTTTGGCCCTAACAAAACTCTACAACAATTACAAATCTATAATGACGACAACTCACTCTCTCTATTTTCTTAACCTAGGTTTATATATATATATATATATATATATATATATATATATATATATATATATATATATATATATATATATAGAGAGAGAGAGAGAGAGAGAGAGAGAGAGAGAGAGAGAGAGAGAGAGAGAGAAACCTCACCACATTTAGGCTTATATGAATCTAACTCATCCTAAGCCCAAATATTAGTAAATCAATAATAAGTCCAATTACTAATTAGACTTACCAAATGCGAACGGGACCCTCGAATGTGTCTGCGTAGGAGATTTCAAACTCATACAAAGTATAAATCATATCTAACATACTCGTTTAACAAATAATTTGACGTTATAAAACAACGTTGTTTTATATTCACAAAATTTCTTTGATTTTTCACTCTTCTTAATTCTCACTCTTTTTAAAGAAAACTATACAGGAAAGAGTAGGGTAAATACCACCAAACTTTCAATAAGTTTCCAGGAAATTACACATCTCTCTCGGTCTTTGATTTTCCAAGAAGTTTTGAGAAAATTACACAACTATTCAGTCTTCGAATTTCTACTTTATGACAAGTATTTGAATTGCTTTTTACTTTTGCCTAAGGAGCATGTCAGAAATGTGATTCACTCAAGTCTATATACAGCAGACCCATGTGCATGCTTCCATCATTCATGCTCTTTTTTTTTTTTTTATTTGATAATTAAATGCTATATTGTTACGTTTTTAGGTCCAACGACATGCACTCACCCATAGTTTGTGATAAAGATAACTTAATACCTAAAAAGTTTGAAAATAATAATTACCCGTTCAAATCTGTTAATAAAATCTATTTAAATAAAGATAATATAATAATTTTAAATTAATCTATAAATCCCTAATTTTTTATCCTAATTTTTTATTTCATTTTTCTCTTCTCTCTCTTATCTTTTCTTCGTCTTCCCTCCTCTCTCTTTCTTTTCCTCCGTCTTTTCCCTTCTCCCCTTCTGTTTTTTAACTTTTCTTCTTTCTCTTTCTTTCCTTTCTTCTCTAGTTCTCCGTCTTTTCCCTCCTCCCTTTCTCTTTTTTCCTTTTCTTCTCCCTGTTTTCCCTTTGGTCGCTAGGAAAGTACGTAAGAGCTCAAGTCCTAGCCGCTAAGTTTGTATTAAAAGCCAAGTCTCCACATTCAGGCTTATGGGAGCAATTCATTTGTTCCTGCCACAACCCACAATGGCACCGTAAAGAAGACCCTTAAAGGTTTGCTCTGGTTTATGCCTTGGAACAATCTTCAATACATTGCAATTGCTTCTTTTATCCCTATTGTGTACTCCAATTATTTAAAAGTTGCAAATGTCACTCATGTGCCAATGGAATTGTTCAATCTTATAATTTAATGGGTCTGGATCGTTCACAAGCGGACTATATTTTGGGTAAAATCCCAATGGACATGAGCTTCATGGTTGGGTTTTGGTCAAAGTCTTCGACTCAACCCCATCATAGAGGAGTATCAATTGTATCGGTTAAGAAAGATTAGACTCTAGTAACACGCCAGGGTGAGTGTGATTTGTGGTTCAATAAGAATAAGCCATACATCAGTTGGAGGTCCAGATCAAAATGACCCTATGATTGTTACTGTTGCACCCTTTCTTGGTATATCTGCTAGCCTTGCTTGATCTTTAATTCACCATTACTAAATGTTTTGATGCAATGGAATTTAAAGAAGGAGAAGAAAAGGAAAAAAGAGAAGGGGAGGAGGGAAAAGACGGAGAACTGGAGAAGAAAGGAAAGAAAGAGCAGGGAAAAGACGGAGAAGAAAAGGAAAAAGAGATAAGGGGGGGAGGGAAAAGACGGAGAAAAAGAAAGAAAGAGAATGGAGAGATGAAAAAGAAGATAAAGAGAGAGAAGAGAAAAATGAAGTTGACAAAATAGGATAAAAAAAATTAGGGATTTATGGATTAATTTAAAATTAATAAACATAAAATTACTATATTGTCCTTACTTAAACAGATTTTATTAACAGATTTGGACATAAAATAGGTAATTATTATTTTCAAACCTTTTGAGTATCAAATTGTCTTTATGGTGGTGGGTACATGTCCGCCAATTAATTATTTGGATAATATGGATGAACAAATTTGGATAAATTTATGGGCATAAATACATGGGAAAGGTACATATGGATAGAGATGGTTCATGATTTTTCATAAACATTATTATGACATTAATAAATTTATGGATAATATCATAAATTTATAATAACTAATGGTCAAATCTAGCAAAATTCTTCAATTAATGTTCAAGGCTTCGTTTGGTTGGATTTTGGGAATACTACTTTTAGTATTAAAAAAGTTAAACAGTAAAATACCAAAAAACTCACAATATTATTCAACTTTATTCAACATTTTTTAAACCCTCTAAATTTGTTAATTCAATTAAATACCCCTAAATATTTTTAATGTTTTTGTTATGGCGACTCCGGCCACCCTCCGGCGGTAGTGGCCGGCTGTCCGTATTTGAGGGTGGATTGGGGATGTTTTTGTTAACTTTTAATGTTTTATAATAAGGGGTGTTTTGTAAAAAAACAAACATAGGGGGTATTTTAATAATTTGTAAATCCAACATCGTAATACCCGCCCAATTCAACTTTTTTTTAACTTTTTTCAAAAAACTTTTCCCAAAAACACAAAATTGTGAACCAAACGGAGCCCAATTCTTTCTCAATCCATAGTTTATTATGTTAAAGAAGATAAATATAATATAGTCGAGCATTCTCAAATAAAGATGCTCGGATCATTAGATGACATTAATAAATACGAAAAGAGAAAGTTTCATCGAATTTTTACTTTCTAATGGTTCAGTAACACAAAAAAAAAACTATTTATTGACACAATTTAACGAAGGTTTGTATTTTTTAAAATGCCAATATTTGTGGAATAAACTGATTTTTTGATATAAATGTTCAACTAATTAAGGAAGAGATTGAACAAGTCTACCCCTTGTTTAGTCAAAGTCGCTTAAGGTAAATGCTAATAGCATTTTAAAACTACATGGAAAACAAAACCAAAAATCAACTCTAGCAATTACATGGAAATTATACAGAAATGTGCAAAACATTTGCAGTTAAGCCAGTGGAATCACTTCATTGGAGAATTTCTTACAAAAAACATTTGTTTCTTGGTTGGAAAATTTATGTATCACAAAAATGCTATGTCAATTTTATTAAAATTATTAATTTAACAATTAAAAAATTGTATCAAAATTTATGTAGAAAAAAAAATGAGACTCTTTAACCTTAATATTATTATTTTTTTTTTTTTAGGTAACTGAGGTATCCAAGTTCACATTGGAGCCTACATAATCCTTAAAGTCACAGAACACCCTATAAATCCAATGGATCAAGGTAATTGTACAAATGTGTAGGTATCTATCTTGTTCTCAAACACAAGACTCTCTGGATATAACTAACCCGAATGATTAAAGGGTTTATCATTCGACTACAAGGGAGAGTAACCTTACTTTATAGTTTATATATTCATTCCTTGTCAAAATACAATACTATAATGTTCACTAATGTAATGTGTCGCTAAATCTCTGAAAACTTAGAAAAACTCAATAATGTGTGGATCCTAAATTTGTGTATTTCTATCTTTTTCCTATTCTTTAGATATGCCCAAAGCACACACAGGACACAAAAATAATTATAAATAAAACTGCAGAAAACACAAAACCAGCCACAAACCCACTTTCGAATGAGAAGTCAAATTTGAAGCTTCCCCCTTTCACTTTGCATGGTTTCAGAGGCTCTCCGCAAAGTTCTGTGTTGTTGAGATAGCTTTCTTCGGGGACTGGAAAATTAGGCACAGGACCTGACAACATATTGTTTGAAACATTAAACACCTTGATCCTTCCAAGCTGGCCAAGTTGCTGAGGGATTTGACCCGTTAACTGATTATGGTCAAGTTCAAGCATATTCAGATAAGTACAGTTGGCTAAAGTTGATGGGATTTCACCAGAGAATGAGTTGTTGGCGAGGTTTAGTGATATAAGATTCGGAAGATTTTGGGAGATTTCAAGTGGGATTGTTCCATAAAGATGGTTACCTGAAAGGTCGAGTGACTGCAAGCTTTTGCAATGTTCCAAGCCCTGAGGAAACTTTCCCTTGAGCGCCATGTTTGAGAGTCTAAGATTGATTATTTTGATTTCTTGATCGTTCCAGCATTCAACCCCAACAAAATTACAGAAGGGACCTGCTGTGACGTTTTCAAAAGTCCACGTTAAGTGATTGAATGGATCTTCCAAGGCATCTTTAATGGATTTTAGGCACTGAACATCGCTATATTCATCAGTACTACTGCTGAAGAGAGGCGTGATGCAAGAAAGATTCCAGACGAATGTGTAGAAAAAAAGAAGAATGAAAGCTCGTAAAATAAAAGCCATTTACATTGGAGCGAGGAAGCAAAGTGTATATGATATGAAGTATTTATATCAAATTAGAAAACGCGTGAAGTAAACAGGTCAATGAGTCAACTTTCTAAGTCAACCCTTGTAAAGTACACTGCTAGATTACATTATTCCAAGTGTAAAGAAAGTCTTCAATGATACATTAAGAATGAGTAGAACAAGATAAACGATTCTTAATATTAGATGCACAAACTTTAAATCACAAAATAAAAAGCCTATTCATTGCTTTTAATTTTTGTTTTTGTTTGCTTTTGAAAAGCATTTACGCAGCATTTGTTTCCATGTTTTTGTTTTTGTTTCGAAATGATGTGAATGTGCTGGCAACCTCTCAATCTCATAATCAAATTAGCAGGTAGGTTGAATATCTTTTCATTGCTTTAATTGCTTTATGAATTATCAAGTATTTTGAATATCTTGATATTAATTTACCTTTATTGATATTATCCAGTTTGATTAGAATCTCAAATAGGGTAAAGGTTCACTCTTTTATTTTCTAAAATAAAATTAAAAATTTGTGAAGAAATAATTGGGATTACAAGAGAGGCCTAATATCATGAACTTTTACAATTTATTGATTTTATTTAACTATAAAATGGTCCCCTATAATTTAGATAAATTGAGGTAAATGAAATTTACCCAATACTTTTATCAAATTACTGTCAGTAATTATAAAAATTATTAATTAGTTTGCAGTTCAAATTATTGAGATAATCATATGTTGTAATTTTAATTTATACCTTAATTTATAAAATTTATTTTCAAATCTTAAGTCCCTACAAGGTTCTCCTTACTATATACTGTACCTATATTGCCTGAATAATTTGTGAAAATATCTTTGAAAATTGATTATTTGGATAATATGGATGAACAATTTGGATTGATTTATGGGCATAAATACTTGGGAAAGGACCATATGGATAGAGATGGTTCATGATCTTTTATAAACATTATTGTGACATTAATAAATTTATGGATAATATCATAAATTTATAATAACTAATGGTCAAATCTAGCAATATTCTTTTGTCAATGTTCAATTCTTTCTAAATCCATAGTTTATTATGTTAAAGAAGATAAATACAATATAATCAAGCATTCTGAAATAGAGATGTTCAGATCATTAGATTAGATGACATCAATAAATACGAAAAGAGAAAGTTTCATCAAATTTTTGCTTTCTAGTGGTTCAATAACACCAAAAAAAATATTTATTGACACAATTTAACGAGGTTTGTATTTTTTAAAATGCCAATATTTGTAGAATAAACTGATTTTTGATATAAATGTTCAACTAATTAAGGAAGAGATTGAGCAATTACCTCTTGTTTAGTCAAAGTCTCCTAAGGTATATGCTAATAGCATTTTAAAATCACATGGAAAACAAAACCAAAAATCAACTCTAGCAGTTGCAGGGAAATTATACAGAAATGTGCAAAACATTTTCAGTCAAGCCAATGGAATCACTTCATTGGAGAATTTCTTACAAAAAACATTTGTTTCTTGGTTGGAAAATTTATATATCACAAAAATACTATGTCAATTTTATTAAAATTATTAATTTAACAATTAAAAAATTGTATCAAAATTTATGTAGAAAAAGAAAATGAGTCTCTTTAACCTTAATATATATATATATATATATATATATATATATATATATATATATATATATATATATATAACTATAAGTAATTGAGGTATCCAGGTTCACATTGAAGCCTACCTAATCCTCAAAGTCACAGAACACCCTATAAATCCAATAGACCAAGATAATTGCACAAATGTATAGGTATCTCTCTTGCTCTCAAACGTAAGACCTTTTGCATATAGCTAACCCGAATGACTAAAGGGTTTGTCATTCGATTAACAAGGGAGAGTAACCTTACTTCATATATTCATTCCTTGTCAAAATACAATACTATAATGTTCACTACTGTAATGTGTCGCTAAATCTCTGAAAACTTAGAAAAACTCAATAATGTGTGGATCCTAAATTTGTGTATTTTTATCTTTTTCCGATTCTTTAGATATGCCCAAAGCACACACAGGACACAAAACTAATTATAAATGAAACTGCAGAAAACACAAAACCAGCTACAAATCCACTTTCGAATGACAAGTCAAATTTGAAGCTTCCCCCTTTCCCTTTGCATGGTTTCAGAGGCTCTCCGCAAAGTCCTTTGTTGTTGGCATAGCTTTCTTCGGGGACTGGAAAATTAGGCACAGGACCTGACAACATATTGTTTGAAACATTAAACACCCTGATCCTTCCAAGCTGGCCAAGTTGCTGAGGGATTTGACCCGTTAACTGATTATGGTCAAGTTCAAGCATATTCAGATAACTACAGTTGGCTAAAGTTGATGGGATTTCACCAGAGAATGAGTTGTTGGCGAGGTTTAGTGATATAAGGTTTGGAAGATTTTGGGAGATTTCAAGTGGGATTGTTCCATAAAGATGGTTCCCTGAAAGGTCGAGAAACTGCAAGCTTTTGCAATGTTCCAAACCCTGAGGAAACTTTCCCTTGAGCGCCATGTTAGAGAGACTAAGATTGAGTATTTTGAATTCTTGATCGTGCCAGCATTCAACCCCAACAAAATTACAGAAGGAACCTGCTGTGAGGTGTTCAAAAGTCCATGTTAAGTGATTGAATGGATCTTCCAAGGAATCTTTAATGGATTTTAGGCACTGGACATCGCTATATTCATCAGTACTACTGCTGAAGAGAGGCGTGATGCAAGAAAGATTCCAGACGAATGTGTAGAAAAAAAGAAGAATGAAAGCTCGTAAAATAAAAGCCATTTACATTGGAGCGAGGAAGCAAAGTGTATATGATATGAACTATTTATATCAAATTAAAAAACGCGTGAAGTAAACAGGTCAATGAGTCAACTTTCTAAATCAACCCTTGTAAATTACACTGCTAGTGCAGAGAAAGTCTTCAATGATACATTAAGAATGAGTAGAACAATATAAACGATTCTTAATATTAGATGTAAAAACTTTTGTATTAATTCTTTTATACAATTTATGTGTCATAGAAAGAATAAATCAATGAATGCTTGCAAAAAGTTAATTTATTTAAATAATATTAAGTAAATACAGATTAATAACGTGTTAGTAGAAGAGTATTACCGCATTATTTTGTATGTATTAGTTTATATATTTAGTTTGTGCATATAGCACCATACATTAAGAATAGAAAAACAGTCTGTCGAGGCACAAAAGTATTTTAATAATCTTGATCTTGTTATTTGTTAACATCTCTCAATGAATATTAAAATATAAAAATATGGACACCCGTGGTTTGAGAATTCTCGTAAGAAAACATAGGTCATTATTGATTAATATAATGATGTAGATTAATCAACAAAATTTTCCAAGTATAAGTCAATCCCGTAAATTATAAGCTAGTAGTCCATATCTTTTGTTTATAATGAATTACATATTTTTGATTTAGACTAATCATTAAAATAACAAGTAATATAGGCTTCGTTTGGTTAGTTTTTGGGAATACTATTATTAGCATTCTCAAAAAAGTTAAACAGTAAAATGTCAAAAAACTCACAATATTATCCAATATTATTCAACTTTTTTTAAACCCCCTAAATTTGTTAATTTAATTAAATACCCCTAAATATTTTTTTTGAAATTGCAAAAACACCCCTAAACCCATATTATACCAGATTCCGGCCACCACTGTCGGAAGTTAGCCAGAATCTGATATAATGGCACACTACTGGCTAAATCTGGCCGATAGTGCGCCGATCTAGCCTTTTCCGGCCAGATTCACGGTGGATCTCGCTGAAAAATGTCAGATCTAAGACAATGGCCAGATCTTTGGCCGTAACTAGACGTCAATGATGGCCGTATCTTTGGTCGTCGTTAACGAGCAAATGCAGCCAGATCTGGCCATCAAATGCCAGATCTAGCCGTAGATCTAGCCTTTGCCGCCCAGATCCACCTCAGATCTGGCCAATAAAGGCCATCATCGGCTACATGCCAAGAAGATCCAATCGGTCATACGTCGATCGCTGATGCTCGACCACCCTCTAGCGGTGGTGGTCGGCTGTGATTATTCAATGGGTAGGTTGGGGGTGTTTTTGTTAACTTTCAAAGTTTTCTTATGGGGGTGTTTAGTAAATAAACAAACATAAGGGGTATTTTTATTAATTTTCAAATCTTACATCGTAATACCTGCCCAATTCAACTTTTTTTAACTTTTTTCAAAAAAAAATTCTAAAAAATGCAAAAAGGTGAACCAAACAGAACCATAGTATCATTCAATATAATTAAATAATAGACCATGAAGGCAAAAGATAGTACTTAAAATGAAATAGAATAGTGTTAATAATATAATCCCTTATTGCCAATATTTAATGTATACACCATGGAGGCACAAAAGCGTTTTAAGTTTTGATATACTTCATTATTTAACATCCTAAGGTGATAAAAATGATATTTCTTTTGATATAATTAACCATCTAAGTATATAGAAAAGGTGCAAAAAAATCCTATTCTCTTGTCGTTGGGTGTCAAACCTTTTAGTCATTGAGTTTAACTATACTTTAGGGGGTCTTGTGTTTGAGTCGCATGAGAGATATCTACCACATTTGTACAACTATCTTAGTTCATTAGGCGGCCGAAATTCTTACGCATACCCAAGGTTTGTCGAAACGACAAGTTGGTGCCTAAAAGGTTTTGAAACGACAACCAGGTACCTTACGTTATGTGCTGTTAGTGATTTCTGTTTATTCATAGTGAAAAGACTAAAATGCCCTTAAAAGTTTGATACTTTAGTTTTTTATAAATTTAAAAATTTCTAAAAAACCCTCTAGGTTTTCTAATTTAACTAAACACCCCCATATATAAAAAGTTTGTTAAATGACAAAAACACCCCCACACCCACCCTGCTAGCGCATTCCGGCCACCACCATCTAACGGTCCGAACAGCTACGATACGCACTGCTTAGATCTGTCGTAATGTGTCGAGCTAGCCTTTTCCGGCCAGATCTGGCCATCGAGGCAGCAGATGGAGTTTTGCGGCCTGACGGCCGACGCCTCGCCGTATCCGCGCCGACCGGGCCGGAAAAGGCCGTGATCTACGGCAACCGCCATCGTGGCCGCAAAACTCCATCTATGGTGTCAACGGCCAGATCTGGCTGTAGATCTAGCCTTTTTCGGCCAAATTAGCCACGGATCTGACTGGAAAAGGCCAGATCGACGCGTTACGACACAGATCCGATGGGGTCTATGTCGAACACAACTTACTGCGCTTCTCGGCAGAGGGCTAATCTAGCACAGTAGGGGATATTTTTGTCATTTAACAAAAATTTTATATATAGAGGTGTTTAGTTAAATTAGCAAACCTAGAGAGTTTTTTCAGAAATTTATAAAAAAACTAAAATATCAAACTTTTAAGGGCATTTTAGTCTTTTCACTATGAACAAACAGAAATCACTAACAGTACATGACTGAAGGTACCTGTTTGTTGTTTCAAAACCTTTTGGGTACTAACTTATCGTTTTAGTAATCCTTGGGTATGCGCAAGTCATTTGGCTTCATTAGGCTTGTAGGGTGTTCTATAGCCTTGGCCAAATTCATTCTACCCACTTTAATTGCAAGCACCATTTACGCCCTCTAACTCATCCTTACCTTACCTTCATTCATTTTATCTCTTCTTACTAACCCTTACACTATAAATAGTGCTTAATTACATCTTCAAAATTGGGATATAAATTCAACCAAAGTAAAAGAGGTAACATTTGTAGGGCGATAAGGAAGAAAAGCAAAGAGGGGGTTTTCATGCATTCCTTAAAGCATGGCACTGTTGAACTGTTTGTTTTATACTCGGTATGGACTACCTATTGTCCATACCACGTGTAAAATAGACAGTTTAGGGATCTTATGCCGCGAAAGAAAGCGTATATATATAAAAGTAATAGGAGGATTGCTTTTCATAAAGTGATTAAAACGACATATTTTGATATTATATATATATTGCTTTAAAACTGGGATCTAAATACAACTAAGAGATAAAAGCTTGGTGGAGTAGAGCCCCGAAACCAAAAAGCTCTTTTCCACAGATTCAGATAAATGGATGAGCTATAAGCCTATATGTGGTAACCACGCTATAGTTTTATGATTATGCTATTCTTCATGTTCCATCAAATATCAATGGCAGTTTTATCAGCTCTCGGAGGCATGAAGGAACCATTATATATTGATCGGTTGATTTACTAGGTGCATTTTTTTTTTTTATTAAAAGTTCTGGATTATGAAGAAAGTCCTGAAATCTTAGCTTGACTTTCTATTGTTGCCGCCAATATGAGCACCATATACGTATATTAATAGGAAATACTGACAAAAGAATGCTAAAAAAAAATTATGAATGAGAAGAATTTTATTTCAAGCAAGTTCTTATATTTTAAATAAATCCTAGGTTGTACGTAGAATACATTTTATGAACAATGCCGATGTAACATGAAAACATTTTTATGAACTATATATATATATAAGAAAATTTCTTTTGAGATCAACAATCTATAAATTTTCTCTCAAACTTTCTTTTGCACCAAACAACATATTTTACTCTCTAGAAAACCTTTCGAGGATCCCATATCATATCATGAAGATGAGTGCTAAAGAGGACGAATTACCAAGGCTTTCGAATCTCTATTCCACCTTACTTCTTCAGTTAGCAGAGATGTAGACTAATGTCAATGTGTAAATTGACAGGAAGAGGTTATTAAAAATAATGTTTTGTGTATAACTGAATCATATAAACAGACAAAAATTACATAAAATTTATGTAAAATGACTATTTTATTATTTATTTTTTGATTGATTATATGACTTATTTATAAATATAAAATTGCTCGGATATTAAATAATCGTCCGTGATCCGACCGACAAGCCTGTTCATTTGCATCAACTTGGCCAAAAATTTTCCACTACCTTTAGCAGCTCCAGCTTGGCCCAAAAATTCTCCATTCATGTGAGGCCCATCCCCCAGGTGTTGATCTAGTCCACAACCCAACTCCTGAATCCGGGTCGTTCCTGCCACGAATCCAACTCGATCCCCCTCGACCCGAGTCCATCAATCCAGCCCCTTTTCTCATTTCCAAATTTTCCGCCCAAACCAATTCCGCCACCGGCCCTCCCTGTTCTTGTCCCACCGCCGGCTTAGCTATTACAACCCCTGTGGCTCGATTGCTTTGGGCCATTGGACTCCTTGAGCGATCCAGGCCATCTTCATCTTCACTCACGGAGTTTGAGTGACTGTCCTTACCCCGCCATTGCTGCCTCGTTGAGATGCCGCTGCACGCGCCTCCCTTCTCCAAATTAGTCGACTCAGCAACAATGCGTGGCTGTCTCCTAATTACCTCAAGAGTTTTAGCACTGGTATTCTTCCCATTCCTATCCAGCCTCTCGACTGGATTTCCCTCCAAAGGAGTTTCTTCCAGTCCCGTCTCAGCCACACTCATCGGGGCTTCTCCCCCATCTTCACTTCCTAACAACCCAGCATATCGGAGGACGCCGGTAGATGGATTTACGATGTCTTCTAATTCCAGCATACGCCGGAGGAAATCCCTTCTGCTACCATTTTTCTTCTTTGATTTCATAGAGTGACGGTTCCCAGTTAGCCTACGCCGTCACCAAAACAAACCCTTACACAAACACACTTAAAGCCGCCTGAGGCGGCGACGGCTAAGGCTGAAATTGAGAGTTATTTTTTGAAATTTCCATCATTTTGAGTTTTGACGAACACTTAGTCTAAATTGACTGGAAGAGGATATTTAAAAATCGTCAGTGATGATCTCATATCAATCAAACCCACTCTTTACAGGCAAATCATTCACTTGATTATATTATTTTAAATAGAATTCAAATCGAAAACGATGAAAGAAAACAACTATCAGGCAACCATATATAAATACAACTCATGCAGCAAAAGAAATTGTGCTTAAAGAAAGCATAAAATCAACCAAAAATGGCGAGTGGTGGTGAAGTTATAAGCAATAAGCAAGTCATATTCAAGCAGTTCGTTGAAGGGTTTCCAAAAGAATCAGACATGGCGGTGAAAACTAGTTCTATATCATTGAAAGTAGAAGAAGGTTCAAATGCAGTTGTTGTTAAGAATCTTTACTTGTCTTGTGATCCTCGCATGAGATTCCGCATGAAGCATAGTAAAGATCCTGGTTTCGTTTCTTTCCAACCCAGTTCTGTAAGCATTTTATTAAAACAAATACTCCATATATATATATATATATTCTGCAAGCTTTCTGATGCATTTTAAGTTGAATGCATGCAGCCACTGGAAGGGTTTGGTGTAGCTAAAGTTGTGGATTCAGGGTATCCAGAATTTAAGAAAGGGGACTTGGTTTGGGGAACTGTTGGATGGGAAGAATACAGCGTCATTAAGAATCCTGAAAGCATCTTCAAAATCCATCACACTGATGATGTTCCCTTATCCTATTATACTGGAATTCTTGGTGAGTTCTTCTGTTTCCTCTCCAGATGATTTCAAGGTTTTATGAGTACCTTCATGTGTTCAATAAATAATTTGATTCTTGTTTAGAGATGAAAATTCCCAAATTTGTTGAATATTTTTTTTGTGTCCAGGAGATTTAGATAATTTTTTTTTTTTTTTTTGGGTAAACCTCATAATTGCCTCCGCAAAGGGAGAGGAGATCTAGATAATTCATGTAAACTAACTTGATTCTTATTTTTAAAATAAGGATTCAACATGAGAGATTGACCCTTTTTTTTTTTTTTTTTTTTGTATAATGATGTTTGGTGATATATAAACTCTTGTATTCTTTTGTGTTTTTATTTGTTTATAGGTATGCCTGGCCTTACTGCTTGGGCTGGCTTCTATGAAGTTTGTGCTCCAAAGGAAGGAGAATATGTGTACATCTCGGCGGCATCAGGTGCAGTTGGTCAGCTTGTTGGGCAATTTGCAAAATTAATGGGTTGCTATGTTGTTGGAAGTGCTGGAAGTAAAGAAAAAGTGAGCCAAATTATCACAAACACAATACTTTCTTTTTCGATATATGTTTCCTGAAGTGTGTTTTTGCCCTTTTGACAAGTCAGTAATAAAACTTCAAGTTTCTGGTCATGCTTGTCTTTCTCATTGAAAATCTGTCAGGGTTTTCGAAATGATGAGGTTATGTTTTAGGTAGAGAGTTGGTAAGTTTGGTTATCAAATATTTCTTCTGGAACATGTCATCAGGTTGAAATTCTGAAGAACAAGTTGGGATTTGATGATGCTTTCAATTACAAGGAGGAGCATGACTTGGATGCGGCTTTGAAAAGGTAAGTTTCATTGCATATATAAAGTTTCAGGACCAGAGGAAATGGAAGCAGGGGCATGCCTCCCATCAAACTCAAAATCATTTATTTTCTTTTCCAGGTGCTTTCCCGAAGGAATTGACATTTACTTCGACAACGTAGGAGGAAGAATGCTAGATGCAGTGCTTCTAAACATGAGAGTTCAAGGTCGAATTGCGGTGTGTGGAATGATCTCACAGTACAATCTTGGCCAGCCTGAAGGTGTATGCAATTTGATGAACATTGTTTATAAGCGAATTCATATGATAGGATTTATCGTCTTCGATTACTTTCCTCAATATTCGAAGTTTCTAGAGGTTGTGTTGCCTTTGATCCGAGAAGAGAAGATTGTTTATCTTGAAGACATTGCTGAAGGTCTTGAAAATGCTCCTGCTGCTCTTGTAGGCCTATTTAATGGACGCAATATTGGAAAACAAGTAGTTGTAGTTGCTCGGGAGTAATTCAGGCCTTTTTGTGCATTTTGTTTCCACTCTTTGTATTAAATATCCTGTTTATAATTAATAAGAGGCGTATGTGTTTATTGACCCAATTATTGCAACTAAAACATGTTCATTATATCCTACAGCTTCTGTTAAGCGGCGTTAAATCCCTTTAGTGGAACTTATGAAGCTCACAACTTCAACAGTTTTAGATTAAAGCTACAGGGTTTATGGGTTTATTTCAACAGAAGCTCAGCAAGTCTGAAAATGTGATCTACAGTTAAAAGGCAGTCACTTTGTGTTTCTTTTTAAATCAATGGTGTTTCTTTGCTAAGTCTGTAAGAGTCACACTCAGTATAAAAGGAGTTCAAGAATTCTTTGTGAACTAAGCTGAAGTAAATGAAGTTCAGTTCTGGAAAATTCAATCTTCTCTCAAGATTTTCTGTTTGTTTCTCTGGCAAGTATTATAGCATTCTGGTTTTTCTTCTCATTCGATCCTAGGATTCTCACACTTGCGCATGTATCACTTATATCTACAGTAGCAATTTTTTTTCGCATCATAGCCTCAGAAGTATCAACAAGGCCATATCTCTCTCCGATAGCACCAGGTGTTTTGTACACTTGAAGCATTGTAGGCCTTTGATCTGGAAAGGGCTGAATACACTGACATGCAACTTCAAGGAACTGAAAAATCTCGCTGTCGAATGATCGACCAATTAGAGGTTTACCAATGGCATCTTCATGGGGCAAAGAAGAGCATTTTGAAAGATAATTTTCAATTTCTTCATCTTCCTTACCTGTGATCGGCTCAAGAAGTACTACTCCAAAGCTATAAATTAACATCCTCCGTTACATAATTCGTTTGCAAAATACGATCTGAAATTTGATTCTAAGTGCATTGCCCGTCTAAAATTTGATAACTTAGGCTCAAGATACTGATCAAGTAATATGCATTTGGAGCTTATGTCCAGATGGGCTATCCCAATTTTGTTGTGGAGCCAAATTAAACCTTTTGCTACTCCAATTGCAATCTTCACCCTCAAAGGCCAATCTACGTTGCTTGATTCGCCTCCATCTGGATGTAGCCAGTCATAAAGGTTGCCATTTGATAAATACTCGTATAGAAGTAACCTTTCCTGTGAGTCTATGCAGAAGCCAAGCAGTTGCACTATGTTATAATGTCTCAATTTTATCAAAATCTTCGCTTAAAAAAAAAAAAACTGCTCTGAAATATTTGGAGAGTTATGGAACTTCTTGACTGCAAGAAACAGACTGTTTGGAGAGTTTTAGCTTGTACATTCTTATGCCTAAAAAATAAGGGTTGACGTCATTGCAACCAATTAGAATTTAGTGAGCTTCATAACCGTCTAGGTGGTGTCACACGTTCAAAAACAACTGCCAAACAACTATCAAAGACTCAAACCGACCCAAGAGTTTGTGCTTAAATGCGTCTGGATCACATACTTGTCCAAGCTTTATTAAATTTAAGAATATCTTTGACAGATTCTAGCCAATAAGGAAGCAAGAAGCATTTCCACACCACCAGGCCACTTGCAAAAACACTCTACTTGTAAGCATTGATCACAGGTTGCTATACTTGTAAACCTGAGAAACGATCAATGAGATCAGAAAAGAAATACAATCAGTGGACGTAGGATTCGTTTTTAAACATCTGAATTCTGAACCACTTTAAAACTCTCTTTGTCAACTTTATTTTACATATTTGCATGCATTAATCCTCACCACCACCATAATTCTCTTTTCACAATCACTCACTTGTAATCCCTTAATGTATTATTTGTGTAAAGTTGTTAGTGTTAAAATCAAACATCAACATATATAATCCTCATTTGGCCCATTCCAATGACATTGTCCTGGCTGAAATTGTTGGTTGTCTTGATGATATCTGACAAACTCATTCTTATAATCGATATCTGCGGGTATAAAAGATCTGGCCTCTGTTATTCATGTTTTAACTTCGATTTCTTAGTTACGACTATACTTTATAACCATTTCCTTATCAATAATAACACATGGATATATTCTAAATTTACATATAAAGTACAATTGATCAAAGCGAAGAGTCCAAAGACTTTCCCTTCGGTCCACAGAAGAAGGATTGCAAATTTTTTATTAATTTACAATAATAACCTTGGTTTTGGCTTTTCTCACAGATGCAAATGGAGATGGTGACAAGAATAGGACCCTTTTGTTGTCTTCTTAAAGGACAATCCTTGAAATGGGGGCATTGTTGAATTTTCACATTTTTAATTTATTTAACTTCCTAATTTCGGTTTACGTAAAAAAAGGATACACTGTCCAAGATCTTTGCTACAACACTTTTCATATGTGTGATGTTTCATGCGCCGCACATTGTCATATAATCTGACCGTCCATAATCCTATGATCAGGATGAGGCGTTGATAATTATTATTCAGTTAATTATATCCAACCAAGTTAATTCATAGTTGCATGCTTCATTTCTTTTTTTGTCCCTCCTTCGATCCATTTCACTTCTGTTGTTCCTATGGCCATTATCAGAATGGCCAGCATTGCCCAGCTAGTTTAATTCACCTTTTCCCTTAACAAACAGATTATTGTTGGTTCTTCTTTGAACCTTAAGCTCTAATTCTCTGGCTTTTAGTCCTGAGACTATTAGGTTTAAGCTTGGAACAGTACCAGTGTATTGAAGGGCATTCTTTACAACCTAGTACTCTTCGATCAAGGAATTTAGCAAGATCATGGCTAAGCTAGAGTCTCCGAGTTCTTGATCTGTACCCTTCAACACTTGGGTTATTTTCAAGAACTCGTCAAGATTTTCATCAATAGTCCCAGAGCTATCCATTTTATATAAAAACATAACACCTTTTAAGTAAGCTAAGTTAGGAGCAGACTGTAAAGCATAAAGGGATTCGAGTTTACCCCATACGACAATCGAAATTTCAAAACTAGCTACCTTTCTCAAGACACTGCCAGAGAGGTTCATTATAATCAGGTTGAATTTCAAAACTGGCTACCTTTCTCAAGACACTGTCAGAGAGGTTCATTATAATCAGGTTCTACGCCTCCTCGTCCACCTCTGCTTTCTTTTTCGGTTTTTCCTCTGACCATTTGGTTATATCTTTCTCTAGAATAAGAGCTACCTTATTATGTGATAATAAGGCCTTCATCTTTTTTTTCCAACTGTTGAAATCAATTTTCTCATCGAATTGGGTGATTTCAACTCATGTAGTAGTCATAGTGAAGGTTAGTGTTTGGTTTTAGGGTTGACATAGGAAACCTTAAAAAAGGTTTAGGATCAAATTCGGACCAATTCCAAGAAATTGACAAGACAATCTAGGGTTTTTTAAGCCCTGAGTTACCAATTTGACCGATTATCAAGAAACCCCTAATTTGTATAAACCCTAGGTTTCACGAACAACCAAGACAGACCAGAAAAACCCTAATTCGAGCTCTAATACCACTGTTGGGTTTAAATCAAACTCAATCCTAATTGATTCCACTATCAAACACACCTAACACACACAACACACGAATTAGGCAAGAAAGGAAAAACAAGAACACAAGAAATTTTTACCATGGTTTATTTATTGTAATAGAATAAACTACATCCACATTAAGCTCTAAGTAATTTGGGGCTCATTACACTATAAGGATCAAGATTGTACAAATTACAAGCCAATCAGCACAAAATACCCAAATCTCTCACTCACACTCGCACAAAATTCCCTCAAATCAACCCATAATCAGAACTAACAAGACAATCTATACAATGTGTCTCGGCCAGAAGAAAATACCTATTTTTTCTACCCACAATTTTCACCAATTGTGAACCAATTACAAGATTTGAAGAGAACCTAAACGAAAAACCCTAGCAAAGTTTAATAACACGAGAAGAGGAAATTGTTCTACTGTGCATTTCTCTTGAAACTCAGCCTTAAATAGTTTGACTTGTTGGATTGCTTTGAACCATTGGATTATACTGGATTCAACGGTTGAGATTTCTCATTTAAGATACCTCCAAAACGATAGCATAGAGACAGATGCAATGCAACAACGTTTAAAGCTTCACTCAACACTTTACAGCTCAAGAAGATTTCCACCGACGGAGACCCTTCAGACATGATGACGAAAGTGGTACCTCGGGACAAGTTCTAGTTATGCGTGGAGCTGTCCGGTATGGACTCCTTTTAGGAGTTCAGGTGAAGTCCTTCAGTTAACGGGCCTAGAAGGGGAGATTTGATGGGGTCCAGCCCATTAGATTTGATGGGGCCCAGCTCTTTCATGGGCAGGTTAAGCATGAGCTGATTATTTTTGCTTTTCTCAACAATGTGAAAGAAACTGCCGCATCCTCCTTTTTTTCTCTGTCAAAGCTCTGCAGTCTGCATCGTCCAAGACTAGTTCGGCTATTAACTATTGAAATTGCAGCTGAAAATCTCTATAAATAGAAGAGCTCATGGAAGACTTGCGTGTGTAGTGAGAAGCAGCAAAGTTAAGAGCTTTAGGGAAAGAAATCAGTGTTGTTATTTGGGTTGTGTTTGTGAGAGGTTCCACTCATTGTGAGTGTGAGAGAAAATTATTGAGTCTGGGATTTGTTCAGAAGGTCCTTTGTATCTCTCATGTTTCTGGGTGTCTCAAATTTTGGGTGAAATCTGGGACTATTTTTATCGTAAACCCCTTTATTATAGTGGAGATTTTGCTTGATGCGCCTTGTGGTTTTTTCCTCCCCATTGGAGGATTTTCCACGTTAATTTATGGCGTCCTTATTTGCTGCTTTTGTTTACTTTGTTGAAGATACAAATATATTTAGTACCGTTGTGCTCGACAAGTTCCTTGGAAGAAAATAATCTTGAACTAGTTTTACAGACAGATAAAACAGAACTCCCTAAGCTATCCAATTCCACCCAAGCCATCTTAGATAAATCCAGCTTATATATCTTGAAGTCATAAGTCTCCAAACATGAGCAATAATCATCATCATATACAAGGATAATCTCCCCGCATAACTCCACTAAATACTTGGATAAACACAATATATCACTATTAGACACAGGTATATCATGAGACATTCTAACCTGATAAAATTCAGTATTCATCTTATGAATAACACCTTCTCTCTTAATACCACCTTCTCTCTTAATTGTTGAGGAAAGATCTGTAACATCAATAACCCTAATGTTATTATTAGGGTTTAAAAGATAAAAACAATCATTAAAAGATATATCATCCACAAAGATAACTTTCTCAACTTCAAATTCAGATTCCCACTCGTAACCTACTGTAAAATAACACCAACCTTGAGCTTCGGGGTCCAAAATGTCAACATAGTGGAGACCGTGGAAAATAGCATATATACGCAGTTTTTATCACCAGGATATTTGGAGAACAATAATTTGTGATAATAACTGCTTACATAAGGTAGAATAATCTCGATGTTTAAGAATGGATTCATCATAGAGATTTGGATACGGGATAAAAAACTGCGATTTAACTCGGGTTTCACCATAATCAACCAATCTTGAAAAGATCCCATAAAATATCCTCCAAAAAGATTTGGGCATCTCCTTAAGCCACAGTTTATTTTCCATAACACTGAAGCAACTCCTTATTGTGGTATTAGATTGTGCAGACATCACCAGCCATGGAAAACCCCGAGTTGGATTTAGACAACGTGCTCATTGAGTCAGAATTCTACTCCAATTCTTACGAACATTCGCCGTAGATACAAAAACCTGCATGTAAGAGGTTGATTTTTGCTATCCAAAAACCCGCATGCATCTATTCATTCAAACTAGTCACTCCCTATGCTTTTCCACGAGGGAGGATTGTTGTTGAGCGCAAGCTCTTTCAGAAATGTGCACTGTGCTATTCTTGATGGGATTTGACCTGAAAATCTGTTGTTGGAGAGGTCAAGTCTTGAGAGAGTTTTGAGTCTTCCCCAAATTTGAACTGGGACTGAGCCAAAAAGGAGGTTCCCTGAAAGGTCTAAACTCATCAAGCTAATGCAATTCTGAATTCCCCAAGGGAACTCTCTTGAGCCCCATATCTGTGAGATTAATACTTCGTATCCTGAAATCTTCTACGGCCCAGCAGCTTGTTCAGAACAATAATTTGGAATCAATATTTCTAGAAGAGTTTAGATAATCCTGGATGAATCAAGAGTTTTGTCTTGGCTCATGAATTTTTTGATATTTATGATAGACTGTTAGGAAACTTAAACAGAGTCGATTAATCTGGTTGAAGAGTCGGGGATGTACTCTTTATGTAAGGGTCAGTTTCCTCAATTTGTATTCAAGTAAAACTCAATGAAACACCTGCACTATTCAGATAAAATCAAAGTCCTCTGTTTTTAATTTGTTTTCTAAGTCTGTTTAATTTATTTTCTACGTTCCAGTCCTAGGTAAAATCCCAACACAACCGACCCGGTCATATTTACAGAAGGAATCTGGTGTACCTTCGCTCAAGGTCCATGAAGATAAGCCCCGGTAAGGATCTTCCAATACTTTTATTTTTTAAGTCAAGTCACCCCAATGTGCAGTAGCTACTAGCGAGTAGTCCAAATCATCAATATTTTAGTTGACAGGTGATCCAATATATAGAGGTCCAGGAGGGGCTCATTTACCCCCTCAACATAAATCAAACAGGCCGGATAAATTAATTTCTATGATCCGAGTGTGATATATGTTCGCATTCCTTGCATGCATCTAAGTTTGTTCACTTCTTAATTTTTTCAATACTTATTGTCACCATAACCTTAGGGAATGAATTATTGAGAACTATTTTCTCTAAGTCTAGGATTCAGTTTATAAGGTTGGGTTCTTTTTAACTTAATAGACGTGTTTAGGGTGAAGGACACTTGTGTGAAGCCCAAATGAAAACCATAAAGTGGACCATATTTACTTGGCTGGACTTGGTATTTGACACGAGATACATGAAATTCCTGAAGGTGTACACAATTTGACGAACATTACTTATAAGCAAATTCGTAGTCTTCGATTACTTTCCTTTGGTAACAAAGTTTTTAGAGGTTGCGGTCTCTTTGATCCGAGAATGGATGGAAGATTGTTTAACTTGAAGACATTGCTGAAGATTCTTACGTGGGAATCCGCCTGAAGAATTTCGCACCTCATGAATTCTCTTCTTTCACACCTGGTTCTGTAAACATTACTTAAATACCTTTAACTTTAATATCATGTTAGGCAATTATACGATTCGAAAACTTAAAAGCTTTTTTGATGAAGGGTTTTATTCAATTATTTATATTTATTATGCAAATTTTCTCATTTAAGTTGATGCATCCATGGTTTAAATGTAGCCATTTGAAGGGTTTGGAGTGGCTAAAGTTGTGGATTCAGGATATCCAAAATTTAAGGAAGGGGACTTAGTTTGGGGAACTGTTGGATGGGAAGAGTACAGTGTGATTAAGAATCCTGAAAGCCTGTTCAAAATCCATCACACTGATGTTCCCTTGTCCTACTATACTGGAATTCTTGGTGAGTTTTTCTGTTTCCTCTCTTGATGATCTCAAGGTTTTGAGTATTTACATGCCTTCAATACATAATTTCATATTTGTTAAGTATTAAAAAAATTAATGAAACTTTTTTTTTTTTTTGAGTGGAAGCCCCCACTCTGTCACTAAATGGGTCGGTCCTTGCTTCTAGTATATAATAATTTTTTTTCTTTTTGATGGTTAGGTATGCAAGGTATTACAGCTTGGGCTGGTTTCTATAAAGTCGCTGCTCCTAAGAAAGGTGAAAATGTACACATTTCAGCAGCAGCAGGTGCAGTTGGTCAGCTTGTTGGGCAATTTGCGAAGTTAATGGGTTGCTATGTTGTTGGAAGTGCTGGAAGTAAAGAAAAGGTAAACCAATTATATTTCTCCAGAAAAACCTCATTCTTCTTCATACTTTTCCAAGACTTATCAGATTAATTTATTGCAGTTTAACATTTGATTCCCTGGCAATAATTCAGTTTAATCAATTCTTGTGACAATTACTTCTATAACCTGTCAAAGGCTATGTTATTTTTTTTTTCTAAGACAATATTTGAACAAGTCAATATATCTTAAAACCTAGAAGTTTCTAGTCATGCTTGTCTTTCTCATTCAAAAATTTTCACCGTTTCAAACTTGTTAAGAGCTGGTAATTTTTATTTATTTTTCTTTATCCTTCTACCATACTTTAGGTTGATATTTTAAAGAAAAAGTTGGGATTTGATGATGCCTTCAACTATAAGGAGGAGCATGACTTAAATGCAACTTTGAAAAGGTAATTAAGTTTCATTTCTTAGATTCTCTCTTAAGTTTCATCAGGACCAGAGAGGAGATGGAACTCATTAACTTATATATATATATATATATATATATATATACTCTTCCCTAGGTACTTTCCCTAGGTACTTTCCTGAGGGCATTTACCTTTACTTCGAAACTGTTGGTGGAAAAATGCTAGATGCAGTGCTTCTAAACATGAGACTTCATGGTCGAATTGTGGTGTGTGGAATGATCTCACAGTACTATCTTAGTGAGCCGGAAGGCATACACAATTTAATGAACCTTCCTTATAAGCGGATTCGTATGGAAGGACTCGCAGTCATTGATTACTTTCCTCAATATTCAGAGTTTTTGGATGTTGTGTTGGCTTTAATCCGAGAAGAGAAACTTGTTTATCTTGAAGACATAGCTGAAGCTATTGAAAGTGCTCCGGCTGCCCTCGTTAGTCTATTCAATGGACGCAGTGTTGGAAAGCAAGTTGTTGTGGTAGCTAGGAAGTAAATACAATCTGTGTATTATACCCTCTTTCTAACTGATAATAAACCTAAGCGTGAGAAAACTTACATAATAGTTTTATCACTCACTTAGCTGATGCGGTAAGACCGTCTAATAAAAAAAAAAAAAATGCGTATTATTAATTTTTAAATCTACTGATTATATATGGTAGAGGTTATTTGTTTGATAAAATAATATTATATGTACAAATTCTTCTGTATAAACTGATATTTTCATGAGTCATAATGATCCATAAATGAAAAAGAAAATTTAACAAATATATAATAACACTTGTCATTATATTATTAACCATTTTGACCATGTTAATTAAGACTATCTCATACAAGTAATTCTCGTGATTATTGACCATATTATTGAAACCCTTCGTGTAATAACCATTGTTAAGTTTCTAGAAGAATTCTTCATAGTTGCATCATAAATTAATTAAATAATGTTATAGTTATTTTCTCATGCAGATGTATAAATACTTCTTTAATAATTCTCATGAAGATGCACTAATTAAAAGGTAAAACCTTACAGATTTTTGAGGTAAGAGATTAATTTGATTTTTTTTTTTTTTTAATATTCTTGGTATCCAAAAACCTTCATGTATATATTCATTCAAACTATTCACCACCTATGCTTTTCCACGAGGGACGATGGTCTTCATCACACGAGGAAAAGTAAACGTTCTTCAATAGAATCCTCAGTTTTTGTTATTCTACTGTTCTTCAATAGACTAATTAGTACAGCAATAAAAAGATAGGTTTGATTCAAATTTATACGCTTATAATTTTCCACAAGGGAGAATGATATTGGTCACATGAGGAAAAGTAAACCAAAACTTTGACCTTTCTTCTACTTTTCTGCACTAGAATCGTCATTGTTGATTCATATCACTTTAAATTAAACACAACACAAAACAAAAATGAGATGAACAGCTGCTATAAATACAACTGATTATCATGCTACAATACCACAAAGACTTAAGAAATAAAAAAGTATTTGACTTGTGGAAAATTAAAGCAAACCAAAACAAGCAGTAATGGCAAGTGGTAGTGAAGTGATGAGCAACAAGCAAGTGATATTGAAGCACTTTGCTAATGGAGATCCGAAAGAATCAGACATGGTGGTGAAAACAAGTTCCATATCATTGAAAGTAGAACCAGGTTCAAATGCTGTTGTTATCAAGAATCTTTACTTGTCTTGTGATCCTATGATGGGGAACCGCATGAAGAATTTGGGAATTCCTGGTTTAACTTACACAGTTGAATCGGTAAGCAGTCCTTGAATACCTTTAGCGCTGATATTATGTTAGCTATCTTGTTTCTGTTGATAAAGAAATTTTTTTTTTTTTGTTTTGTTTCTTATGCTAGCTTTCTTGTTTCCGTTGATGCATATGCATGGTGTAAAATGTACCCATTGGAAGGGTTTGGAGTGGCCAAAGTTGTGGCTTCAGGGCATCCAGAATTTAAGAAAGGGGACTTGGTTTGGGGTGCTGTTGGATGGGAAGAATACAGTCTTATTAAAAACACTCAAAGCCTCTTCAAAATCCATCACACTGATGTTCCCTTGTCCTATTATACTGGAATTCTTGGTGAGTTTTTCTTGTATTTGCATGCATGCCTTCCATATATAATTTGGTATTCGCTTTTATGAATATTCTTAGCTGTGTACGTCTTGAATTCAACTTTTTAATGTCAACACAAAGTTTATTCACTTTTAAAAGAAAAAAAAATTAGTTAAATTCTTTAAACTAGTACAGAATTTTGTCCTTTACTAAGCAATGGGCACGAATGAATTTACTCATGAGTCATGACGCCGTAATAAAGAATGACTTTTTGTTTAAAATGTTTTGTTGACAAAATCTCTGGGTTGTACTCTATTTTAAATACCTTTTCTGCACTTTCGGATGCCAATCAAGCAGTACTAATGCAGTAATATTTAATGTATTGTTTATATTTTTTTTTTTTTTTGTGTATAGGCATGCCTGGTATTACTGCTTGGGCTGGTTTCTATGAATTAGCTGCTCCTAAGAAAGGAGAAAATGTATACATTTCAGCAGCATCAGGCGCTGTTGGTCAACTGGTTGGGCAATTTGCCAAGTTAATGGGTTGCTACGTTGTTGGAAGTGCTGGAATCAAAGAAAAGGTTAGCCAATCGTTCCAGGAAATTCCTCCTTTAATCTACTTGTCCAAAGTCAGCCATGGAGTCCGGATTTTTGTTTCAAGTGGGGTAGTCTTAAAAGAAAAAATTGGCATATTAAAAAAATATAGTTTAACAATATGAAAAATTGACTATAAAAATTAAAAATTTGAGGAATCAATTAATATTTTTATTTTGAATAGACGAAGAATTTAGTCAAAAGAGAAAAAAATAACTTTGAACTTGTAAATTACAGTGACTCTTTTACTTATGTACTCTATATTCAATAGCAAGAGAGAAAAGAAATCAAAGGTTAAAATATATTGGAGGTTGAAGAAAAAAAAAAAATCAAAACATAGAGAAAGGGGTAAGACAGAGACTTAACTACCTTAACGGAAGAAAGGGATTTTTCTTTTTTTTTGGTTACAAATACAAAATAGAAGTGGATTCACTGATTCTTCGAGACAAGGGGGCATGAGCCCCCACTCAGCCCTTAGTGGCATCGTTTCTGCCAGAGTTATCTGGTTTGTTGTAGTTAAACATTCAATTACTTTGTGTTATAACTACGCAAAGATTGAATCAACCAACGCAAGCAACAAATCAAGATCAAGAATCAAACACAATACCAACAGATTTACCGTGGTTCACTTGCTCTAAGATTGAGCAAGCTACGTCCACGTTGAACTCGAGAATCACACGAGCTCGTTGCACTAAACTGTCAAGTTTACAGATTACACAATAAGCAACACAAGTCACTGAAAAAACCCCTTCTTCAACCCGTAACCAAAACCCTAGAGATTACACCCTTCGAATCCCTAAGAACAATGTATACAATACACCCTGTAAATGACCTAACCACCACTCAACACTCAAGTTACAGGAAACACTCAACCCAAACTGTAGAAACCCTAAAGGTTTAACAATGGTGTTTTACCGAAGAAGAGAGAGTAATCGAAAACGAAAGACGAATCTCTGTGTTGCTTTTAACTGCAAAAAATAATTCTGCTTTTATATGGGAACATTAGGGTTAAATGTCACCCGTTGGATCTCCCTTTATCATCAACGCCTGTGATTGATTCTCGCTTGGAGCAAAGCGACGCTGCTCCACTTAAGTGTCAATACGGTAACGTTTCAAGTCATCATCCAACAATCTCCACCTTGATGGGTTGAACAATAGCCCCTGTGCTTAGTGCAGCTTGCCTTCAGTGAGTCCTTCATCGTTCTCTTGTTGCTATTGCTTCCTGAATGGACAGTAAGTTCAAGCAATGTTTGAACTTTGCAATAGTAACAATCTTCGTACCCATGTCTGCTGGGTTATGCTCCGTGGGAACCTTATTTAGTATTATCTCCCCACTAGTGATCAGCTCTCTAACAAAGTGATAGCAAACATCAATGTGTTTGGTTCGCTCATGGTATACTGGATTTTTGCTCAGGTGTATTGCGCTTTGACTGTCTGAAAATATGGTTGGTTTCAGTTCAGTCAGCTTTGCCTCACTTAGTATCCCTTTGAGCCATATTGCCTCTTTGAATACATCAGCTACAGCCACATATTCAGCCTCGGTTGTTAACAGTGCAACTATAGGCTGTAATTGGGACTTCCAGCTAATGCAGTTGCCTCCCAAGGTGAAGTAATACGCAGTGGTTGACTTCCTGGTGTCCCCTCACACCGCAAAATCGTAGTCTACAAAACCATCCAGCTCAAGTGAGGCAGACCTTTTATAATATTCCAGTCCCATATTCACTGACCCACTGACATATTTGAGTACCCACTTGTCGTCCCAATGTTCCATACCAGGATTGGACATAAATCTACTCAGCAAGGATATCACAAATGATAGATCAGGTCTAGTGCTGATCATCGCATACATCAAGGATCCAATCACATTAGCATAGGGAATGGTCTCCATTCTGATTGACTCAGCATCAGTATTAGGGCATTGGGACTTGCTTAAGGTGAAGTGGTTTGCTAAAGGCAAGGAGACTGTTTTGGACCCTGACATTCCAAACTTTTCTACTAACTTATGCAGATATGAGCACTGGTGGATTTTCAGTTTACACTTACTTCTGTTTCTCTCAATTTGCATTCCTAAAATCTTTCTAGCATCCCCTAGGTCTTTCATTTCGAATTCAACATTCAGTTTCTTCTTTAACTCACAAATCAGAGGTTTTGATTTACTTATTAGTAACATGTCATCTACATACAACAGTAAGTAAATAGGCATTTCTTCTAAAACAAAGAAAGTAGAAACAAGCTTGTCATATCTACTCCTAGTGAATCCTATACTTACTATAAAGGTGTCAAACCTCTTATACCATTGTCTAGGGGATTGCTTTAGACCATATAAGGATTTCAGCAGTAGGCATACATGGTTGGGGGCCTTGTTATCTATGAACCCTAAAGGTTGGCACATGTAGATCTCTTCCTCAAGATCTCCATGGAGGAAAGCAGTTGTGACATCAAGTTGTTCAAGCTCTAGATCCTGATGGGCTACTATGGACAGCATAAGCCTTATGGTCTTGTACTTAACTACTGGGGAAAAGACTTCATTGAAGTCAATTCCCTCTCTTTGGGTGAAACCCTTTGCTACAAGTCTAGTCTTATACCTGAGGGGATCCTTCTCAGTGATACCTTCCTTTAGTTTGAAGAGCCACTTGCATTGTACAAGTTTCTGATCCTTGGGCTTTGGTACAACCTCCCAGGTTCTGTTCACCTCCAAGGATTTCATTTCAGCTTCCATTGCAGCCTTCCATTGGTCCCTTTCTTTTGTCTGCAGGGCCTCCTCATAGGTTTCTAGTTCTCTTTGTACTTCAAGCACTGCAAGAAGCGGCTGTATATTAGGTCAAAGATAGGAGTATCTCATGGGTGCCCTTACCTGTCTCCTGGTTCTGTCTCTTGCAAGTTGGTAGTCTTGCAAGTGTTCAGGTTGGGTCTCAGTATCATCTACTGTTTCTATCTCATCCTCATGTTCTGGATAAGGTTGTCCAGCTTCTCCATGTTCGCAGTGCTCCCAGGGGCTTGACTCGGTTTGAGTTTGGATAGGTAGCTCCACCTCAATTGGTGTAACTTCAGATTGGGTAAAGGGATCATCTGTTCTTGACATCCGGTCGCCTCGCTCGGTTTCCTTACAAGGAAAAACTCCCTCATTGAATATGACATCTCTGCTCACAATGATTTTGACCCCTGGAGTATCTCTTTCCCAGAGTCTATAGCCTTTGGTCCCTTCTTGATACCCCAGGAATATACACTTAGTAGACCTTGGTTCCAGTTTGCCTCCTGTGGTGTGTGCATAGGCTGCACACCCAAAAACTCTCAGGTGGTTTAGGGTTGGGACTCTTCCTGTCCACATTTCCTCAAGGCTTTTTAAGTTGATAGCAGTGGATGGGCTTCTATTTATCAGATAGGCAGCTGTTGAAAGAGTTTCTCCCCAGAATGAGGTGGGGAGATTGGAGGTTATTAACAGGCACCTAACCTTATCCAGGAGGGTTCTATTCATACGTTCTGCCACTCCATTCTGTTGTGGGGTATATGTCACTGTTCTATGTCTTAAGACCCCTTGGTCACTGCAAAACTTGTCAAAGTCTTGATTGCAGAATTCTAGCCCATTGTCTGTTCTGAGGACCTTCACCCTTTTTCCCATTTGGTTTTCTACTAGGGTTTTCCAATCCTTAAACCTGGCTAGTGCCTGATCTTTTGTTTTCAACAAGTATACCCTGCACCTGCGGCTATAGTCATCCACCAAAGACATGAAGTAATTATTTCCTCCATGAGACTTTACTTTCCCAGGTCCCCACAGATCAGAGTGGATATATTCTAGTGGACTGGTTGCTAGGTGTGTCCCTCTGGTGAAGCTATTTCTATGCTGTTTCCCTAGAACACAATTCTCACAGAATTCAAGGGAAGTAGTCTTGTCCTTCCCAAACTGCCCTTTATTCTTCAGAATGTCCATGCCCCTTTGACTCATGTGGCCTAACCTAAGGTGCCACTTTTCTGTATTGGACAAGTTAGTGGAGGTAACCACAGAGTTAAAACAGTTTTGGGGACAATTTCCACAAAGGATATAGAGGCCATTTCTTTTCTCTCCTGTCAGAATAAGGTTGTTACCCCTATATATGTTCAAGCATCCATGTTCTGCTTTGTAACAACATCCTGATTCATCTAAGGTGCCTAGGGAAATTAAGTTTCTTTTAAGATCAGGTATGTATCTGACCCTAGTTAATCTTACCACTTTTCCTGTGTTAACCCTTAGGGTCACATTACCTACCCCTTTTACTCTGCAAGCATTATTGTTTCCCATATACAGTTTCATTTTCAACACTTTCAAAGTCCCTGAACCACTCTCTCCTAGGGCTCATGTGAAAGGAATGTACTAATCCAAGACTCCACTCTTCACCAGGTGTCATTCATTGACACAAGAAGACTTCGTGCTCTACTAGGTTTCTAGTAGTAGCTAGGTTATTCTCGTATTCCCTTGCTTTTGCTTTTTAATCCACTCAAAGCAGTTCTTTTTAATATGCCCTGTTTTATTACAAAAGAAGCATTTCCTGGATTCACCTCTATTCTTGTTACTGCCCTTCCATTTTTTCTTATTTCTAGCCCCCTGATTGTTCTGATTTCCTTTCCCAGTGTGACTAGGTTCTGGTCTACTCTTAACAAACAGATTAGTGCCATTCCGTTTCTGAGTTTTCAGTTCTAGTTCTCTAGCCCTAAGTCCTGCTGTTATTAGGTCAAGGTTTGGTACAGACCAGAGTACTGTAAGGCATTCTTGACTACTTGGTAGTCTTCAATCAGGGAATTCAATAGAATCATAGCTAGGCTAGTTTCTCCTAAGGCTTGATCTGTCCCTTTTAGAACCAAAGTCATTTTCAGAAAATCATCTAAGTTTTCCTCTATACTCTTAGCACTATCCATTTTATAAGAGAATAGAGCCCCCTTTAGAAAAGCAAGGTTGGGGGCAGATTGCAAAGCATACAAGGTAGTGAGTTTACCCTAGAGTTCAATCGGTGATTCAATTCCATCTACCTTCCGGAGGACGCTGTCAGACAAGTTCATGATTATCAGATTGTATGCCTCCTCATTGATCTCATCTTTCTTTTTCAACTTCTCCTCTGGCCATTTCTCGGAGTCCTCTTCCAAGGCAATGGCAACCTTGTTGTGGGACAACAGTGCTTTCATCTTTTTCTTCCAACTCCCAAAATCGATCTTCCCATCATATTGGGAGATCTCCATACGAGTGGTACTCATTACAATATAATGAAAGAATACAGGAAAGAAAAACAACAAGGAATCTTTGAAGGTACGTGGCGTTGTTACACCAGAATTCGCCAATTTCGCCAAGCAGTTTTTAAGGCTGTTACTGGTTTCCAGCCTATATACCTTTACACAGTTATAATAAGAAATAAAGAAAGTAGAACAACAAAGAATCTTTGAAGGTACGTGGCTTTGTTACACCGTATTCGCAAAATTGTCGCTGCGCTTTTTAAGGTCATATCGGTTTCACCTATATACCTTTGCACAGTTATAATAAGAAATAAAGAAAGTAAAACAACAAAGAATCTTTGAAGGTACGTGGCTTTGTTACACCAGAATTCGCCAATTGCTGCCAAGCAGTTTTTGAGGCTGTTACTGGTTTCCAGCCTATATACCTTTGCACACATTCGAGAATAAACCCCAAATTTCAGAAGCCCTAATTTTGAAACCCTAATTTCACGAAACCCTAATTTCGCGAAACCCTAATTTCACAACACGAAACCCTAATCTTCCAAAAGATGGCTCTGATACCACTGTTATAACTACGCAAAGATTGAATCAACCAACACAAGCAACAAATCAAGATCAAGAATCAAACACAATACCAACAGATTTACCGTGGTTCACTTGCTCTAAGATTGAGCAAGCTACGTCCACGTTGAACTCGAGAATCACACGAGCTCGTTGCACTAAACTGTCAAGTTTACAGATTACACAATAAGCAACACAAGTCACTGAAAAAACCCCTTATTCAACCCGTAACCAAAACCCTAGAGATTACACCCTTCGAATCCCTAAGAACAATGTATACAATACACCCAGAAATGACCTAACCAGTCACTCAACACTCAAGTTACAGAAACACTCAACCCAAACTGTAGAAACCCTAAAGGTTTAACAATGGTGTTTTACCGAAGAAGAGAGAGTAATCGAAAACGAAAGACGAATCTCTGTGTTGCTTTTAACTGCCAAAAATAATTCTGCTTTTATATGGGAACATTAGGGTTAAATGTCACCCGTTGGATCTCCCTTTATCATCAATGCTCAGGATTGATTCTGTCAGTTGGAGCAAAGCGACGTCGTTCCACTTAAGTGTCAATACGGTAACGTTTCAAGTCATCATCCAACACTTTGCAATAATTTGGCTTAACTAATTCTCGTGACAATCACTTGTACAACACTTAAGGTTGAAATTTTGAAGAACAAGTTCGGATTCGATGATGCTTTCAACTACAAAGAGGAGCAAGACTTGGATGCAGCTTTGAAAAGGTAAGTTTCATTTCATATACTCTTTTAGTTTATCAAGAAATATGGAAACTCAGAAAGTTTCATTTTGATTTTTTTTTCCAGTGCTTTCCCCGAGGGCATTGACATTTACTTCAAAACGTGGGAGGAAAAATGCTAGATGCGGTGCTTCTAAATATGAGATTGCATGGTCGAATTACGGCATGCGGAATGATCTCACAATACAATCTTAGCCAGCCTAAAGGTGTACACAATATGATGAACATTGTTTTTAAGCGGATTCAAATGAAAGGATTTTTCGCCACCGATTACTTTCCGAATATGCAAAGTTTTTTGGACGTTGTGCTCCCTTTGATCCGAGAAGGGAAGGTTGTTTATCTTGAAGACATTGTTGAAGGTCTTGAAACCGCTCCACCGCTTCTTGTTGGTCTTTTTTATCGACGCAATGTTGGGAAACAAGTGGTTGTTCGTTTCCAAGGAGTAATGTTATTCAAGCCTTCTTTCAATTGTATTATCATTTTTCCACTCTTTAATTGTATTAGATCTATCTCCAGATTCTTCTCTAAATTCTTCTCACATCTATGGGATTGAAAAATATCACATACCATTTAAAGAAGATTTTGTATTAGAAGACCACATACCATTTATTATTATTGTAATGCAGTTGTTAGAATCTATTTAGCTAAGATATAGTTTTTTGTTATTAGTATTGCTATTTGTTATTATTGTGGTTATTAGAATCTATTTATTAGCTAAGCTATAGTTTGTAGTTTCTTTCTTACTTACACATTGGTAGTATAATCTATAGTCTATAGTTTGTAAGTTTTAATTTATTTCTTACTCACCCACTTGTAGTATTTGGAAATTAATAAAAGTTGCTAAGATTTATCCGCTTTAGATTTATGTCCTCAAGATTTTGCTTTAGGGATTCAACGTTAAACACGTTTTGACAGTTTAAAGACTCATAATAGTATTTAACTAACATTTTACTCTTCTATATCCAAGTATTATGAAATATCATACATGATATCTACTTAATTTGGTCTAGACTGCTATGAATATGTGCATATAATCTCATATGTTTTGGTCGTATTTATGACAAAGGTGTTTCATCCTAATTTATATCTTTTCTTTTTTCTTTTTTCTTTTTAACATAAACAAATAAATCAAAACTTGAAGTATCACTCTTGCAAATGGAATATAGGAAAAATGAGTTGGTCTGGTAGTGTTGCCCTTTTGTTGGGCCTTAAAATGGAATATAGTTTATTGGATAAGTTTCTAATTTTCTATTACAAAATGTTTTGAAATTGCAGTAAGTTTTAGAATCAATAAACCAATGAAGAGAGATTTGGTTTAAAGCTGTAAAATAATGATTTTCCACTTGTGTTAGTTCCAGGAAATTTGGGGCTTTAGGTGAAAAATTCTAGAATAGGCTTTTTTTTTTTTTAATAAATGTTATACGAAGTATAATTGTTAGTTAATTTTTATAAATAAAAATTTTCATTTAAGTCTACATCTCTTTATCAGTTTATAAATTTATTGGAAACTCTTTTTTTTTTTTTTTTTAAATTAACTAATTTTTCTATCCAACTTCTCATTTTCTTAATTTTTCATATATATAAAAGAATTTGATCCATTAAAATGATAATGATTAGTTAAATTTTGATTGATGTAATAAAAGACAATGAATACGTGTGTTGTTTGTTTAGGGTTTAAGAAGAAGATGAATTGTCCATTATGTCCTTTATTTTCTTTCTTTGGGCCGAAGGTTTATGGCCATGAAAAAAAAATCCCAAGCCCAATAGTTCATTGGAGTTATTGGGCTACTTGAATTCTGGTCTTAGGTTTTTGAATATCAAAATTGAGATGAAATAAGACAACCAAATAAAAATGATACACTAACATTCCTTTTTATTTATTTAATAAGAATATTTACATTAGAAAACTTTTAAATCTAGTTTAACATTCATTTTTAAATTATATAATACTCTGTAGCATTTTCTTCATCTTATTTTTTTTAATATTTGCATGATTTATATTAATAATTATGATATTTATATAGCAATTAATTTTAAGAAACTTGAATGGGAGATATATTCATAAAAAAATAATTATAATTATGATTTTATGATTTAAATAAACAGTAAAGGTTAGGATACCGTGACTTAAAATTTCAATTTACTTTTTGGACACTCTTTGTGAATCATTCATCATTTTAAATATAGCAATGACAAAATAAATCAATAATGATAGACGGTTTATAAGATGTATCAAAAATTTAAGTCACAGTATCCTAACCTAATAAATAATTATTTTCATACTATGTGCAAAAATATTTATTATCATTCTATATAATATTATAATTTTAAATATAAAATTAAATTAAATATACAAAAATCAATAGAAAATATTTAATAATATTATTTTTAAATCTAGAAATAATTTAAGAAAATATAAAATAATATCCATAAATTTTAATTATTAATTATTAATTTTTTTAATAGTATGAAAAGAGAAAATACCCCTAAAAATTTAATACATTTTTTAAAATGCCCAAAAAATTCAATTAGTCCCTAAAGTTTTGAAATATTGTAAAAACAGCCCTGGCTAATTACCTTAACCCCTACAGTTTTAAAATATAACAAGAATCCCCTGAAACCTAATTCAAACCGAGAGGCTACTAGTTCCCGATCCGACCAATCAGGCCAATTTGGTTTTTAGAATATTGGTTTTTTTTTATTAATATTGTGGTTGTTAGAATCTATTTATTAGCTAAGTTATAGTTTGTAGTTTGTTTCTTACTTACATAGTGGTAGTATAATTAATCTATAGTTTGTAAGTTTTAATTTGTTTCTTACTTACCCATTTGTGGTATTTAGATAAGTTTCTAATTTTCTATTATAAAATGTTTTTAAATTGCAATAAGTTTTAAAATAATAAATCCATGAAGAGAGATTTGGTTTAAAGATGTAATATAATGATTTTCCACCAGTGTCCGGCTTTATGTGAAAAATTCTAAAATAGCCTCCTTTTTTTTTTAAAAAAGAATTTCACAATGAGAACCTTAGGGATTGTTTCGTATTTACTTTTAATTTTATTGTTATTATGTTCATAAATAAAAATAAGTAAATAGCAGTTTACAAGATTTTTTTTCATACTAATCTGTATACTGATACACTAACATTCATTTTTATTTATTTAATAAAAATATTTATATTAAAAAAAATTAAGAACTTTAAAAAACTAGTTTAACTTTAACATTCATTTTGAAATTATAGAATACTCTGTAGCATTTTCTTCGTCTTAATTTTTTTTTAATATTTACATTATTTATATCAATAATTATGATATTTATATAGGTATTAATTAGAAGATACTTGAATGGAAGATATATTAATTAAAAAAACTAATTATAATTATGATTTTATACTTTAAATAAACAGTAAAGATTAGGATACTGTGACTTAAAATTTTAATTTTATTTTTTTGACACTCTTTGTGAAACGTTCATATGTTATAAACTAGCGGTGACAAGATAAATCAATAATGATAGACGATTTATACGGTGTGTCAAAAAATTAAGTAAAAAATTTTAGTTACAATATCCTGACACAATAAATAATTATAATCGTGTCATGAATTTTTTTTTTTTTTAATCATTCAATATAATATTATAATTTGAAATATAAAATTAAATTAAATATACAAAAATCAATTGTAAATATTTAATAATATTATTTTTAAATCCAGAAATTATTTAAGAAAATATGAAATAATATCCATAAATTTTAATTATTAATTATTAATTTGTTTAATAGTATATAAAGAGAAAGAAACAAAAATTGTCCCCACTTGGAATAAGGAGTCCCACGCCTCTCAATGGCAAATAATCTAGTATACGTTATAGCTTATGTTATAGCAAAGCCCAATGCAAAAAACAGAAAGCCCATAAAAAAAAAATTATTACCACACGTCAACTTATGAGCTCTTCAATCTTTTAGGTTTCGGTAGTTCATCATCAGCTGAAAAATATATCTCATCTGCGTCTTCTGCCCCATCACAGTCAACATCCGCCATTGATCCAAGAAAATCTTCATCCAACTCATATGAATTCCAAAAACTAGAGCTACTGGATTTCTTGGCCCTTGGCTTCAACTCTTCAATTTCTTTCTCATATATTGGATGTATCCCACACTTCTTCACCTCTAAACCTGGACCACATGATTTAAATGAAAGCTCAACAAAATCTTGATTGAGTGCACTAGCACAAAAATAGAACAGCCAAAGATGGTCTAACACAGCCTTGCCCAAATTGTTTTCAAACTGAATCCAAGGTTCACTTAATGGATCGATATTGGTCAGTTCGCAGACAATCCCATGGCTGCCAATGTAATAACCTTTACTAGGGGTAGGCTGATGCTCATGGACATAAAAAACACAGCAGACAGCATATCCCACCATCTTGTTATCACAAGAATCTGGAGGCCTTTCTATTTTAATTGAAGAAGTCTCACTCTGATGTTGGAACCACTTTGGAATTTCACTTCCAGGAATAACCATCTTAAATTCAATAATCGGCTGACGATGCATCCTACCTCTGTTTGTTGGCTTTGACATTGCCTGCACTCAAAAACAGAATGAAAAGTTGTACAATGATGTTTAACTCAAAAGATGAAGAGAGAGAAAGAGAAAGACACTGACCTTAAGGAATTCTCTGGGCATTGAAGATGCCGGATTGTTGCAGCAGATCAATTTCAAGCAGTTTACACATGAAAGTATTGACAACGTGGAATTGCATAACCTTAATGCATTTGATGTTGTTTCCAGTGCTACACAACCATTTACTTTAATATGTCTTATCTTGGATGGAAGTTCTGGTAGAGATTGAAGTCTCTTACAACCGTCCAAGTAAAGAGAGTGAAGCTTAGAAAGATGATTGATGCTTCCAGGTAGTGAAACAAAATTGTTTTTGCTTAGTTCTAGGGACCCTAATGAAGGAAAGCTATCGAAAAAGTCATTAGGAATCGCCCCTTCCTCCATATTGCAGTCAACGAGATTTAAGCTTGTTAAAGATGTGCACACACCTGACAAAGTGGGCAATCTATAAGTCTTGAGGAAGAGTGAAGACAAAGATGTTGCTAGTGGCCTTTTGTATCCACGAAAATTTAACGTTACAAGATTCTTCATAAGAAAAATGGACGCCATTGGTCGTGTTATCGCAGTTCCTCTTACATCAAGTCTCGATAGCTTTTCAACTTGCCCCAAAGTCTCTGGCAAGTTATCAAGTTTGGAGCATCCACGAAGTTCCAATGTTTGAAGAGATTTCAAACCATTTATAGTGACTGGAAGACTCACAAGATTTTTTGCAGTCGTACAAATAAAATTGTTGAAGCCCACGCAAAAGTTCAATTGACATTGGCAGTCCTTTAATAGCAGTATTGTTTAAAGACATCATAAGTAGACAATCCATACTTCCTACAATCTCTGGAAACTTCTCCAATTTGTAGCACGAAGATAGACAAAGTCCTCTTAGAGATTCCATATGCATCTGGTTTGGCAGAGTTGTAAGACTTGTACAACGCTCCATATTCAAATAAGTGATTTTTTTGTGAACCAACAAGGATGGGTGAATCTCACGCAATATTTTACAAGATGTAAGACGCACATCCTTGAGATTTGGGGCAGATGTGAAATCTGGTGTTTTGATTAGGTACTCACACTTTTGAAAACTGATGGATTTCAAATTGTTGAAAGGCTGTTAAAAGAAAAAAAAAAAAGTTAGACAAAAATGTGGGTTGTCTTAATTTTCTATATTTATTAAACAATAAAAAGCATAAAATATTTCATATATAGTTATTTTACTCATAAAAATTAAAATAGGAAAGTGTAATTGAATTAATCTTACAGTTATTCCCTGTGGCAATTGTTCAATGTGGCTATGATCCATATTCAGCTTAATAATTTTGTCCAATCGCAAATTTGGTGGTAAGGATTTTAAAGGATATCCTTCCCAATGAAGTAAACGCAAGTTGTTGGAAAGGTAATCAAGACCTTCTGGAAGTTGAACATTGCAGATCTTGAGTAATCTTAGATTGATCATTTTCGAAAATGCTTTAGCGGAACAATAGATCTTTTCTTTAGAAAAGTTGAGTATTATGCCTTCAACAACTTCAGTTCCCTTGAAATGAAAGAAAAAACAAAAACAAGAGAGAGAGAGAAAGCAAGTTAAGAATTAATAACACATGAATTTATCTATATAGATATGAGTGCAGTCTACTTGAACAAACAAGAGGCAACAATTTATAAGTTTGCTATTAACATTTTAATATAATCTAATAGAAGTATTTTTATTTTACGTACTTAGAAATTTGTTAAACATATGTTTCCGTCATTGTTATATTTTAAAATTGTTAAAATAATATAGGTTTTTTATATTTTTTTTAATTTAAATATATGTCTCCGTTATTTTCAGAAAAATCTAATATAAGTATTTTTATTTTACATATTTAGAAATTTGTTCTCATAAAATGATACTAAAAGCTTTCATGAATTTTTAAGATATATATTTAATTGATTTTTTTCCTTATTCTTTTTCAAAATAATATAAGAAATAATTATCAATTTTTTTTTAAATTATAGATCGTACTATTCTAATTAAATGTACAAATGTTTTGTTTCATGTTATATTTGTTACAGTAAAGAAGCCTATCATTAATTCTTTGTTAGTATGCTCATGTATATCATAGATATCTAAACTAAGGAGAAACAAAATTAACTACAAACAAAAAGATAATTTTGGAAATAAAAGTGTTTTTGAGGAACAAGAACTTTAATATGTTCAATTGGACTACAAATTGGTCAACAAATACAGAAAATAATAATAAAAAAAAAAAACAAAAATTAAACATGCATGTGTAATCTAGAGAGGCTAGCTACTGTGCTAACAGTGCACTAGCTCACTCCTCATATAGATATTTAACTAGTTAAAGCAAATGATATTGAAAAGGTGCACATGATTATAACAAAATTGAATTGCTTACCGTGTTCTCTGTCAATACATGACGAATGTCTGCTTCCATCCACAATCTACTGCATTTTCCAGGCTCTTCGGGGCACTCTCTCTTGACAATTTGTTGACCCATTTGTTGTAACAAATTGTGCATCCATAATCTATAGCCATCTAAAATAATTATGAGCGATTTATCGATTAGAACATCTATTCCAACAATTGGAGAAAAATCACAACTTTCAAGAATTCTTGTCACATAATCTCTATTCCCTCCTTTAAAGAAACATGCTATATCAAGAAATATTTTTTTCTCTGATTCTTCCAACCCATCAAAGCTTATTTGAAGTACCTCCAGTATTTCTTTATTACAATCTCTTTTTAGTCTTTGCAATGCATCTTTCCACACATGAACTTCTTTTCCACACAAAGAGGAGCCCAAAACTTTAAGAGCTAATGGAAGACCACTAGCATACTGTACAACGCATTTGGATAGCTCCCTAAAACTTTCTGTAGGTTGATGTTTCTGAAAGGCTTTTGAAATGAAGAATTGGAGGGCTTCATCATCATTTAATTCCTCAGCCTCATAAACATCATCTACTCCATGGGATTTTAACAATCCTTTGTCTCTTGATGTTATTATGATCCTACTGCCCATGCCAAACCAATCATGCTTGCCAGCTAATTTTTCTAATTGCTTTAGATTGTTCACATCATCTATAATAATAAGAACCTTCTTACACGACAACCTCCTTCTAATCATCCCTATTCCATCAAAGATATTGTATATGTTGATGTCATCTCTTCCCATCAGAGTTTGCGAAAGAAGCATCTTTTGTAAAGAAACTATACCATCTTTTTCGGAAATTTCTGTAACATTAGCCAAAAAACTACTACCTTCAAATTTATCAAAAAACAAGTCATAGGCAACTCTAGCAATTGTTGTCTTGCCTATTCCTCCCATTCCACAAATCCCAATCATACGAACATCATGTGACTGAGGACTTATAAATTTGTTTAGTTTTTCCAAACGTGAATCTATGCCTACTAGGCCCTCAACACTTGGGTGTTTTGAAAAACTTAATTTACTTGATATTTCCTTCAAAATGTCTTGAATAAATTGTGACTCAGACCTGAAAAGTGGAAAATATCAAGAAAAAATTGTTGTTACAACTTACGACACTAGCTAATCATGAATATACTAATGAATATATAATACGTATCATAGAAATTATCTACATACACCTATAGGTTTATACACATGAAACTTTCATTTTTGCTTTTTGTTTAGGTTTACTTTTAGCATTCAGTCACTATTGTAGTTATATTTCTATACTTTCCTTATTATATACTATATGTCTTAGTTACAATAACAAGGAAAATTGAATAAAAGTATTCATGCTTGTCTAAGAAAAAACCAAGTTATTAATTCTTGGCCTCGGTCATTTTCTATCATTACTCGGTGAAATATGAAAAATCTTATTTTATTAATTATCTTTTACATTAATTAATTTAGTATTAAATACTGTCTCTACAAATTAAGAATTTGTTAATTAAATATTTCATTTTATGAAACTATGAATACCTTTAAATTTCTGATAAAGATAAAACTTGGTTTGAATAAGAAATTCAATGCTTAATTTGCAGTATCAACACTAATGAAACACTAATGACTGACGCATTTAAACAATCAAGTCATAAATATCATTTTCATAATTCATTTTGATAACTAAGCTTTTCACATTAAAGAAGAAGAAATAATTGTCACATACTCATCCTTTAAGTGAAATCCAGCGAGATTGGCCACCTCAGTCAAAGCATTTCTCCAAGTCTGCACCTTTCCAATATCCTCTCTATAAGTTTTTTCATGATCGACAAAGGCTTTTGCATATTCTCCTGTTTGTTTTCTAACCATGGAAGGATGCACGTAATAGAAAACTGGAAAAAATTTTATATTCTTACGATGAACAATTTGAACAAGTTCATCTAAACACCATGTGGAAGAAGCATAGTTTCTTGAAAAAACAACAACTGCAGATTCTGATTTTTCAATTGCATGAAGGAGCTCTGGTGAAATGGGTTTTCCTCTCTCAAGTTCTATATCATCCTTAAAAACACGCAATCCTTTCTGATTGAAAGCATTATACAAATGATCTATGAAGCTCTTCCTTATGTCTTCACCTCTAAAGCTTAGAAACACATCATATTTCCAAGGACAAGAAGAAGATGTTGATGAAGAGGCTGTTTGCATGATGAGTTTACAATACGTCCTCTATAGAACCCGAAAAATTAATTGGAAAGGTAATTAACTTCTTGCAGACCATCTATATGTATTTTCAATTTCTAGAAGAGAATAAAAATAAAAAAAGAAAAAAGAAACAAAACAACAACAAATTTTTGTTGCATTAACCCAATCATAAAACAGAACAACACAAAAATCACATTTTTATCCATGCTGTAAACTTAAACTACAACCCCCCATTATTCACATTTAAAATTTTTTTATATGTAAAATAATAGAACCCCCCATTATTCACATTTCACAAATATTTCATTACAGTCCAGGTTCCAAAACATGTTCTAAAACAGGTTCCAAATAGATTCTAAAAATCGATTCCAAACAGGTTCTAAACCAGCTACCCGCTACAGGTTCTAAACAGGGCACCCGCTTTAGGTTCATTTTCCAGGTTCCAGTTCCTCCACACACAAGAACCGAAACTGCACAGTGTCGGTTCTAATAAAATGGAACCGGAACCTACCTGCACTGTGCCGATTTCGGGTAGGTTCCGATTCCGGTTCCGGTTCTACCAGCAGGTTCTGGTTCTACCCGCTACCCATGCTCACGCTAAATCTATACACCCCCTCTTTTAAATGTTTTTGTAAATTAATTTTATTAAAAATGCTTTCATATACATATTAAAAATCTGTTTTTTTTTTTTTTCTTATTTTAAAAACGGTTAATTTCATAGCCTCTCTAGAGATTGTTATATCTTAAATGCCTAATGATTTTTAGAAACTATTAGATACGCATGAAACAAGTATAATAATAATAAAAAATAAAATAAAAAAATCCTTCAAATATATCAAAACCCCCAAATAAAAGAGGAATTTAATTTTTTGTTGAAATCAATAAAGCTTGGAAGTTAGCGATTTCTTAAGAGCCGACGAAATTACAAAATGGAAAGGGTATTCAATAACAACAAACAAAAAGTTTATAGTGAGATAAGATATGAAGTTAATGCTGAGAAAATGGCATACATAATAAAATTAATGTCTTGAAGTGAAGCTTAAATGGTGTGGTTGGATACTAATCTAAACACTTTTGTTTCAAGTCAACTCAAGAGTCAATCCTGGCCATTGCTTTCAACTTGATCTGATGGCCTTTATCAACCAAAAAAGTCAACCTATTTAAGCGGCAAAATTGGGCAGATATTGTTCTTCTTCATTCTTCACAATCGAGCTTCTGCTAGGTTATTCAAATCAGCTAAAATTCTTGTAATCTTGTGCGATCTGTGTAATCATGTATTGAGGGTTTTATTGTCCTTCAATGATTGAGAAACAGGGTTAGATCTCTCATAGGAAAGGGTTTACAATTAGGATTTGAGAGAGTTGGCAGAGTGTGTGATTATTGTATAATTTGGAGAAATTGTACATCTTAAATCTCTTAATCTTTAGTGCAGGAGTTTATTGAAGCTCAACGTGGATATAATCTATTCAACATCGGATAGGTGAATCACTGTAAAATTTGGTGTGTGTTATTCGTGCCTCTTTTTCATTCTTGATTCTTGATTTGTGATTGTATGGTTTATTTTGTTGGTTTAGGAAGTTGATAATATCGTGTTTAACATTACAATATGCAACATGTGTTACCGCTTTTAATTTTTGTTTTTGTTTGCTTTTGAAAAGCATTTACGCAACATGTGTTTCAGATTTTTGTTTTTGTTTCCAAACGAGGTGAATTTGCTGGCAACATCTCACAATCAAAGCTGGTAGGTTGAATATCTTTTCATTGCTTTAATTGATTTATGAATCACTTTTATTGATATTATCAAGTTTGATTATATGGCGAGGCCGATTAGAATCTCAAATAGGATAAAGCTTTTCTCTTTTAAATAGAAACCAGCGTAAGCTGTCACTCCAGGAATTCCCGTTGCCAAAATGAACACACAAAACAGTTACAGAAATCGTATGAAGAACCGTTGTCGATTGCTAAAATGAACGGCACTCACCAAGTATTCCTGTATCATAAACTTAGGGGCACATCAGTGTGAATTCTGTACACAAACTGCACTGTCCTTAACCGATATAAGGAACCACAAACAACTCTTGATAGATAATTATTATCATCCATAACAGTATTCAGTACAAGAGTGGCAACAAGATTTACAAAAGAAGGCTTAATTAAATCACTCCTTCGCGACTGCAACTACTTGTTTTCCAACATTCCTTCCACTGAACAGCCCTACAAGAGCTGCAGGAGCACCTTCGATGCCTTCAGCGATGTCTTCAACATAAACAACCTTCTTTTCTCGGACAAAGGGCAGCACCGCATCCAAAAACTTTTCGTATTGGGGGAAATAATCAAAGGCCATTAGTCCTTCCATGCGAATTCGCTTACCAACAATGTTCATCAGGTTGTGTACACCCTCAGGCTGATGAAGATTGTACTGTGAGATCATTCCACATGCTGCAATTCGCCCTCGAAGTCTCATGTTTAGAAGCACTGCATCAAGCATTTTCCCCCCTACATTCTCAAAGTAGATGTCAATGCCTTCAGGGAAGCACCTAGCAAAGAGGGAAGAAGGAAAAAAAAAAAATTAGCCTCAGTTGAAATTTAAAGTACTGAAAGACTCATCAAATTCCGCTCGACTCTGCCTCTGCCTCAGCCCCTTCTGGCGCCCTGAAGCTTCTGATTATGCAGTGATACTAACCTTTTCAATGCTGCATCCAAGTCATGTTCCTCTTTATAATTGAAAGCATCATCAAAACCAAACTTGTTTTTCAATAAATCAACCTAACAAAGTAGTAAAAAAAAAAAAATGATATGAATTCGACTAATCTTAATTTGTCGACTTGACATTAAAATGTAAGAGTAAAATTAGGAAATTGTTGAACTAATATTTGAGGTAGATTTGGCTCACTTTTTCTTTGCTTCCAGCACTTCCAATAACATAGCAACCCATCAACTTTGCAAATTGCCCAACAAGCTGACCGACTGCACCTGATGCCGCTGAAATGTATACTTTTTCTCCCTTCTTCGGAGAACAAACTTCATAGAAACCGGCCCAAGCTGTAATGCCAGGCATACCTATGGACAAGACAAAGACCAAAAAAAAAAAAAAAAAAAAATTCAAAGATCATCAATATAACAACAAAACATTGCAATTCAGAAATCCAAGTCTAAATTTATCTACTTCTGCACCACATTTGTGTCTATAAAGGTAATGTACAGTCAAACTGATGTAATTTTTTTTTTTTTTTTTTCTGTTTTTGGTTTATAAAGTTATGTCAACACTTAATTTGCCCAAATTTGGCAACAATCCTGAACGTTAATAAATCAAAATAGAGAAAGAAAACATTAACCTACCAAGAATTCCTGTGTAATGGGACAAGGGAACATCAGCATGATGGATTTTGAAGAGCTGGGGGTTCTCTATGAGACTGTACTCTTCCCATTTTACCATTCCCCAAATTAAGTCTCCTTTCTTATAATTTGGATGCCCTGAATCCACAACTTTAGCCACTCCAAATCCTTCCAATGGCTGCAATTAAAGACATCCTCTCTTCATTCTCCCAGTAACCAAACAGAATTTATTATCTGATCCCATTCATTTAACAAAAACAAAAGAACTAGTATGTGTTGTTATACATAATTAATTACATACATCAACTTAAACGAGGAAACATACAAATCAAATTGAAAACAAAAACATACCTCATCACATAATTTTCTCAGTAACCAAACACAAGTTGATCTAATCATCCCGATTCATCCATTCATCATTCAACAAAGAACTAGACTAAACAAGAACGACTGTGTGTTTCAAGTGCTTATCAAAAATTTCCTTTCTTTCCTCATAGCAAGATTTTCCCAGTAACCAAACAGAACTTCATCCAATCATACGTTCAAAAAAACAAATTACAAAAAAAAAAAAAAAAAAAAAGGAATTGTTTAATCCAAAATGCTTACACAGCCAGGAGTGAAGGGAATGAACTCGGGATCGTCAGTTTCTTGATCACTTTGCGTCATGCGGATCCTCATGTAAGGATCACAAGACAAGTAAAGATTCTTAACTACGACAGCATTTGAACCTTCTTCTACTTTCAATGATATAGAACTTGTTTTCACCTCCATATCTGATTCTTTTGGAAACCCTTCAACAAAGTTCTTGAATATCACTTGCTTGTTGTTTATCAGTTCACCTCCACTCGCCATTATTGCTTTCTCTCTAATGAGATATTTTCTTTTCTTCTCTTTTCTTTCCTTTTCTTTCCTTTTCCTTGAGTCTGTCTATAAGTATAATTCAGCTGTATTTATAGTTGCATGGTTATTGTACATTTTATTTTCTGTTTTTGTTTCGTGTTTCTCGTGTGCCTTTACAGGGTTTGACTCGGACTCGGCGCTCAGTGAGTCAGCAATGACGATCCTGTAAGAGGAATGTTCTATTCTAGATAATTTATTTTGTGTGGTGGTCGATCAATGGCAGAGATATTTTTGGGAGTGTTGTAGCAAAATGTGTTCCGTGTTTTGAGTAAAATAAATTTCACTTGGACCCCCATAGGTTTCAAAATACACACTTCCCTCCCTTGTCGTCATTGTTGATATTCTAAAGTGAGTTTCTGTTATAGACTATATTTTGAATCTTGGTTGTATTATTTATTTATTTTATTTGTTTGAAGTTCTAATTTGACTTTGAATTTTGGTTTTGTTATATGTTTGATTTGAGACTATAATTGAATCTTGACTATATATTGTGTTTGAGTTTGTAGACTATAATTTGAATATCAATTGTATACTATGTTATATTATTATGTCTAATTTGACCAAGTAGTCCATAAAAAGTGCTAAAATCAGGATTGATATTGTCATATTTTTATAAATGTATTATTGACAATGTGTCATATTAAACCTGTATATGACACATTAGACAACCTATACAAACTGCAATAACCTTCTAGAAATTGCACACACTACTAAAAGCATAAAACTAACAAACCTGGACAAACTACCCGGAATGCGGCAATCTCCTGGAACCTGTAAAAACTACAAAAATGCATATTCTACAGCAGCAACACAACTACCTACCTACCTAAAATATTTACCAAAAGACAAGCAAATGATTCCATACTCCCAAAGTTAAAAACAGAATAGAAAAGGCAAATATTTGGCACAAAATACATACAAGAATCAAACCAATCAAATAGAATTAAACGCAACCATGAACTAGACCCAGCTTCTATTTGGTTTTATAAACCATTCTAAAGCTCTCCTACAATCTTGTTAAATATTTAGGACTACGAAAATCCATAAATAAGCTAAAAAAATTCCATGATGAATCACATATAGCACCAACCACAAGCATTCAACCAACAATACAAAATCCATAAATGCTTCCTCAACAGCAGAGCTAAAGGCCTTGAAATGTGCAGCTTCTAGAATCCTAATCAACAAGTAAACAACAAGCATCATCATTTAGAAAACCAATATGAATCATGCAAATAAACACGCATTTCTTCAATGAATCAATTTGATTAAAAACTAAATAGAATTAAAAGAAAAAAAAAAAACCTAACAGCTAATTGAAACTAAAAATCGAATTGAAAAGATAATAGTCTGACTGTGCCTTTGATTCTTAGCTGGCGAAATGTGGTGGCTTCTGGTGAGGCGTGGCATGGCGGGGTGGCATCTGGCGAGGCATGGAAAAGACGATTCCAGTTGGTTTGGCGAGATGTGGCAACTTCCAATGAGGCATGGAAATGATGGTTAGTCTCTAATTTGTCAACATCTGGTGAGGCATCACGGCATCTGGCGAGGCGTAGCACGGCGGCGCTTGGCGAGGCATGGAAAAGACGATTCGGGTTTGGTTTGTTGGTGTTTGGTGAGGCGTCGTGACATGTAATGAAATTGGGATGAGATCGGCTGAGAAACTTTTGAGAAATTTTGAGAAATTGATTGTGAGATGAGAGGTAGAGAATTAAGGGAAAAATTGTATAGCGTTTGCATTGCATGGAATGAATTTGATTTAGGGGAAGTGAAATTTGAAGAAAAACAAATATATAGTTTTTAAGAAAACTAATGTGGCAATTAATTGATGTGGCAGATGAGACAAATCAGTTAGTACTGGGGTTACTATGATTTGGCTAGTGTAGATAGCATCACTCATTGCACACACCCAATTCCAAAATACAAAATCCAAACAGCCAAACGCCTTCCTAGTTTCCTGTCTGTTGCCACAGTGCCACTGAATTCTTGCTCTTCTGCCACACGACTCCAAACTCCTTGGGAAATTAACGATCTCTAGACTCCAGCCAGATTTATCTCGTTTCTCAACTGTGACTGTGTGAGTACACCCTCTTTCTCCTGTAATTGTTATATTTCAGTAGAAGCCTGTAGCCAAGTGTTTGTGTTTGTGTGATTGTGTCTGTAGTTTTACTTGTTATGAGATTTGTGTTTGTGTGATTGTGTCTGCAGTTTTAATTAGATTAATTGCGATTGGGAGTTTTAACCATTAAATCTCCAATTTCACACAATTTTTAAAACAAGTAGTTCTCTTAAAATGAGCTTTTAAGTTGTTTATGATGCAAAAATTCGTATGTTGATAAAATTTGTCCCACAACTGTGAAAAGTCAAACAAGGTCTAGGTAGAGGGAGTGCAAGTGCAATCGTTGAAGAAAAGGTTGATGCATATGATATCTGTGATGAAGCATTGGAAAAATTATATTGAAACAAATATGTCAACTCTTTTTAAGTCTCTTTCATTACTTTTAATTTATATAAACACAGCCCATACCCAGAACATGAAAATTGTTTGCACTTTTCTCTCTTCCATGGCCATTGGAATCAACTGCATCTAAAATTTTGTCGCAAAGTTGCTGGATCAATTGCCTTGTTTCTGGATGCATTTATATATATGTTTCTGTTCTTGTTGCATTCATATAATAATATTCAATAACTAATATAATAATATAAATTTCAGATGGGTTAAAATAATATTATCACATGATTTAAGCGAGCTTGTAGTTTGGATTTTGGTTCCACTCAAAGTTCTCTTATCATGCATATTCAGTCACTAATATAGTTCAGTTGAAAGTGCATGTGTCAAGTGGAACCATGTTTAATTTAATTTTAAAGTGAAACAAGTTTCCGTGGGCCATGTTTGTTGCTTCTCTCTTTTAAAATTCATCAATGACGGGTTTAATTAGTATGATTTGACATTTATTATAAAACTGTTTTAATTCATGCCCTGGAAGTCATTGATATAAACCTAAACAAGAAACCTGTCAAATATGAATAAGAAACCTTGCTGTTTCTAAGTTCCCCTATCTTTATTTTTTTTTTTAAAAAAAATTAATTTTTATATACTCCTTCTCATGTTGAAGTTTGGATTGAATCTCACAAAAAAAAAAAAAAAAAAGGAAAGCAAGCTGAATCCAGTAGAGAAGACATTATTGTAATAGCTTTGTATTCTCTTTAACTATTTCTTGATTTTTTATTATGCACACACAATCCAAGCTAATTTATAAATTTATTTTGCATTCAAAATTTGATCGATTAAAAAAAAACAAGTAGAATGATAAATCTTATTGAATGATGATGAAATATTTGAAAAGGTCCTTGGTCTATAGAAGAATGACTATTTGCATGCTTATGGTCTAGGAAAAAGTATTATTGAATATTTTGGAAGTAGATCAACTATAGCATAACTTATGAAAGGGTGAAGGAGGCAAAGAGGAAGCAAATGAAAAATCAGAAGTAAAAAGGCAAATGGAGAAGATGAATAGATGATCGAAAGAGAAGTTCATGATGATGCTTACAACTCGAGGTCAACAATCTTCAACAAATAACCAAATCCTTTGAATGAAATTGTAAGTTATTTTGAAACTGCATATATACTATGAAAATTATTTTTCTTTTACATTAATCATAAAATGATATACAGTGATTACATTAGTCTATATGATTAATTTTTTTTTTTTTTTTTAAATTTGATATTGCAGGTTGGTGGAAATTCTTAAATGGTGAGGAAAGGTTGCTAAGCCATTAAAGCACTCACATTTTGTAAAAAATTTAGTTGATAACATTTTTAATTACGAGGATGAAAGATTTTATGAGTAGACAATTATTTGGTTGAAAATGACTTTATTAATGTTTTATTTTTTTATATTAGAATTTTTTTTGATGTCATATTATCTATTTAATATAAAAATATTGCTATAAATTTGTAATTATTTTTAAATTTGTTAATTATACCAATATTTGTTAAAATTAATTTTAATCGAAGCAATAAATTATAAATTCTTGATATAAATTATCAGTCCATAGCAAATAATTATAATATTTAGCTACAAATCAAAAGTATTCATTTCAAGTAATTTCAATATTTAGCTATTAACACTCTATGTCTATAACAATATATTTTCATATACAGATATGACTTCTATATGTCCGTAACAAATAATTTAATATTTAGCTACGAATTCACTATATATATGGCAAATGATCTTTTCATTTAGTTACAAATTTAGTGTTCACATAGCTAAAATGTTAATATATTTGCCATTAATATTATTTTTGTAGCTGGAATTTTCAAGTTTTAGTTATAAATTTATATTTGTGTAGCTAAAATACAAACATAGCTATACTGACTATTCTCCATGGCTATAGAGGCAAAGCTTTTGCTACAAGCTTATTATTGTTATAGCAAAAACATTTAAATTTTTAGTTACATATTAATTTCATCCATAGCAAAAAATATAAATTGTTAGCTACGCAAGCAAAAAGTTACATGGCTAACTTTTAGCTATGCCACTTCTAGCTACGATAAGCTACAAAACATTGCATTTGTAGCTAAATCCTTTAGTTATACAAATTCATATGTTTAGCTACAATGAACGTCATGGCTAGAAATACATAATATTGTAGTGATGAGAGGACCAAACACATGGATGTGCGATTTCATTTTGTCAAAGAATTGATTGCTCAAGGCGTGATCAACTTAAAGAAGGTGGCCACCGAAGACAATGTTGGCTCAAAGGTGGTCACGGCTTCTAAGTTCAAGCAGTGCTTGAACTTGTTGTTTGTGAAGTAAAAGTAGCAACTGAGCTGTGAAGGGTTCTTGGGTGCTTGCTGCAATTGTGGAGCTTTAAAGCTGGTAGGAGAGTTTAAGCTTCAAGGTGGAGATTGTTGAAGTGAAGCTTAAACGGTGCCACTGGATACTAATCCAAACACTGTCGTTTCAAGCCAACTTAAGAGTCAATCCTAGCCATTGCTTTCAACTTGATCTGATGGCCTTTATCAACCAAACAAGTCAACCTATTTAAGCAGCAAAATTGGGCAGATTTTGTTCTTCTTCGATTCTTCACAATAGAGTTTTTGCTAGGGTTATTCAAATCAGCTAAAATTCTTGTAATCTTGTGCGATCTGTGTAATTGTGTATTGGAGGTTTTGTTATCCTTCAATGGTTGAGAAACAGGGTTAGATTTCTGATAGGAAAGGGGTTACAATTAGGATTTGAGAGAGTTAGCAAAGTGTGTGATTATTGTGTAATTTGGAGAAGTTGTACATCTTGAATCTCTTGATCTAGGAAACCCTAAGTTTATTAGAGCTAAACATGGACGTAGTCTATCCAACATTGGATAGGTAAATCATTGTAAAATTTGGTGTGTGTTGTTTGTGGTTGTGTGGTTTATTTTCTTGGTCTAGGAAGTTGATAATATCAGGTTTAACATTACAATATGCAACATGTGTTATGGGTAATTTCTACTGCTTTTAATTTTTTTTTTTGTTTGCTTTTGAAAAGCATTTACACAACATGTGTTTCAGATTTTTGTTTTTGTTTCCAAATGAGGTGAATTTGCTGGCAAAATCTCATAATCAAAGCTGGTAGGTTGAATATCTTTTCATTGCTTTAATTGATTTATGAATTACGTTTATTGATATTACCAAGTTTGATTATATGGGGAGGCCAATTAGAATCTGAAATAGGATAAAGCTTTACTCTTTTAAATAGAAACCAACCTAAGATGTCATTCCAGGAATTCCTGTTGCCAAAATGAACACAAAAAACAGTTACAGAAATCGTATGAAGAACCATTGTCGATTGCTAAAATGAACAGCACACACCAAGAATTCCTGTATAATAACTTAGGGGCACATCAGTGTGAATTCTGTACACAAACCGCACTGTCCTTAACTGATATAAGGAACCACAAACAACTCTTGATAGATTATTATTATCATCCGAAATAGTAACCAGTAAAAGAGTGGCAACAAGATTTACAAAAGAAGGCTTAATTAAATCACTCCTTCGCGACTGCAACTACTTGTTTTCCAACATTCCTTCCACTGAACAGTCCTACAAGAGCTGCAGGAGCACTTTCGATGCCTTCAGCGATGTCTTCAACATAAACAACCTTCTTTTCTCGGACAAAAGGCAGCACCACATCCAAGAACTTTGCGTATTGGGGGAAATAATCAAAGGCCATTAGTCCTTCCATGCGAATTCGCTTACCAACAATGTTCATCAGGTTATATACACCCTCAGGCTGATGAAGATTGTATTGTGAGATCATTCCACATGCTGCAATTCGCCCTCGAAGTCTCATGTTTAGAAGCACTGCATCAAGCATTTTTCCCCCTACATTCTCAAAGTAAATGTCAATGCCTTCAGGGAAGCACCTAGCAAAGAGGGAAGAAAAAAAAAAAAAAAATTAGCCTCAGTTGAAATTTTAAGTACTGAAAGGCACGTCAAACTCTGCCTGACTCTGCCTCTGCCTCTGCCTCAGCCCCTTCTGGCGCCCTGAAGCTTCTGATTATGCAGTGATACTAACCTTTTCAAAGCTGCATCCAAGTCATGTTCCTCTTTATAATTGAAAGCATCATCAAAACCAAACTTGTTCTTCAATAAATCAACCTAACAAAGTAGCAAAAAATGATATGAATTCGACTAATCTTAATTTGTCGACTTGACATTAAAACGTAAGAGTAAAATTAAGAAATTGTTGAACTAATATTTGAGGTAGATTTGGCTCACTTTTTCTTTACTTCCAGCACTTCCAACAACATAGCAACCCATCAACTTTGCAAATTGCCCAACAAGCTGACCGACTGCACCTGATGCCGCTGAAATGTATACTTTTTCTCCCTTCTTTGGAGAACAAACTTCATAGAAACCGGCCCAAGCTGTAATGCCAGGCATACCTATGGACAAGAAAAAGACCCAAAAAAAAAAAAAAAAAAATTAAATAAATAAATAAATTTCAAAGATCATCAGTATAACAACAAAACATTGCAATTCAGAAATCCAAGTCTAAATTTATCTACTTCTGAACCACATTTGTGTCTATAAAGGTAATGTACAGTCAAACTGATGTAATTTTTTTTTTTTTTTTTTTTTTTCTGATTTTGGTTTATAAAGTTATGTCAACATGCCCAAATTTGGGAACAATCCTGAAAGTTAATTAATCAAAATAGAGAAAGAAAACATTAACCTACCAAGAATTCCTGTGTAATGGGACAAGGGAACATCAGCATGATGGATTTTGAAGAGCTGGGGGTTCTCTATGAGACTGTACTCTTCCCATTTTACCATTCCCCAAATTAAGTCTCCTTTCTTATAATTTGGATGCCCTGAATCCACAACTTTAGCCACTCCAAATCCTTCCAATGGCTGCAATTAAAGACATCGTCTCTTCATTCTCCCAGTAACCAAACAGAAATTATTATCCGATCCCATTCATTTAACAAAAACAAAAGAACTAGTATGTGTTGTTATACATAATTAATTATATACATCAACTTAAATGAGGAAACATACAAATCAAATTGAAAACAAAAACATACAGTATCACATAATTTTCTCAGTAACCAAACACAAGTTGATTTAATCATCCCGATTCATCCATTCATCATTCAACAAAGAACTAGACTAAACAAGAACGACTGTGTGTTTCAAGTGCTTATCAAAAAATTTCCTTTCTTTCCTCATAACAAGATTTTCCCAGTAACCAAACAGAACTTCATCCGATCATACGTTCTAAAAAAAAAATTACAAAAAAAACAAAAACAAAACAAGGAAGTGTTTAATCCCAAATGCTTACAGAGCCAGGAGTGAAGGGAATGAACTCGGGATCGTTAGTTTCTTGATCACTTTGCGTCATGCGGTTCCTCATGTAAGGATCGCAAGACAAGTAAAGATTCTTAACTACGACTGCATTTGAACCTTCTTCTACTTTCAATGATATAGAACTTGTTTTCACCTCCATATCTGATTCTTTTGGAAACCCTTCAACAAAGTTCTTGAATATCACTTGCTTATTGTTTATCAGTTCACCTCCACTCGCCATTATTGCTTTCTTTCTAATGAGATATTTTCTTTTCTTTTCTTTGCTTTTGCTTGAGTCTATCTATAAGTATAATTCATCTGTATTTGTAGTTGCATGGTTGTTGTACATTTTATTTTCTGTTTTTGTTTCGTGTTTCTCGTGTGCCTTTACAGGGTTTGACTCGGACTCGGCGCTCAGTGAGTCAGCAATGACGATCCTGTAAGAGGAATGTTCTATTCTAGATAATTTATTTTGTGTGGCGGTGGATCATTGGCAAAGATATTTTTGGAAGTGCTGTAGCAAAATGTGTTCGGTGTTTTGAGTAAAATAAATTTCACTTGGACCCCCATAGGTTTTGAAATACACACTTCCCTCCCTCATCGTCATTGTTGATATTCTAAAATGAGTTTCTTTTATAGACTATAATCTGTAGACTATAATTTGAATATCAATTGTATATTATGTTATATTATCTAATTTGACTAAATAGTCCATAAAAAATGCTAAAATCAGGATTGATATTGTCGTATTTTTAAAAACGTATTATTAATAATGTGTCATATTTAACCTATATATACTCGTACTGTATTTTTTACGTATCTGAATTTTATGGTTGAATTTTTATAAATACATTTTTTATCATTTACCGTATCATACCTATAAAATTTCTATACCTTTTTTTGGCCATACTCGTATTTACTAATTAGGTTCTAAACCTTAAAAGTAAAGGTGAAACTATATCAACTTAATTTTTTACCTCAAATCAAAATTTATGCAACTCAATTTATTAGTCCTCACAACTTTAAATTACAAAATAAAAAGCCTATTCATTGCTTTTAATTTTTGTTTTTGTTTGCTTTTGAAAAGCATTTACGCAGCATTTGTTTCCATGTTTTTGTTTTTGTTTCGAAATGATGTGAATGTGCTGGCAACCTCTCAATCTCATAATTAAATTACCTGGTAGGTTGTATGTCTTTTCATTGCTTTAATTGCTTTATGAATTATCAAGTATGTTGAATATCTTGATATTAATTAACCTTTATTGATATTATCCAGTTTGATTAGAATCTCAAATAGGGTAAAGGTTCACTCTTTTATTTTCTAAAATAAAATTAAAAATTTGTGAAGAAATAATTGGGATTACAATTTATTGATTTTATTTAACCATAAAATGGTCCCCTATAATTTAGATAAATTGAGGTAAATGAAATTTACCCAATACTTTTATCAAATTACTGTCATTAATTATTATTATTATTTTAAAAAAAAGATAAAATCTTTAAAATCGATCAAGATTTCGTTAATTAGAAAATTTTTAATTTATGATCTTAAAAATTATTAATTAGTTTGCAATTCAAATTATTGTGATAATCATATGTTGTAATTTTAATTTATACCTTAATTTATAAAATTTATTTTCAAATCTTAAGTCCCTAGAAGGTTCTCCTACTATATACTGTACTAGTGATGGCAATGGGCCGGGCCGGGACCGGGTACCCCTTGGCACAGGCCCAAGCCCGATCTCATGACACAGGCCCAAGCCCGTTATGGGTATGATAGGCAAAGCCCGACGGGTTTTTTATAACCGCAGGCCCGGCCCAAGCCCGCCTTTTTTAATAATGTTTATTTTAAATATTAATAAATTTCAAATTTTTTTAATATTTTTAATTTTAGAAATAGTTTTTAAATATTAATTGAAGCTATTTTCGCAAATAAGTGAGCAATTAAAACTCCATAATATTTTATTATACTAACTTTTCAGCTGTGCATAATATGATATGGTGAAATCCACTTTTATAAGTTGAACCAAACCTATTTAACTCTTTTAAAGATAATTTTAACATGTTAAACCTTCAATATGGGATGAAAATTGAGGTTACGGTTTGGGAAAAATGGATATATATATATATATATATATATATATATATATATATATATGATTATATTGTAATTAAATATATAGTATTAGGGTAAATTAGTAAAATTAATACTAAAATTTTTGGGGATGGGCCGGGCCTAAAGATATACTCATGCCCAGCCCGTACCCGAGTTCAGGCCTTAAAATCAAGCCCAAGCCTGCCAACCTCGGGTAAAGCCCGCCCATTTAGGGTCGGACCGGGTCGGATATCCGAAAATATCGGGCTCATTGTCATCTCTATACTGTACCTATATTGCCTGATTAATTTGTGAAAATATCTTTGAAAATTGATTATTTGGATAATATGGATGAACAATTTGGATAGATTTATGGGCATAAATACTTGGGAAAGGACCATATGGATAGAGATGGTTCATGATCTTTTATAAACATTATTGTGACATTAATAAATTTATGGATAATATCATAAATTTATAATAAGTAATGGTCAAATCTAGCAATATTCTTTAGTCAATGTTCAATTCTTTCTAAATCCATAGTTTATTATGTTAAAGAAGATAAATACAATATAATCAAGCATTCTGAAATAGAGATGTTCAGATCATTAGATTAGATGACATCAATAAATACGAAAAGAGAAAGTTTCATCAAATTTTTACTTTCTAGTGGTTCAATAACACCAAAAAAACTATTTATTGACACAATTTAACAAGGTTTGTATTTTTTAAAATGCCAATATTTGTAGAATAAACTGATTTTTGATATAAATGTTCAACTAATTGAGGAAGAGATTGAGCAATTACCTCTTGTTTAGTCAAAGTCTCCTAAGGAATATGCTAATAGCATTTTAAAATCACATGGAAAACAAAACCAAAAATCAACTCTAGCAGTTGCAGGGAAATTATACAGAAATGTGCAAAACATTTTCAGTCAAGCCAATGGAATCACTTCATTGGAGAATTTCTTACAAAAAACATTTGTTTCTTGGTTGGAAAATTTATATATCACAAAAATACGATGTCAATTTTATTAAAATTATTAATTTAACAATTAAAAAATTGAATCAAAATTTATGTAGAAAAAGAAAATGAGTCTCTTTAACCTTAATATATATATATATATATATATATTGTAAGTAATTGAGATATCCAGGCTCACATTGGAGTCTACCTAATCCTCAAAGTCACGAAACAACCTATAAATCCAATAGACAAAGATAATTGCATAAATATATAGGTATCTCTCTTGCTCTCAAACGCAAGACCCTTTGGATATAGCTAACCCGAATAACTAAAAGGTTTATCATTCGATTACAAGGGAGAGTAACCTTACTTCATATATTCATTCCTTGTCAAAATACAATACTATAATGTTCACTAATGAAATGTGTCGCTAAATCTCTGAAAACTTAGAAAAACTCAATAATGTGTGCATCCTAAATTTGTGTATTTCTATCTTTTTCCAATTCTTTAGATATGCCCAAAGCACACACAGGACACAAAACTAATTATAAATAAAACTGCAGAAAACACAAAACCAGCCACAAATCCACTTTCGAATGAGAAGTCAAATTTGAAGCTTCCCCCTTTCCCTCTGCATGGTTTCAGAGGCTCTCCGCAAAGTCCTTTGTTGTTGGCATAGCTTTCTTCGGGGACTGGAAAATTAGGCACAGGACCTGACAACATATTGTTTGAAACATTAAACACCCTGATCCTTCCAAGCTGGCCAAGTTGCTGAGGGATTTGACCCGTTAACTGATTATGGTCAAGTTCAAGCATATTCAGATAACTACAGTTGGCTAAAGTTGATGGGATTTCACCAGAGAATGAGTTGTTGGCGAGGTTTAGTGATATAAGGTTTGGAAGATTTTGGGAGATTTCAAGTGGGATTGTTCCATAAAGATGGTTCCCTGAAAGGTCGAGAAACTGCAAGCTTTTGCAATGTTCCAAACCCTGAGGAAACTTTCCCTTGAGCGCCATGTTAGAGAGACTAAGATTGAGTATTTTGAATTCTTGATCGTGCCAGCATTCAACGCCAACAAAATTACAGAAGGAACCTGCTGTGAGGTGTTCAAAAGTCCATGTCAAGTGATTGAATGGATCTTCCAAGGAATCTTTAATGGATTTTAGGCACTGAACATCGCTATATTCATCAGTACTACTGCTGAAGAGAGGCGTGATGCAAGAAAGATTCCAGACGAATGTGTAGAAAAAAAGAAGAATGAAAGCTCGTAAAATAAAAGCCATTTACATTGGAGCGAGGAAGCAAAGTGTATATGACATGAAGTATTTATATCAAATTAGAAAACGCGTGAAGTAAACAGGTCAATGAGTCAACTTTCTAAGTCAACCCTTGTAAATTACACTGCTAGTGCAGAGAAAGTCTTCAATGATACATTAAGAATGAGTAGAACAATATAAACGATTCTTAATATTAGATGTAAAAACTTTTGTACTAATTCTTTTATACAATTTATGTGTCATAGAAAGAATAAATTAATGAATGCTTGCAAAAAGTTAATTTATTTAAATAATATTCAGTAAATACAGATTAATGACGTGTTAGTAGAAGAGTATTACCGCATTATTTTGTATGTATTAGTTTATATATTTAGTCTGTGCATATAGCACCATACATTAAGAATAGAAAAACAGTCTGTCGAGGCACAAAAGTATTTTAATAATCTTGATCTTGTTATTTGTTAACATCTCTCAATGAATATTAAAATATAAAAATATGGACACCCGTGGTTTGAGAATTCTCGTAAGAAAACATAGGTCATTATTGATTAATCAACCAAATTTTCCAAGCATAAGTCAATCCCGTAAAGTATAAGCTAGTAGTCCATATCATTTGTTTATAATGAATTACATATTTTAGATTTAGACTAATAATTAAAATAACAAGTAATATAGGCTTCGTTTGGTTGGTTTTTGGGAATACTATTATTAGTATTCTCAAAAAAGTTAAACAGTAAAATGCCCAAAAATTCACAATATTATCCAATATTATTCAACTTTTTTTAAACTCCTTAAATTTGTTAATTTAATTAAATATCCCTAAATATTTTTTTCGAAATTGTAAAAACACCCCTAAACCCACATTATACCAGATTCTAGCCACCACTGCCGGAAGTTAGCCAGAATCTGATATAATGGCGCACTACCGGCTAAATCTGGCTGATAGTGTGCCGATCTAGCCTTTTCCAGCTAGATCCACGATAGATCTAGTCGAAAAATGCCAGATCTTTAGCTGTAACTAGACGTCAACGATGACCAACATATGGCTGTCATTGACCATCAACGATGGCCATATCTTTTGCTGTCGTTGACGAGCAAATGCGGCCAGATCTGTCTGTCAATGGCGAGATTTAGCCGTAGATCTGGCCGGCAAAGGCCATATTGGTGCACGACCGGCAAGATCCAGCCAGTCATGCACCGATACGGCGACTCCGACCACCCTCTGACGGTGGTGGCCGGCTGTGATTATTCAATGGGTGGGTTGGGGGTATTTTTGTTAACTTTTAAAGTTTTATTATAAGGGTGTTTAGTAAATAAACAAACATAGGGGGTATTTTTATTAATTTTCAAATCTTACATCGTAATACCTGCTCAATTCAACTTTTTTTAACTTTTTTCTAAAAATTTTTCTAAAAAATGCAAAAAGGTGAACCTAACAGAACCATAGTATCATTCAATATAATTAAATAATAGACCATGAAGGCAAAAGAGAGTACTTAAAATGAAATAGAATAGTGTTAATAATATAATCCCTTATTGCCAATATTTAATGTATACACCATGGAGGCACAAAAGCGTTTTAAGTTTTGATATAATTCATTATTTAACATCCTAAGGTGATAAAAATGATATTTCTTTTGATATAATTAACCATCTAAGTATATAGAAAAGGTGCAAAAAAAAACCTCTTCTCTTGTGGTTGGGTATCAAACCTTTTAGTCATTGAGATTAACTATACTTGGGGGGGTCTTGTATTTGAACCGCATGAGAGATATCTATCACATTTGTACAACTACCTTAGTTCATTGGGCTTGTAGGGTGTTCCGTGGCCTTGGCCAAATTCATTCTACCCACTTTAATTGCAAGCACCATTTACGCCCTCTAACTAATCCTTACCTTACCTTCATTCATTTTATCTCTTCTAACTAACCCTTACACTATAAATAGTGCTTAATTACATCTTCAAAATTAGGATATAAATTCAACCAAAGTAAAAGAGGTAACATTTGTAGGGCGATAAGGAAGAAAAGCAAAGAGGGGATTTTCATGCATTCCTTAAAGCAAGGCACTGTTGAACTGTTTGTTTTATACTCGGTATGGACTACCTATTGTCCATACCGCGTGTAAAGTACACAGTTTAGGGATCTTATGCAGTGAAAGAAAGCGTATATATATAAAAGTAATAGGAGGATTGCTTTTCATAAAGTGATTAAAACGACATATTTTGATATAATATATATATTGCTTGAAAACTGGGATCTAAATACAACTAAGATATAAAAGCTTGGTGGATTCAGATAAATGGATGAGCTATAAGCCTATATGTGGTAACCACGCTATAGTTTTATGATAATGCTATTCTTCATGTTCCACCAAATATCAATGGCAGTTTTATCAGCTCTCGGAGGCATGAAGGAACCATTATATATTGATCGTTTGATTTACTAGGTGCATTTTTTAATTAATAGGTCCTGAAATCATAGCTTGACTTACTATTGTTGCAGCCAATATGAGTACCATATACGTATATTAATAGGATATACTGATAAAAGAATGCTAAAAAAATTATAAATGAGAAGAATTTATTTCAAACAAGTTCTTATATTTTAAATAAATCCTAGGTTGTACGTAGCATACATTTTATGAACAATGCCGACGTAACATGAACACACTTGTATGAACTATATATATAAAAAAAATTCTTTTGAGATCAGCAATCTATAAATTTTCTCTCAACTTTCTTTTGCATCAAACAACATATTTTTACTCTCTAGAAAACCTTTGAGGATCCCATATCATACCATGAAGATGAGTGCTAAAGAGGACGAATTTCCAATGCTTTCGAATCTCTATTCCACCTTGCTTCTTCATTTAGCAGGGATGTATACTAATATCAATGTGTAAATTGACAAGAAGAGGATATTAACAATAATGTTTTGCTTACAATTGAGTCATACAACCAGATAAAAATTATGTAAGATTTATATAAAATGACTATTCTATCATTTATTTTTTGCTTGATTGTACATCTTAGTTGTAAACATAAAATTGCTCGGATATTAAATAATCATCCGACCCACAAGCCAAATTGTTGGTATCCGACCCACAAGCCTGTTCATTTGCGTCAACTTGCCCAAAAATTTTCCACTACCTTTAGCAGCTCCAGCTTGGCCCAAAAATTCTCCATTCATGTGAGGCCCATCCCCCAGGTGTTGATCTAGTCCACAACCCAACTCCTGAACCCGGGTCGTTCCTGCCACGAATCCAACTCGATCCCCCTCGACCCGAGTCCATCAATCCAGCCCCTTTTCTCATTTCCAAATTTTCCGCCCAAACCAATTCCGCCACCGGCCCTCCCTGTTCTTGTCCCAACGCCGGCTTAGCTATTACAACCCCTGTGGCTCGATTGCTTTGCGCCATTGGACTCCTTGAGCGATCCAGGCCATCTTCATCTTCGCTCACGGAGTTTGAGTGACTGTCCTTACCCCGCCATTGCTGCCTCGTTGAGATGCCGCTGCACGCGCCTCCCTTCTCCAAATTAGTCGACTCAGCAACAATGCGTGGCTGTCTCCTAATTACCTCAAGAGTTTTAGCACTGGTATTCTTCCCATTCCCGTCCAGCCTCTCGACTGGATTTCCCTCCAAAGGAGTTTCTTCCAGTCCCGTCTCAGCCACACTCATCGGGGCTTCTTCCCCATCTTCACTTCCTAATAACCCAGCATATCGGACGACGCAGGTAGATGGATTTACGATGTCTTCTAATTCCAGCATACGCCGGAGGAAATCCCTTCTGCTACCATTTTTCTTCTTCGATTTCATAGAGTGACGATTCCCAGTGAGCCTACGCCGTCACCAAAACAAACCCTTACACAAACACACTTAAAGCCGCCTGAGGCGGCGACGGCTAAGGCTGAAATTGAGAGTTATTTTTTGAAATTTCCATCATTTTGAGTTTTGACGAACACTTAGTCTAAATTGACTGGAAGAGGATATTTAAAAATCGTCAGTGATGATCTCATATCAATCAAACCCACTCTTTACAGGCAAATCATTCACTTGATTATATTATTTTAAATAGAATTCAAATCGAAAACGATGAAAGAAAACAACTATCAGGCAACCATATATAAATACAACTCATGCAGCAAAAGAAATTATGCTTAAAGCAAGTCATATTCAAGCAGTTCGTTGAAGGGTTTCCAAAAGAATCAGACATGGCGGTGAAAACAAGTTCTATATCATTGAAAGTAGAAGAAGGTTCAAATGCAGTTGTTGTTAAGAATCTTTACTTGTCTTGTGATCCTCGCATGAGATTCCGCATGAAGCATAGTAAAGATCCTGGTTTCGTGTCTTTCCAACCCGGTTCTGTAAGCATTTTATTAAAACAAATACTTCATATATATATATATATATATATTCTGCAAGCTTTCTGATGCATTTTAAGTTGAATTGGTGCAGCCACTGGAAGGGTTTGGAGTAGCCAAAGTTGTGGATTCAGGGCATCCAGAATTTAAGAAAGGGGACTTGGTTTGGGGAACTGTTGGATGGGAAGAATACAGCGACATTAAGAATCCTGAAAGCATCTTCAAAATCCATCACACTGATGATGTTCCCTTATCCTATTATACTGGAATTCTTGGTGAGTTCTTCTGTTTCCTCTCCAGATGATTTCAAGGTTTTATGAGTACCTTCATGTGTTCAATAAATAATTTGATTCTTGTTTAAAGATGAAAATTCCCAAATTTGTAGAATATTTTTTTCGTGTCCAGGAGATTTAGATAATTTTTTTTTGGGTAAACCTCATAATAGCTTCCTCTGCGACTCGAACACAAGACTCTTAGGTATAGCTAATTCTAGTGGCTAAAGGGTTTGTCATCCAACCGCAAAGGGAGAGGAGATCTAGATAATTCATGTAAACTAACTTGATTCTTATTTTTAAAATTAGGATTCAACATGAGAGATTGACCTTTTTTTTTTTTTTTTTTGTTTTGTATAATGATGTTTGCTGATATATAAACTCTTGTATTCTTTTGTGTTGTTTATAGGTATGCCTGGCCTTACTGCTTGGGCTGGCTTCTATGAAGTTTGAGCTCCAAAGAAAGGAGAATATGTGTACATCTCAGCGGCATCAGGTGCAGTTGGTCAGCTTGTCGGGCAATTTGCAAAATTAATGGGTTGCTATGTTGTTGGAAGTGCTGGAAGTAAAGAAAAGGTGAGCCAAATTATCACAAACGCAATACTTTCTTTTTCGATATATGTTTCCTGGAGTGTGTTTTTGCCCTTTTGACAAGTCAATAATAAAACTTCAAGTTTCTGGTCATGCTTGTCTTTCTCATTGAAAATCTGTCAGAGTTTTCGAAATGATGAGGTTAATTATGTTTTAGGTAGAGAGTTGGTAAGTTTGATTCTCAAATATTTCTTCTGGAACATGTCATCAGGTTGAAATTTTGAAGAACAAGTTGGGATTTGATGATGCTTTCAACTACAAGGAGGAGCATGACTTGGATGCGGCTTTGAAAAGGTAAGTTTCATTGCATATATAAAGTTTCAGGACCAGGGGAAATGGAAGCAGGGGCATGCCCCCCATCAAACTCAAAATCATTTATTTTCTTTTCCAGGTGCTTTCCTGAAGGAATTGACATTTACTTCGACAACGTAGGAGGAAAAATGCTGGATGCAGTGCTTCTAAACATGAGACTTCAAGGTCGAATCGCGGTGTGTGGAATGATCTCACAGTACAATCTTGCCCAGTCTGAAGGTGTATGCAATTTGATGAACATTGTTTATCAGCGGATTCATATGGTAGGATTTATCGTCTTCGATTACTTTCCTCAATATTCGAAGTTTCTAGAGGTTGTGTTGTCTTTGATCCGAGAAGGGAAGATTGTTTATCTTGAAGACATTGCTGAAGGTCTTGAAAATGCTCCTGCTGCTCTTGTAGGCCTATTTAATGGACGCAATATTGGAAAACAAGTAGTTGTAGTTGCTCGGGAGTAATTTAGGCCTTTTTGTGCATTTTGTTTCCACTCTTTGTATTAAATATCCTGTTTCTAATTAATAAGAGGCGTATGTGTTTGTTGACCCAATTATTGCAACTAAAACATGTTCATTATATCCTACAGCTTCTGTTAAGCGGCGTTAAATCCCTTTATTGGAACTTATGAAGCTCACAACTTCAACAGTTTTAGATTAAAGCTACAGGGTTTCTGGGTTTATTTCAACTGAAGCTCAGCAAGTCTGAAAATGTGATCAACAGTTAAAAGGCAGTCACTTTGTGTTTCTTTTTAAATCAATGGTGTTTCTTTGCTAAGTCTGTAAGAGTCACACTTAGTATAAAAGGAGTTCAAGAATTCTTTGTGAACTAAGCTGAAGTAAATAAAGTTCAGTTCTGGAAAATTCAATCTTCTCTCAAGATTTTCTGTTTGTTTCTCTGGCAAGTATTATAGCATTCTGGTTTTTCTTCTCATTCGATCCTAGGATTCTCACACTTACACATGTATCACTAATATCTACAGTAGCAATTTTATTTCGCATCATAGCCTCAGAAGTATCAACAAGGCCATATCTCTCTCCGATAGCACCAGGTGTTTTGTACACTTGAAGCATTGTAGGCCTTTGATCTGGAAAGGGCTGAATACACTGACATGCAACTTCAAGGAACTGAAAAATCTCGCTGTCGAATGATCGACCAATTAGAGGTTTACCAATGGCATCTTCATGGGGCAAAGAAGAGCATTTTGAAAGATAATTTTCAATTTCTTCATCTTCCTTACCTGTGATCAGCTCAAGAAGTACTACTCCAAAGCTATAAATTAACATCCTCCGTTACATAATTCGTTTGCAAAATACGATCTGAAATTTGATTCAAGTGCATTGCCCGTCTAAAATTTGATAACTTAGGCTCAAGATACTGATCAAGTAATATGCATTTGGAGCTTATGTCCAGATGGGCTATCCCAATTTTGTTGTGGAGCCAAATTAAACCTTTTGCTACTCCAATTGCAATCTTCACCCTCAAAGGCCAATCTACGTTGCTTGATTCGCCTCCATCTGGATGTAGCCAGTCATAAAGGTTGCCATTTGATAAATACTCGTATACAAGTAACCTTTCCTGTGAGTCTATGCAGAAGCCAAGCAGTTGCACTATGTTATAATGTCTCAATTTTATCAAAATCTTCGCTTAAAAAAAAAAAAACTGCTCTGAAATATTTGGAGAGTTATGGAACTTCTTGACTGCAAGAAACAGACTGTTTGGAGAGTTTTAGCTTGTACATTCTTATGCCTAAAAAATAAGGGTTGACGTCATTGCAACCAATTAGAATTTAGTGAGCTTCATAACCGTCTAGGTGGTGCCAAACGTTCAAAAACAACTGCCAAACAACTATCAAAGACTCAAACCGACCCAAGAGTTTGTGCTTAAATGCGTCTGGATCACATACTTGTCCAAGCTTTATTAAATTTAAGAATATCTTTGACAGATTCTAGCCAATAAGGAAGCAAGAAGAATTTCCACACCACCAGGCCACTTGCAAAAACACTCTACTTGTAAGCATTGATCACAGGTTGCTATACTTGTAAACCTGAGAAACGATCAATGAGATCAGAAAAGAAATACAATCAGTGGACGTAAGATTCGTTTTTAAACATCTGAATTCTGAACCACTTTAAAACTCTCTTTGTCAACTTTATTTTATATATTTGCATGCATTAATCCTCACCACCACTATAATTCTCTCTTCACAATCAACTCACTTGTGATCCCTTAATGTATTATTTGTGTAAAGTCGTTAGTGTTAAAATCAAACATCAACATATATGATCCTCATTTGGCCCATTCCAATGACATTGTCCTGATTGAAATTGTTGGTTGTCTTGATGATATCTGACAAACTCATTCTTATAATCGATATCTGCGGATATAAAAGATCTGCCCTCTGTTATTCATGTTTTAACTTCGATTTCTTAGTTACGACTATACTTTATAACCATTTCCTTATCAATAATAACACATGGATATATTCTAAATTTATATATAAAGTACAATTGATCAAAGCAGAAGAGTCCAGCACTTTCCCTTCGGTCCAAAGAAGAAGGATTGCAAATTTTTTATTAATTTACAATAATAACCTTGGTTTTGGCTTTTCTCACAGATGCAAATGGAGATGGTGACAAGAATAGGACCCTTTTGTTGTCTTCTTAAAGGACAATCCTTGAAATGGGGGCATTGTTGAATTTTCACATTTTTAATTTATTTATCTTCCTAATTTCGGTTTACGTAAAAAAAGGATACACTGTCCAAGATCTTTGCTACAACACTTGTCATATGTGTGATGTTTCATGCGCCGCACATTGTCATATAATCTGACCGTCCATAGTCCTATGATCAGGATGAGGCGTTGATAATTATTATTCAATTAATTATATCCAACCAAGTTAATTCATAGTTGCATGCTTCATTTCTTTTTTTGTCCCTCCTTCGATCCATTTCACTTCTCTTGTTCCTATGGCCATTATCAGAATGGCCAGCATTGCCCAGCTAGTTTAATTCACCTTTTTCCTTAACAAACAGATTATTGTTAGTTCTTCTTTGAACCTTAAGCTCTAATTCTCTAGCTTTTAATCTTGAGACTATTAGGTTTAAGCTTGGAACGTACCAATGTATTGAAGGGCATTCTTTACAACCTAGTACTCTTCACTCAAGGAATTTAGCAAGATCATGACTAAGCTAGAGTCTCCGAGTTCTTGATCTGTACCCTTCAACACTTAGGTTATTTTCAAGAACTCGTCAAGATTTTCATCAATAGTCCTAGAGCTATCCATTTTATATGAAAACATAACCTCTTTCAAGTAAGCTAAGTTAGAAGCAGACTGTAAAGTATAAAGGGATTCAAGTTTACTCCATACAACAATTGAAATTTCAAAATTGTCTACTTTTCTCAAAACATTGTCAGAGAGGTTCATTATAATCAGGTTGTACGCCTCCTCGTCCACCTCTGCTTTCTTTTTCAGTTTCTCCTCTGACCATTTGGTTATATTTTTCTCTAGAGCAAGAGCTACCTTATTATGTGATAATAAGGCCTTCATCTTTTTTTTTCCAACTGTTGAAATCAATTTTCCCATCGAATTGGGTGATTTCAACTCGTGTAGTAGTCATAGTGAAGGTTGGTGTTTGGTTTTAGGGTTGACACAGGAAACCTTAAAAAAAGGTTTAGGATCAAATTCGGACCAATTCCAAGAAATTGACAAGACAATCTAGGGTTTTTCAAGCCCTGAGTTACCAATTTGACCAATTATCAAGAAACCCCTAATTTGTATAAACCCCAGGTTTCACGAACAACCAAGACAGACCAGAAAAACCCTAATTCGAGCTCTAATACCACTGTTGGGTTTAAATCAAACTCAATCCTAATTGATTCCACTATCAAACACACCTAACACTCATAACACACGAATCAGGCAAGAAAGGAAAAACAAGAACACAAGAAATTTATACTGTGGTTCATTTATTGCAATGGAATAAACTAAATCCACGTTAAGCTCCAAGTAATTTGGGGCTCATTACACTATAAGGATCAAGATTGTACAAATTACAAGCCAATCAACACAAAATACCCAAATCTCTCACTTGCACAAAATTCCCTCAAATCAGCCCGTAACTGCAACTAACAAGACAATCTATACAATGTGTCTCTGCCCGAAGAAAAGACCTATTTCTTCTACCCACAGTTTTCACCAATTGTGAACCGATTACAAGATTTGAAGAGAGCCTAAACGAAAAACCCTAGCAAAGTCGAATAACGAGAGAAGAGGAAATTGTTCTACTGTGCATTTCTCTCGAAACTCAACCTTAAATAGTTTGACTTGTTGGATTGCTTTGAACTGTTGGATTATGCTGGATTCAACGGTTGAGATTTCTTATTTAAGATACCTCCAAAACGGTAGCATAGAGGCAGATGCAATACGACAACGTTTAAAGCTTCACCCAACACTTTACAGCCCAAGAAGATTTCCACCGACAGAGACCCTTCAGACATGATGACGAAAGTGGTACCTCGGGACAAGTTCGAGTTATGCGTGGAGCTGTCCGGTATGGACTCCTTTTAGGAGTTCAGGTGAAGTCCTCCTTCAGTTAACGGGCCTAGAAGGGGAGATTTGATGGGGTCCAGCCCATTAGATTTGATGGGGCTCAGCTCATTCATAGGCAGGTTAAGCATGAGCTGATTATTTTTGCTTTTCTCCACAATGTGAAAGAACTGCCGCATCCTCCTTTTTTTCTGTGTCAAAGCTCTGCAGTCTGCATCGTCCAAGACTTTTGGGTGTAAGCTCAACTAATAGTTCGGCTATTAACTATTGAAATTGCAGCTGAAAATCTCTATAAATAGAAGAGCTCATGGAAGACTTGCGTGTGTAGTGAGAAGCAGCAAAGTTAAGAGCTTTAGGAAAAGAAATCAGTGTTGTTATTTGGGTTGTGTTTGTGAGAGGTTCCACTCATTGTGAGTGTGAGAGAAAATTATTGAGTCTGGGATTTGTTCAGAAGGTCCTTTGTATCTCTCATGTTTCTAGGTGTCTCAAATTTTGGGTGAAATTTGGGACTATTTTTCTTGTAAGCCCCTTTATTATAGTGGAAATTTTGCTTGATGCGTGGATTTGTTCAGAAGGTCCTTTGTATCTCTCATGTTTCTGGGTGTCTCAAATTTTGGGTGAAATTTGGGACTATTTTTATTGTAAACCCCTTTATTATAGTGGAGATTTTGCTTGATGCGCCTCGTGGTTTTTTCCTCCCCATTGGAGGATTTTCCACGTTAATTTCTGGTGTCCTTATTTGCTGCTTTTATTTTTCCATTTTGTTTACTTTGTTGAAGATACAAATATACTTAGTACCGTTGTGCTCGACAAGTTCCTCGGAAGAAAATAATCTTGAACTAGTTTTACAGACAGATAAAACAGAACTCCCTAAGCTATCCAATTCCACCCAAGCCATCTTAGATAAATCTAGCTTATATATCTTGAAGTCATAAGTGTCCAAACATGAGCAATAATCATCATCATATACAAGGATAATCTCCCCGCATAACTCCACTAAATACTTGGATATACACAATATAACGCTATCAGACACAGGTATATCATGAGACATTCTAACTTGATAAAATTCGGTATTCATCTTATGAATAACACCTTTTCTCTTAATACCACCTTCTCTCTTAATTGCTGAGGAAATTAAGATCTGTAACATCAATAACCCTAATGTTATTATTAGGGTTTAAAAGATAAAAACAATCATTAAAAGATATACCATCCACAAAGATAACTTTCTCAACTTCAAATTCAGATTCCCACTCGTAACCTACTGTAAAATAACACCAACCTTGAGCTTCAAGGGTCCAAAATGTCAACATAGTGAAGACCGTGGAAAATAGCATATATACGCAGTTTTTATCACCAGGATATTTGGAGAACAATAATTTGTGATAATAACTGCTTATATAAGGTAGAATAATCTCGATGTTTAAGAATGGATTAATCGTAGAGATTTGGATACGGGATAAAAAACTGCGATTTAACTCGGGTTTCACCATAATCAACCAATCTTGAAAAGATCCCATAAAATATCCTCCAAAAGATTTGGGCATCTCCTTAAGCCACAGTTTATTTTCCATAACACTGAAGCAACTCCTTATTGTGGTATTAGATTGTGCAGACATCACCAGCCATGGAAAACCCCGAGTTGGATTTAGACAACGTGCTCATTGAGTCAGAATTCTACTCCAATTCTTACGAACATTCGCCGTAGATACAAAAACCTGCATGTAAGAGGTTGATTTTTGCTATCCAAAAACCCGCATGCATCTATTCATTCAAACTAGTCACTCCCTATGCTTTTCCACGAGGGAGGATTGTTGTTGAGCGCAAGCTCTTTCAGAAATGTGCACTGTGCTATTCTTGATGGGATTTGACCTGAAAATCTGTTGTTGGAGAGGTCAAGTCTTGAGAGAGTTTTGAGTCTTCCCCAAATTTGAACTGGGACTGAGCCAAAAAGGAGGTTCCCTGAAAGGTCTAAACTCATCAAGCTAATGCAATTCTGAATTCCCCAAGGGAACTCTCTCTTGAGCCCCATATCTGTGAGATTAATACTTCGTATCCTGAAATCTTCTACGGCCCAGCAGCTTGTTCAGAACAATAATTTGGAATCAATATTTCTAGAAGAGTTTAGATAATCCTGGATGAATCAAGAGTTTTGTCTTGGCTCATGAATTTTTTTGATATTTATGATAGACTGTTAGGAAACTTAAACAGAGTCGATTAATCTGGTTGAAGAGTCGGGGATGTACTCTTTATGTAAGGGTCAGTTTCCTCAATTTGTATTCAAGTAAAACTCAATGAAACACCTGCACTATTCAGATAAAATCAAAGTCCTCTGTTTTTTAATTTGTTTTCTAAGTCTGTTTAATTTATTTTCTACGTTCCAGTCCTAGGTAAAATCCCAACACAACCGACCCGGTCATATTTACAGAAGGAATCTGGTGTACCTTCGCTCAAGGTCCATGAAGATAAGCCCCGGTAAGGATCTTCCAATACTTTTATTTTTTAAGTCAAGTCACCCCAATGTGCAGTAGCTACTAGCGAGTAGTCCAAATCATCAATATTTTAGTTGACAGGTGATCCAATATATAGAGGTCCAGGAGGGGCTCATTTACCCCCTCAACATAAATCAAACAGGCCGGATAAATTAATTTCTATGATCCGAGTGTGATATATGTTCGCATTCCTTGCATGCATCTAAGTTTGTTCACTTCTTAATTTTTCAATACTTATTGTCACCATAACCTTAGGGAATGAATTATTGAGAACTATTTTCTCTAAGTCTAGGATTCAGTTTATAAGGTTGGGTTCTTTTAACTTAATAGACGTGTTTAGGGTGAAGGACACTTGTGTGAAGCCCAAATGAAAACCATAAAGTGGACCATATTTACTTGGCAGGACTTGGTATTTGACACGAGATACATGAAATTCCTGAAGGTGTACACAATTTGACGAACATTACTTATAAGCAAAGTCGTAGTCTTCGATTACTTTCCTTTGGTAACAAAGTTTTTAGAGGTTGCGGTCTCTTTGATCCGAGAATGGATGGAAGATTGTTTAACTTGAAGACATTGCTGAAGATTCTTACGTGGGAATCCGCCTGAAGAATTTCGCACCTCATGAATTCTCTTCTTTCACACCTGGTTCTGTAAACATTACTTAAATACCTTTAACTTTAATATCATGTTAGGCAATTATACGATTCGAAAACTTAAAAGCTTTTTGATGAAGGGTTTTATTCAATTATTTATATTTATTATGCAAATTTTCTCATTTAAGTTGATGCATCCATGGTTTAAATGTAGCCATTTGAAGGGTTTGGAGTGGCTAAAGTTGTGGATTCAGGATATCCAAAATTTAAGGAAGGGGACTTAGTTTGGGGAACTGTTGGATGGGAAGAGTACAGTGTGATTAAGAATCCTGAAAGCCTGTTCAAAATCCATCACACTGATGTTCCCTTGTCCTACTATACTGGAATTCTTGGTGAGTTTTTCTGTTTCCTCTCTTGATGATCTCAAGGTTTTGAGTATTTACATGCCTTCAATACATAATTTCATATTTGTTAAGTATTAAAAAAATTAATGAAACTTTTTTTTTTTTTTTTGAGTGGAAGCCCCCACTCTGTCACTAAATGGGTCGGTCCTTGCTTCTAGTATATAATAATTTTTTTTCTTTTTGATGGTTAGGTATGCAAGGTATTACAGCTTGGGCTGGTTTCTATAAAGTCGCTGCTCCTAAGAAAGGTGAAAATGTATACATTTCAGCAGCAGCAGGTGCAGTTGGTCAGCTTGTTGGGCAATTTGCGAAGTTAATGGGTTGCTATGTTGTTGGAAGTGCTGGAAGTAAAGAAAAGGTAAACCAATTATATTTCTCCAGAAAAACCTCATTCTTCTTCATACTTTTCCAAGACTTACCAGATTAATTTATTGCAGTTTAACATTTGATTCCCTGGCAATAATTCAGTTTAATCAATTCTTGTGACAATTACTTCTATAATCTGTCAAAGGCTATGTTATTTTTTTTTCCAAGACAATATTTGAACAAGTCAATATATCTTAAAACCTAGAAGTTTCTAGTCATGCTTGTCTTTCTCATTCAAAAATTTTCACCGTTTCAAACTTGTTAAGAGCTGGTAATTTTTATTTATTTTTCTTTATCCTTCTACCATACTTTAGGTTGAAATTTTAAAGAAAAAGTTGGGATTTGATGATGCTTTCAACTATAAGGAGGAGCATGACTTAAATGCAACTTTGAAAAGGTAATTAAGTTTCATTTCATATATTCTCTCTTAAGTTTCATCAGGACCAGAGAAGAGATGGAACTCATTAACTTATATATATATACTCTTCCCTAGGTACTTTCCTGAGGGCATTGACCTTTACTTCGAAACTGTCGGTGGAAAAATGCTAGATGCAGTGCTTCTAAACATGAGACTTCATGGTCGAATTGTGGTGTGTGGAATGATCTCACAGTACTATCTTAGTGAGCCGGAAGGGATACACAATTTAATGAACCTTCCTTATAAGCGGATTCGTATGGAAGGACTCGCAGTCATTGATTACTTTCCTCAATATTCAGAGTTTTTGGATGTTGTGTTGGCTTTAATCCGAGAAGAGAAACTTGTTTATCTTGAAGACATAGCTGAAGCTATTGAAAGTGCTCCGGCTGCCCTCGTTAGTCTATTCAATGGACGCAGTGTTGGAAAGCAAGTTGTTGTGGTAGCTAGGAAGTAAATACAATCTGTGTATTATACCCTCTTTCTAACTGATAATAAACCTAAGCGTGAGAAAACTTACATAATAGTTTTATCACTCACTTAGCTGATGCGGTAAGACCGTCTAATAAAAAAAAAAAAATGCGTATTATTAATTTTTAAATCTACTGATTATATATGGTAGAGGTTATTTGTTTGATAAAATAATATTATATGTACAAATTCTTCTGTATAAACTGATATTTTCATGAGTCATAATGATCCATAAATGAAAAAGAAAATTTAACAAATATATAATAACACTTGTCATTATATTATTAACCATTTTGACCATGTTAATTAAGACTATCTCATACAAGTAATTCTCGTGATTATTGACCATATTATTGAAACCCTTCGTGTAATAACCATTGTTAAGTTTCTAGAAGAATTCTTCATAGTTGCATCATAAATTAATTAAATAATGTTATAGTTATTTTCTCATGCAGATGTATAAATACTTCTTTAATAATTCTCATGCAGATGCACTAATTAAAAGGTAAAACCTTACAGATTTTTGAGGTAAGAGATTAATTTGATTTTTTTTTTTTTTTTTAATATTCTTGGTATCCAAAAACCTTCATGTATATATTCATTCAAACTATTCACCACCTATGCTTTTCCACGAGGGACGATGGTCTTCATCACACGAGGAAAAGTAAACGTTCTTCAATAGAATCCTCAGTTTTTGTTATTCTACTGTTCTTCAATAGACTAATTAGTACAGCAATAAAAAGATAGGTTTGATTCAAATTTATACGCTTATAATTTTCCACAAGGGAGAATGATATTGGTCACATGAGGAAAAGTAAACCAAAACTTTGACCTTTCTTCTACTTTTCTGCACTAGAATCGTCATTGTTGATTCATATCACTTTAAATTAAACACAACACAAAACAAAAATGAGATGAACAGCTGCTATAAATACAACTGATTATCATGCTACAATACCACAAAGACTTAAGAAATAAAAAAGTATTTGACTTGTGGAAAATTAAAGCAAACCAAAACAAGCAGTAATGGCAAGTGGTAGTGAAGTGATGAGCAACAAGCAAGTGATATTGAAGCACTTTGCTAATGGAGCTCCGAAAGAATCAGACATGGTGGTGAAAACAAGTTCCATATCATTGAAAGTAGAACCAGGTTCAAATGCTGTTGTTATCAAGAATCTTTACTTGTCTTGTGATCCTATGATGGGGAACCGCATGAAGAATTTGGGAATTCCTGGTTTAACTTACACAGTTGAATCGGTAAGCAGTCCTTGAATACCTTTAGCGCTGATATTATGTTAGCTATCTGGTTTCTGTTGATAAAGAATTTTTTTTTTTGTTTTGTTTCTTATGCTAGCTTTCTTGTTTCTGTTGATGCATATGCATGGTGTAAAATGTAGCCATTGGAAGGGTTTGGAGTGGCCAAAGTTGTGGCTTCAGGGCATCCAGAATTTAAGAAAGGGGACTTGGTTTGGGGTGCTGTTGGATGGGAAGAATACAGTCTCATTAAAAACACTCAAAGCCTCTTCAAAATCCATCACACTGATGTTCCCTTGTCCTATTATACTGGAATTCTTGGTGAGTTTTTCTTGTATTTGCATGAATGCCTTCCATATATAATTTGGTATTCGCTTTTATGAATATTCTTAGCTGTGTACGTCTTGAATTCAACTTTTTAATGTCAACACAAAGTTTATTCACTTTTAAAAGAAAAAAAATTAGTTAAATTCTTTAAACTAGTACAGAATTTTGTCCTTTACTAAGCAATGGGCACGAATGAATTTACTCATGAGTCATGACGCCGTAATAAAGAATGACTTTTTGTTTAAAATGTTTTGTTGACAAAATCTCTGGGTTGTACTCTATTTTAAATACCTTTTCTGCACTTTCGGATGCCAATCAAGCAGTACTAATGCAGTAATATTTAATGTATTGTTTATATTTTTGTTTTTTTTTTTGTGTATAGGCATGCCTGGTATTACTGCTTGGGCTGGTTTCTATGAATTAGCTGCTCCTAAGAAAGGAGAAAATGTATACATTTCAGCAGCATCAGGCGCTGTTGGTCAACTGGTTGGGCAATTTGCCAAGTTAATGGGTTGCTACGTTGTTGGAAGTGCCGGAAGCAAAGAAAAGGTTAGCCAATCGTTCCAGGAAATTCCTCCTTTAATCTACTTGTCCAAAGTCAGCCATGGAGTCCGGATTTTTGTTTCAAGTGGGGTAGTCTTAAAAGAAAAAATTGGCATATTAAAAAAATATAGTTTAACAATATGAAAAATTGACTATAAAAATTAAAAATTTGAGGAATCAATTAATATTTTTATTTTGAATAGACGAAGAATTTAGTCAAAAGAGAAAAAAATAACTTTGAACTTGTAAATTACAGTGACTCTTTTACTTATGTACTCTATATTCAATAGCAAGAGAGAAAAGAAATCAAAGGTTAAAATATATTGGAGGTTGAAGAAAAAAAAAAAATCAAAACATAGAGAAAGGGGTAAGACAGAGACTTAACTACCTTAACAGAAGAAAGGGATTTTTCTTTTCTTTTGGTTACAAATACAAAATAGAAGTGGATTCACTGATTCTCCGAGACAGTGGGGGCATGAGCCCCCACTCAGCCCTTAGTGGCATCGTTTCTGCCAGAGTTATCTGGTTTGTTGTAGTTAAACATTCAATTACTTTGCAATAATTTGGCTTAACTAATTCTCGTGACAATCACTTGTACAACACTTAAGGTTGAAATTTTGAAGAACAAGTTCGGATTCGATGATGCTTTCAACTACAAAGAGGAGCAAGACTTGGATGCAGCTTTGAAAAGGTAAGTTTCATTTCATATACTCTTTTAGTTTATCAAGAAATATGGAAACTCAGAAAGTTTCATTTTAATTTTTTTTTTTTCCAGGTGCTTTCCTGAGGGCATTGACATTTACTTCGAAAACGTGGGAGGAAAAATGCTAGATGCGGTGCTTCTAAATATGAGATTGCATGGTCGAATTACGGCATGCGGAATGATCTCACAATACAATCTTAGCCAGCCTGAAGGTGTACACAATATGATGAACATTGTTTTTAAGCGGATTCAAATGAAAGGATTTTTCGCCACCGATTACTTTCCTGAATATGCAAAGTTTTTGGACGTTGTGCTCCCTTTGATCCGAGAAGGGAAGGTTGTTTATCTTGAAGACATTGCTGAAGGTCTTGAAACTGCTCCTGCTGCTCTTGTTGGTCTTTTTACTGGACACAATGTTGGGAAACAAGTGGTTGCTGTTTCCAAGGAGTAATGTTATTCAAGCCTTCTTTCAATTGTATTATCATTTTTCCACTCTTTAATTGTATTAGATCTATCTCCAGATTCTTCTCTAAATTCTTCTCACATCTATGGGATTGAAAAATATCACATATCATTTAAAGAAGATTTTGTATTAGAAGACCACATACCATTTATTATTATTGTAATGCAGTTGTTAGAATCTATTTAGCTAAGATATAGTTTTTTGTTATTAGTATTGCTATTTGTTATTATTGTGGTTATTAGAATCTATTTATTAGCTAAGCTATAGTTTGTAGTTTCTTTCTTACTTACACATTGGTAGTATAATCTATAGTCTATAATTTGTAAGTTTTAATTTATTTCTTACTCACCCACTTGTAATATTTGGAAATTCATAAAAGTTGCTAAGATTTATCCGCTTTAGATTTATGTCCTCAGGATTTTGCTTTAGGGATTCAACGTTAAACACGTTTTGACAGTTTAAATACTCATAATAGTATTTAACTAACATTTTACTCTTCTATATCCAAGTATTATGAAATACCATACATGATATCTACTTAATTTGGTCTAGACTGCTATGAATGTGTGCATATAATCTCATATGTTTTGGTCGTATTTATGACAAAGGTGTTTCATCCTAATTTATATCTTTTCTTTTTTCTTTTTTCTTTTTAACATAAACAAATAAATCAAAACTTGAAGTATCACTCTTGCAAATGGAATATAGGAAAAATGAGTTGGTCTGGTAGTGTTGCCCTTTTGTTGGGCCTTAAAATGGAATATAGTTTATTGGATAAGTTTCTAATTTTCTATTACAAAATGTTTTGAAATTGCAGTAAGTTTTAGAATCAATAAACCAATGAAGAGAGATTTGGTTTAAAGCTGTAAAATAATGATTTTCCACCTGTGTTAGTTCCAGGAAATTTGGGGCTTTAGGTGAAAAATTCTAGAATAGGCTTTTTTTTTTTTTAATAAATGTTATACGAAGTATAATTGTTAGTTAATTTTTATAAATAAAAATTTTCATTTAAGTCTACATCTCTTTATCAGTTTATAAATTTATTGGAAACTCTTTTTTTTTTTTTTTTTAAATTAACTAATTTTTCTATCTAACTTCTCATTTTCTTAATTTTTCATATATATAAAAGAATTTGATCCATTAAAATGATAATGATTAGTTAAATTTTGATTGATGTAATAAAAGACAATGAATACGTGTGTTGTTTGTTGTCCGTGAAGTTCCAACTACTAGGAAGTGCCGGAGTTATAAAAAGGTTCTTATGCACTGGTTCTCCCACTAGCTAACCACCGCTCCAACCGGTTTTGTAAATTCCCAAACTCATTTCAATTTTCATTTTAGAGATTCAGTCGACATCTATCTACCTCCACTGACGAACTTCAGTCTTCGGCATCTTCAGATCTTCAATCTTCACTGCTTGCTTGTGTGCCAAATTCGTCCGCCGCCAGCCGCCCTGCATATCCTACCATCTTGTTATCATAAGAATCTGGAGGCCTTTCTATTTTAATTGAAGAAGTCTCACTCTGATGTTCTCTGGAATTTCACTTACAGGAATAACCATCCCAAATTCATCAATTCGTTGACCATCCGCCCCAGGTCTGTCTATTGGCTGTCATTGCCTGCACTAAGAAAAAGAAAGAAAAGTTATATAATAATGTTTAACTCAAAAGATGAAGAGAGAGAAAGAGAAAGACACTGACCTTAAGGAATTCTTTGGGCATTGAAGATGCCAGATTGTTGCAGCAGATCAATTTCAAGCAGTTAACACAGAAAAATCTAAACAACTTGGAATTGCATAACCTCTATGTATTTGATGTTGTTTCCAGTGCAACACAACCATTTACGTTAATATATTCAAAGAGTTGTAATATAATTAAAGTTGAATAACTTGCGAATTACTTTAAAGAGATTTTGGGTGGTAAATGACTTATAAGGTGCTTTTTTTTTTTTTTTTGTGTCATTTGTTTAGGGTTTTAGAAGAAGATGAATTGTCCATTATGTTCTTTATTTCTTTGGGCCGAAGGTTTATGGCCATGAAAAAAAAATCCCAAGCCCAATAGTTCATTGGAGTTATTGGGCTACTTGAATTCTGGTCTTAGGTTTTTGAATATCAAAATTGAGATGAAATAAGACAACCAAATAAAAATGATACACTAACATTCATTTTTATTTATTTAATAAGAATATTTACATTAGAAAACTTTTAAATCTAGTTTAACATTCATTATTAAATTATATAATACTCTGTAGCATTTTCTTCATCTTATTATTATTATTTTTTTAATATTTGCATTATTTATATTAATAATTATGATATTTATATAGCAATTAATTTTAAGAAACTTGAATGGGAGATATATTCATTAAAAAAATTAATTATAATTATGATTTTATACCTTAAATAAACAGTAAAGGTTAGAATACTGTAGCTTAAAATTTTAATTTAATTTTTTGACACTCTTTGCTAATCATTCATCATTTTTAATCTAACGATGACAAAATAAATTAATAATGATAGACAGTTTATAAGGCGTATCAAAAAATTAAGTAAAAAATTTAAGTCACAGTATCCTAATCTAATAAATAATTAGTTTCATACTATGTGCAAAAATATTTATTATCATTCGATATAATAATATAATTTTAAATATAAAATTAAACTAAATATACAAAAATCAATCGAAAATATTTAATAATATTATTTTTAAATCCAGAAATTATTTAAGAAAATATAAAATAATATCCATAAATTTTAATTATTAATCATTAATTTGTTTAATAGTATAAAAAGAGAAAATACCCCTAAAAAATTAATATATTTTTAAAATGCCCAAAAAATTCAATTAGTCCCTAAAGTTTTGAAATATTGTAAAACGGCCCTAGTTACATTAATCCCTGCAGTTTTAAAATATAACAAAAATCCCCTGAAACCTAAATCCGACCAGAGAGACTACCAGTTCTCGGTCTGATCGACCAGTCTAATCCAACTTTCAGAACATTGGTTTTTTGTTATTAATATTGTGGTTGTTAGAATCTATTTATTAGCTAAGCTATAGTTTGTAGTTTGTTTCTTACTGTAGTATAATTAATCTATAGTTTGTATGTCTTAATTTGTTTCTTACTCACCCATCTGTATTATTTGGAAATTCATGAGAGTTGCTAGATATTATGTGCTTTAGATTTTTGTCCTTCAGATTTTGCTTTTGGGATTCAACCCTAAACACATTTTTTAAAATTTAAATACTCATAATAGTATTTAACTAACATTTTACTCTTCTATCAAAGCGTTATGAAATGCCACACCTAATATCTACTTAATTTGGTCTAGACTGTGATAAATTTGTGCATATATCTTATATGTTTTGGTCGTATTCATTAGTAAGGTGTTTCACTCTAATTTTTACCCTTATCTTTTTTCTTTTTAAAATAAGCAAATAAATCAAAACTTAAAGTATCAATCTTGTATTAGGCCTGGTAGTGTTGCCTTTTTATTGGGCCTTAAACGTGGGCTTGTAATTAGATATTTTGATAGGCCAGATCTATTATTGAATAAGTTTCTAATTTTCTATTACAAAATGTTTTTAAATTGCAATAACTTTTAAAATAATAGATCCATGGAGAGAGATTTGGTTTAAAGCTGTAATATAATGATTTTCCACCAGTGTCGGGCTTTAGGTGAAAAATTCTAAAATAGCCTCCTTTTTTTTTTTTTTTTTTAAAGAATTTCACAATGAGAACCTTAGGGATTGTTTCTTATTCACTTTTAATTTTATTGTTATTACGTTCATAAATAAAAATAAGTACATAGCGGTTAACAAGATTTTTATTCATACTAATTTGTATACTGATACACTAACATTCATTTTCATTTATTTAATAAAAATATTTATATTAAAAAAATATTTAAAAACTTTAAAATCTAGTTAAACTTTAACATTCATTTTGAAATTATAGAATACTCTGTAGCATTTTCTTCATCTTAATTTGTTTTTAATATTTGTATTATTTATATCAATATTTATGATATTTATATAGTAATTAATTATAAGATACTTGAATGGAAGATATATTAATTAAAAAAACTAATTATGATTATGATTTTATACTTTAAATAAACAGTAAAAGTTAGGATACCGTGACTTAAAATTTTAATTTAATTTTTTGACACTTTTTATGAATCGTTCATCTTTAATAAACTAGCGGTGACAAGATAGGTCAATAATGATGGACGATTTATAAGATGTGTCAAAAAAATTAAGTAAAAAATTTAAGTTACAACATCTTGACCCAATAAATAATTATTTTCCTACTATAATTTTTTTTTAATCATTCAATATAATATTATAATTTAAAATATAAAATTAAATTAAATATACAAAAATCAATTGAAAATATTTAATAATATTATTTTTAAATCCAGAAATTATTTAAGAAAATATAAAATAATATCCATTAATTTTAATTATTAATTATTAATTTGTTTAATAGTATAAAAAGAGAAAAAAAAAAAAAAAATTGTCCCCACTTGGAATAAGGAGTCCCACGCCTCTCCATGGCAAATAATCCAGTATATGTTATAGCAAAGCCCAATGCAAAAAACAAAAAGCTGACAACAACCCATAACAGAAAATTATTAAATCTTATGAACTGTTCAATCTTTTAGGTTCCGGCAGTTCATCATCAACTGAAAAATATATCTCATCTTCGTCTTCTGCCCCATCACAGTCAACATCCGCCGTTGATCCGAGAAAATCATCATGCAACTTTTTTAATTCTTTCTTATATACTGGATGTATCCCACACTTCTTCACCTCTGATCCTGGACCTCTTGGTTCAAATGAAAGCTCAACAAAATCTTGATTCCCACACTTCTTCACCTCTGATCTTGGACCACATGGTGCAAATGAAAGCATACCAAAATGTCGATTGACTTCTTCAGCACAAAAATATAACAGCCAAAGATGGTCTGACACAGCGTTGCCCAAATTACATTCAAAATGAATCCCAGGTTGAAAAGCTGGAGGGATATTGGTCAATCTGCAGCCAATCTCATGTGTGCGCATGTAATAACCTTTACTAGGGATAGGCTGATGCTCATGGACATAAAAAACACAGCAGACAGCATATCCCACCATCTCTTTATCACAAGAATCTGGAGGCCTTTCTATTTTAATTGAAGAAGTCTCACTCTGATGTTGGAACCACTCTGGAATTTCACTTCCAGGAATAACCATCTCAAATTCATTAATCGACTCAGGCATCCTAACTCTGTTTGTTGGCTTTGTTATTGCCTGCACTCAGAAAAAGAAAGAAAAGTTGTACAATAATGTTTAACTCAAAAGATGAAGAGAGAGAAAGAGAAAGACACTGACCTTAAGGAATTCTCTGGGCATTGAAGATGCCTGATTGTTGCAGCAGATCAATTTCAAGCAGTTTAGACATGAAAATTCTGACAACGTGGAATAGCATAACCTTAATGCATTTGATGTTGTTTCCAGTGCAACACAATCCTCTACGTTAATAGATATTAGGTTGGATGGAAGTTCTGGTAGAGATCGAAGTCTCTTACAACCGTTCAAGCGAAGAAATTCAAGCTTAGAAAGATGATTGATGCTTTCAGGTAGTGAAACAAAATTGTTTTCGCTTAGTTCTAATTCCCCTAATGAAGGAAAGCTATCGAAAAAGTCATTAGGAATAGCCCCTTCCTCCATATTGCAGTCAACGAGAATTAATCTTGTTAAAGATGTACACAAACCTGACAAAGTGGGCAATCTAAAAGTCAAAGATGTTGCTAGTGGCCCTTTGCATCCACGAAAACTTAACTCTGCAAGATTCTTCATAAGAAAAATCTCTGGTCGTCTTATCGCAGTTCCGCTTACATAAAGTGTCGATAGCTTTTCAACTTGCCCCAAAGTCTCTGGCAAGTTATCAAGTTTGGAGTCTCCAGAAAGAGAAATTTCTTGAAGAGATTTCAAACCATTTATAGTGATTGGAAGACTCACAAGATTGTCGCAGCATAACAAACTAAAATATTCAAGTCCACTCAAAAGTTCAATTGACATTGGCAGTTCTTTAATAGCAGTGTCGTCTAAAGAAAGGTAACTTAGACAATCCATACTTCCTACAATCTCTGGAAACTTCTCCAATTCGCAGCAAAAAGATAGATCAAGTTCTTCTAGAGATTCCATATGAATCTGGTTTGGTAGAGTTGTAAGACTTACACAAAATGCCATATTCAAATGAGTAATCTTTTTGTGAACCAACAAAGACGAGTGAATCTCACGCAACATTGTACATTTTTCAAGAATCACCTTTTTAAGATTTGGGGCAGATGTGAAATCTGGTGTTTTGATTAGGTCCCTACAGTTTTTAAAATTGATGGATTCCAAATTGTTGAAAGGCTGTTAAAAGAAGAAAAAAAAAGTTAGACAAAGATGTGGGATGTCATAATTTTCCATATTTATTAAACAATAAAAAGCATAAAATATTTCATATATAGTTATTTTACTCATAAAAAATAAAATAGGATAGTGTAATTGAATTAATCTTACAGTTATTCCCTGCTGCAATTGTTGAATGCGGCTCTGATCCATTTTCAGCTCAATAATTTTGTCCAATTGCAAATTTGGTGGTAAGGATTCTAAAGGATATCCTTCCCAATCAAGTAAACGCAAGTTGTTGGGAAGGTAATCAAGACCTTTTGGAAGTTGAACATTGCGTATCTTGAGTAATCTTAGATTGATCATTTTTGAAAATGCTTTAGGACAACAATTGATTTTTTCTTCAGAAAAATTGAGTATTATGCCTTCAACAACTTTAGTTCCCTTGAAATAAAACAAAAACAAGAGAGAGAGAGAGAAAGCAAGTTAAGAATTAATAACACATGAATTTATCTATATAGATATGAGTGCAGTCAACTTAAACAAACAAGAGACAACAATTTATAAGTTTGCTATTAACATTTTAATATAATCTAATAGAAGTATTTTTATTTTACATACTTAGAAATTTGTTAAACATATGTTTCCGTCATTGTTATATTTTAAAATTGTTAAAATAATATAGGTTTTTTATATTGTTTTTTTAATTTAAATACATGTCTCCGTCATTTTCACAAAAATCTAATATAAGTATTTTTATTTTCCATATTTAGAAATTTGTTCTCATAAAATGATACTAAAAGCTTTCATGAATTTTTAAGATATATATTTAATTGATTTTTTTCCTTATTCTTTTTCAAAATAATATAAGAAATAATTATCAATTTTTTTTTTTTAAATTATAGATCGTACTATTCTAATTAAATGTACAAATGTTTTGTTTCATGATATATTTGTTACAGCAAAGAAGCCTATCATTAATTCTTTGTTAGTATGCTCATGTATATCATAGATATCTAAACTAAGGAGAAACAAAATTAACTACAAACAAATAGATAATTTTGGAAATAAAAGTGTTTTTGAGGAACAAGAGACTTTAATATGCTCAATTGGACTACAAATTGGTTAACAAATACAGAAAATAATATAAAAAAAAAAAAAAAAAATTAAACATGCATGTGTAATCTGGAGAGGCTAGCTACAGTGCTAACAATGCACTAGCTCACTCCTCATATAGATATTTAACTAGTTAAAGCAAATGATGATTGAAAAGGTGCACATGATTATAACAAAATTGAATTGCTTACCGTGTTCTCTGTCAATACACGACGAATGTCTCGCTTCATCCACAACCCACGCTCTGTGCTCTCCTGTGGCACTCTCTCTTGACAATTTGTTGACCCATTTGTTGTAACAAATCGTGCATCCACAATGTATCGTCATATAAAATATTTATGAGCGATTTCTCAATTAGAACATCTATTCCAATATATGGAAAAAAATCACAACTTTCAAGAATTCTTGTCACGTAATCTCTATTCTCTCCTTTAAAGAAACATGCTATATCAAGAAATATTTTTTTCTCTGATTCTTTTAGTTCATCAAAGCTTATTTGAAGTACTTTCAGTATATCTTCGTCACATTCTCTTTTTAGTCTTTGCAATGCATCTTCCCATTTATGAACTTCTCTTCCACACAAAAAGGAGCCCAAAACTTCAAGAGCTAATGGAAGACCACTAGCATACTCTACAACACGTTTGGATAGCTTCTTAAAACTTTCTGAAGGTTGATGTTTCTTAAAGGCTTTTGAAATGAGTAATTGGAGGGCTTCATCATCATTTAATTTCTCAACCTCATAAACTTCATCTACTCCATGGGATAGCAACAATCTTTTGTTTCTTGATGTTATTATGATCCAACTGCCCATGCCAAACCAATCATGCTTGCCAGCTAATTTTCGTAATTGCTCTGGATTGTTCACGTCATCTATAACAATAAGAACCTTCTTATGCTCCAACCTGCTGCTTATCATGTCTATTCCACCAAAGTCATCGTATACGTTGATGTCATCTTTTTGCATACGTAGAATTTGGGAAAGAAGCGTCTTTTGCAAAGAAAGTATACCCTCTTTTTGGGATTTTTCTCTAACACTATCCAAAAAACTACTACCTTCAAATTTATCAAGAAACGAGTTATAAGCAACTTTAGCAATTGTTGTCTTGCCTATTCCTCCCATTCCACAAATCCCAATCATACGAATATCACATGACTTACGAATATCACATGACTCGGGACTTATAAATTTCATTAGTTTCTCCAATCGTGAATCTATGCCTACTAGGCCCTCGACACTTGGGTGTTTTGAAAAACTTAATTTACTTGATATTTCCGTCACAATTTTTTGAATAAATTGTGACTCATACCTGAAGAGTGAAAAAGATCAAGAAAAAATTGTGGTTACAATTTATAACACTAACTAGTCATGAATATACTAATGAATATATAGTGCGCATCATAGAAATTATCTACATACACCTATAGGTATATACATATGAAACTTTCATTTTTGCTTTTTGTTTAGATTTACTTTTTACATTCAGTCACTATTGTAGTTATATTTCTATACTTAGTCACTATTGTAGTTATATTTCTATACTTTTTGTATTATATACTATATGTCTTAGTTACAATAACAAGGAAACTTTAATAAAAGTATTCATGCTTGTCTAAGAAAAACCAAGTTATTAATTACTGGCCCCCGTCATTTTCTATCATGACTCGGTGAAATATGAAAAAGCTCATTTTATTAATTATCTTTTACATTAATTAATTTAGTATTAAATACTATCTATATAAATTAAGAATTTGCTAATTAAATATTTCATTGTGCGAATACTTTTAAATTTCTAATAAAGATAAACTTGGTTTGAATACAAAATTCAATGCTTAATTTGTAGTATCAACACTCACGACTGGTGCATCTAAACAATCAAGTCATGAACATCATTTTCATAATTCATTTTGATAACTAAGCTTTCCACATTAAAGAAGAAGAAAAAATTGTCACATACTCATCCTTTAAGTGAAATCCACTGAGATTGGCCACCTCTGTCAAAGCATTTCTCCAAGTCTGCAACCTTCTAATATCCTCTCTATAAGCTTCTTCATGTCTGACAAAGGCTTCTTGAAATTCTTCTGTTTGATGTCTAACCACGGAAGGATCCACGTGATAGAAAACTGGAAGAATTTTTATATTCTTGCAATGAACAATTTGAACAAGTTCATCTAAACACCATGAGGAAGAAGCATAGTTTCTCGAGAAAACAACAACCGCAGATCTTGATTCTTCAATTGCATGAAGGAGCTCTGGTGAAATCGGTTTTCCTCTCTCAAGTTCTTTGTCATCTCTAAAAACATGCAGTCCTTTCTGTTTGAAAGCATTGTACAAATGACCTATGAAGCCCTTCCTTGTGCCTTCACCTCTAAAGCTTAGAAAGACATCATATTTCCAAGGACAAGAAGAAGATGTTGATGAAGAGGCTGTTTGCATGATGAGTTTACAATACGTCCTCTATAGAACCTGAATAATTAATTGGAAAGGTAATTAACTTCTTGCAGACCATCTATACGTATTTTCAATTTCCATAAGAGAATAAAAATAAAAAAATAAAAAAGAAACAAAACAACAACAAATTTTCGTTGCATTAACCCAATCATAAAACAGAACAACAACACAAAAATCACATTTTTATCCATGCTGTAAACTTAAACTACAAAAAGAACAAAAGAATACAACTACATCCAGAGGCAGAAACAGTCGCAAATGTTAGCCCTCTCTTAAACACCCTCAGCAATGAACAAAGTCCAATCTCGCGACTCAACAGCCTAACTCGTGAGTCGAAATCGCTTCAAAGCCTCCAAAGTCGGAAAAACTCCGTGACAACAACTCTAAACCTTGTTGCACAACATTTTTAACCAACCCAAAAATCCAAACTCGCCAACCTTAAGTCCAACCCGTCACTGTAACTCGCCGTCAACACTCAAAAATCATCAAAAATATGTATTTTCAATTTCCAGAAAATAATAAAAATAAAAAAAATAAAAAAGAAGCCACTAATTTAAATCTTGTAAATCTAAACAAACATGATCAGCTAGCTTGTTTAAAATAAATATTTAATGTTTCACTCTTAAGCAAACTACAAAAAAAGTTGAAAAATTAAGAAATCAAAGATTGTTGAGAAATTAAACTTACAGTGCTATGAGGGTGCCACTGCAGTTGTATTGAGAAAGTGTTTTTGAGTGATCAGTTTCAATTGGGTAATTGTTTCAAAGAAAGAAATGCTTCTGTCAAAATTTCTTCGATTTTTCTCTCTTCTTAATTTTCACGCTCTTTTAAAAATATATAGAGAGGAAAGAGTAGAGCAAATACCACTCAACTTTCAAGAAGTTTTGAGGAAATTACCCAAGAACTATTCTCTCTCAGTCTTTGAATTTCCACTTTATGACAAGTCTTTGAATTACCTTTTTACTTTTCCCTATGCGAGCATGTCATGTGCCTGCTTTCATGCTTTCTTTTTTATATTATTATTTGATAATTAAATGTTACTTTTATTCTCAACCCAATAAGTAATGTGAATGCTTTTACTCACATAATCACACTAGAAGACATGTACTGTTCTCTGTTCCTCCCTTGTCCCCATCAAAAACCAAGACCAAGACTATCTTACGTCTTTTATAGACTTTTAACCTCTATCACATCCTTTATTCCTATTTAAGCTATATAGATATCTACATAATAATATTTTATTAGATGATATACAAATAACGTGTTATAGAGTAATTTATTCGAAAATTTTATACGTAGATTCCATTAGAGGGTATGAAAATGAAGTACAGTGCACAGGTGGAGGCAATAACTACTTATGACAAAGCCCACGTGAGAGAGAGAATAGTTTAAATTGTTTATAAATAAAAATCTTGGATTATAGATGAAAGATATTATTTGTATTTTTGAATTATTCTTATTAGTTCATTTAAAATACCTTTAGTTTGTTCTTTTTAAAAAAATTATTAAATATATCAATAAGATCGTTTTGGATTCACTAATTTGTATCGTATCTTAATTAATTTTTCGAAGTCTTAAAATTGACAATCAAGTAAATGATCCATAATAGTCATTTTTATTAACACCTATACCATACCTAGGTTAATAGATTGTGACAATAAGATGACAGTAATAAATTAAAAATTGGATTTATGATAATTATATACTTTTTAATGGGTCCTAGATAGATATATAGATAATCAAGATCCTAATATGCTTTTTATCCCACTTAAACATATTACATATCTTTTATTATAATGTGGGGAAATTAAAAAATTGGTATCATCTATTTGGAATTAAGGTGCTGCTAAAACCCTATTGCTTGACTTTGACAAAAACGTGTTTCACACAGTAAGATTTTTTTCTGCAAAATTTCATTACAATTATTAATGCTTTTCTTTTGTGATTTTTACTTTCACTCACTATCAAAATTCTTCTTGTTTCTTTGCAAATACGTGTTGTTATAATCCAACAGCAACAAGAAAGAAGGTGTTGACCCATGTCATATATGACTATTGAAATCCACAACCAACACATGTAATAAAATAAAATAAAAAAGTAAATAACACATTTTGATTTATCTTGGTTCATTTTGATTAAAGAATTATATTCATCATTCAAATAAAGATTTTGTATTAAGTTTCAGAACTCTACAGCAATTACAAATCTACAATAACGGTAATTCACTCTCTATTTTTTTAACTAAATTTCTCATTGTTAATAAATCAATAACAAATCAAATCACTGATTAAACTTATCAAATATAGGAGCGGGATCATCGAATGCATCTGGGTATAGGACTTTAAATCCATACAAAGTATAAACCATACCTAACCGTTTAACAAACAATTTGACATCATAAAATACGATCGTTCTGGATTCAAAGATTTTTCACTCCTTAATTCTCACACTCTTCAAATAAAACTAAACAGGAAAAAGCAGAGTGAATACCACCAAACTTTACACACATCCCTCTGAGTCTTTGATTTTCCAAGAAGTTGGAGAAAATTAGACAACAACTATTCAGTCTCTGACTTATGACAAGTTTTTGAATTACCTTTTTACCATGTGATTCACTCAACTCTATATACAGCAGACCCACGTGCATGCTTATTCATGCTTTTATTTTATTTTTTTATTTGATAATTAAATGCTATATTGTTACTTTTTTGACTTTGACAAACACAGTACGATTTTTTAAAGTTATTAATTCCTACTTTATCATACCAACAACATTACAATTATTAATTTTTACTTTATCAGAATTTACCCTTTTTCTTTCTTGACTTTTGACAAACACCGTACTAGAAATCGCGTCCACAGCTATGCCAAATTCTGGTCATTTCTTCACAAATACGTGTCGCTACTCTAATCTAAAAGCAACACGAAAGAAGCTGTCAGACAAAGACTTATCGTTTAACAAACAATCTGACGCCATACAACAGCGTCATTTTGGATTCACAAAATTTCTTCAATTTTTCTCTCTTCATAATTTTCACACTCTTAAAAAAAGTAATAATAATAAATAAACTACCACCAAACTCTCAAGAAAGGTTTTAGGAAATTACACATCAATTATTTTCTCTCCGAGTCCTTGAATTTCCACTTTATGACGAGTCTTTGGATTACCTTTTTACTTTTTCAGCATGTCATGTGCATGCTTTCATGCTTTTTTTTTTTTTTTTTAGGGAAAACGACTTACTGATACCTAAAGTTTATCAAAACGATAAGTTAGTACTCAAAAGGTTTTGAAACGACAAATAGATATCTTCCGTCATGTTCTATTAGTGATTTTTGTTTGATAATAGTGAAATGACTAAAATGCCCTTGAAAGTTTGATATGTTAGTTTTTTATAAATTTAAAATTTTTTCTAAAAAACCCCCTAGGTTTACTAATTTAACTAAATATCCTAATATATAAAATTTTTATAAAATAACAAAAATACCCCCGTCACCCGCAGTGCATTCTGGCCACCATCGTCGGAATCTGGCCGAAAAATTGTGTTACGACATAGACTTGTCATATCTGTATCGTAATGCGTCAATCTGGCCGAAAAAGGCCAGATCTATGGCCAGATCTGGCCGTCGACATTGCAGATAAAGTTTTGCGACCTCGACAGCCATATCTAGCCGTGTTCATATATTAGGTAATAAAAAGGTGAAGTTATATGACTTAACAATCACATTTTACATTGAATTGCTTCATATATTAAGCTTGACACTTTGAGAGTCAATCTCATTTGTACACAATTGATTGTGATTATCATCATCATTTTTTCATTTTTGATGAATTTCTTTTCAATAGGAGTACTGGAGGTAATTAAAGAACAACAATTTATCCCTCTCTGACAAATAAAAACGGATGCCTTGAAAAGATGAATATTAGGAAATGGACCACAAAAATACTAGAAAAAAAGGAAAATATTTCAAATGGTTATTTTCATTGGAGTTTCAATATGATTAGGTAAAATTAAATGTTGATTATGTCATTTCTTACCTTTATTGTAATTTAAATTTTAAATTTAATATTTTAATCCTATGTTTTATAAAACAAATTAATACCAAAAAAAAAATTAGAATGAAAGGAGCAAGACTATGAGCGGGTTATCCAGAGATTTTGTGTTAATTGCTGCCTATCACATTTGGGACTATATAACTTTCATAATATTAATATCTTTTTCATTGATATAAATCAAGCCATTAAGAATAGTCAATTTTAAAATTCCAATATTTATTAATTTTATATATAATTATCCATTATAATTAAGTTATCATTATAAACGCTCCCTTTTTACCCTCGTATTATTTGCAAAAGTACCTTTTTACCCTTTTTATTATATTTAAAAAAGGCAAAAATTAGAGACAAATTTAAGCTTGAGAAAAACAAAGCATCTGTAATTTTTTAATTAAAATTACTACAATTTTAAATTAAAAAAAGATGAATAATGCATATTCAAATATTTATATTCGGAAATTTATATTGCAATTACTTGAATATCTTTTCACCGATATTTCGTTAATTATGCAAGATCAATTCATTAGCTATAGGGGGTAAATGTAATTTCTTAAAATGTCTAGGCACAAAGTTGAGTATCTATAATTCAATTCGAATACTAAATTGGATAGCGCCAGTATAGCCTTAATAATTTAGTCATTGCTTGTAATTTGGAAAAGCGTAGGGTGTGTTGAGTTTATTATTTTGGATAGGATTTTGGGGGTAATATTGGATAATTGAATATGAGAGTATTCTGAGGTAAAATTTTAAAAATTTATAAAAAACGCCCTAAGTTTGCTACTTTAATAAATATCCCTAACATGTAAAATGACAAAAATACCCCCACCACTTACGATTGCCACATTCCGCCACCTGCAGGAATCGCCAAAAATCGTGTTACGACACAGACCGGTTAGATCTGTGTTGTAACGCGTTATTATGGCCTTTTCCAGATAGATCCACAATGAATCTGCTGAAAAAGGCCAGATCTGACTTTGCCATGGCCGTTGACGGCCGGAAAAGGCCAAAACGACGGCCAAAGATATGGCCGTCGTTTTCGATCAACGACGACCATTTATTTGGTCGTGCGTGATCGACGCCTTTTTCGGCCTTTTATCCGATCCGTGGATTTGGTGGCGATGGATGGTCAGGTGAAAAAGGCGGATCGGTGAATTACCATCCAGTTTCGGTCGGTAATTCACCGTTGTAATAGATTTCAGCTACCACCGATGGTGGTTGTCAAACTGGCAAGTATGGGTCATGAGGGTATTTTTGTTAATTTTAAAACTTTTTTAAGGGGTATTTAATGAAATTAATAATTTTTTAAGGTTTAAAAGTAATTAAAAAAATAGGATAATATTTATAGAGAATAGGGTTGGGCCAAACATGCCCGTAATATCTCAGGGTGCGTTTGGTTTAGTATTTTGGATAGGATTTTAGGGATAGTATTGAGTTATTGGATAGGGGAGTATTACGAGGTAAATTTTAAAAATTTATGAAAAAGCCCTTAGGTTTACTAATTTAACTAAAGACCCTAACATATAAAATGACCAAAACACCCCTACCACCTGAGTGTCGATTAAGGCCGCCTGTAAGTGGAATCGGCGGCAGGCTTCGTTACGGCACGGGCGGTCGGATCACGTGCGTCATCGTTATGGCCTTTTCCGGCCAGATCCATGGTGGATCTGGCCGGAAAAGGCTGATCTGATCGTTATGGCCGTCGGCGTGAGGAAAAGGCCAAGCGAGGGCCATCTTTGGCCGTCGGCGGCCAAAGATGTGGCCGCTGCTTTGGCCAACGACGGCTTAGATCTGCCGGCCTTTTAAGCCAGATCCGTGGTGGATCTCCGGCCGGAAAAGGCCATAGCTGGTGAACTTCCGGCCATTTATGGTCGGAAGTTAGGCCGTTGTATAGATTCCGGCTATCACCGACGGTGGTTACCGGAATCTGACAAGTTGGGTTGATGGGGGTGTTTTTGTTAATTTTTAAACTTTTTTTAGGGAGTATTTAGTGAAATTAATAACCTTATAGGGTTTAAATGTAATTAAAAAAATAAGGTAATATTTCTGGAATAATGTACCAAATATTATTTAGAGAATAGGATCCAGAATAGGGATAAAAATAGGAAGCCAAACATGCCGTCAATGTAATTTTCTCTTTTCGAGGCTGATTTTTATTTTTTATTTTTTCTGTAGAGAATAGTTTCAAGAAGATTTTTCATCTAATTCATGCTTTGAGCCTGATGCCATTTAATGCTTACGCAAGACTCAATGTCAAATGTCCAATCATTTTGATTCTTTCGAGAAGAATAAACGACATATTCCAATCCAAGGTTTGACGAAATCAAGTTGATACCCTAAATTTTATTTATTCTATATTCTCACCTTTAAAATAATATTATTAATAATTTTTAGGGTAGAGAGAGTACAATTATCATAATACCCTTAATCTTAAATTAATAAATTACGTTTTAACTCCAAAGTACTAAAATTATAAAATTAACCATCTTATTTTCAAATTACTTCAATTACACACTCGGTGATTGTGCACCCTCTCAGTTTTTGCCAGATTTGGGCTCTTTCTGACGGCGTTGAACCCCCTAGTCACCTCCATCATCTTCCCCATCGTTCGTCGTCCAAAACCCCTTTGGTTCCTGATTCATTGGCCCCTCTAATCGTCGGTGCCATTAGGCTTAGGGTTTCATTGGATTCCGGTCGATTCCGGCGACGAAAATCCAATTGGAGATCACGACTGCAACCAGCATCTCCAACACTTCAAAACCTCCATATCCCCAACAACCGTTTAGTTGCCATTCGCCGGTAGAGATTGACAAAAACTAGTCGCATGTGGCGGCTGTCGTGGCTGGAGATCGACGAGTGATGAGCGGTTGTGAAGGGTAAGGTTTTGTAGAGGGGATGATGGGGGTTCAAATGGTGGTGACAAGGGTGATTTTGGGTGGAAGAATTGCTGGAAAAGGATGAAAAATGTTTGGGGCGACATTGACTAACGTGCGCCAAAACACTAGCGACAATTTGCTAATGTGCACCTCCTTCTGCAAAATGATCAATTTACCCCTAAACCGTTATATCCAACAATTTCCGTCACTTTAAGGGTGAGAATTTGGAATAAATGAAACTTGGGGTATCAACTAGGTTTCATCAAACCTTGGGTGGGAATATGTTGTTTCCTTTATTTACAATTATTCTCCTTTTTGGAATAATTCTTTAAAACCCTCTGGATTGACACGGTATATTCTACACTCACAACTTTTTCTTCTGCTTCTTCTTCAATCCCATTTTCTTCAAAACTACTCTCACAACTTCTTTTCCAATAATAAATTTACGGGCGTGTGATTTTATTTTTCTAATATGATTTGCTATGGATTATGGGTCTATGACTATGGTGTTGAAATGAATTTATGATTTTACTATTAAATATTGTGAGATGATGACGAGTTTATGATTTTGTTGCTTGAATGGAGTAGATCGTGAATGTGTTTATATCTAGTCAGGGGGTGCTTTGGATGTGGGCTAATGTTTGCTATTGGCAGGTTGGGTATGTGGGTTTTGGCTTCTATTTTTCGATCTATCAAGGTTGGTAGTGGGGTGTTTTTCTCTTGTCCTTTTTTGGTAGGTCTGGTTTTCTTATTCTAGTTTTCTTATACAGGCCGCTGCTCTTAGGGGTTATGAGGGATTCGCTGGTGAGGGCGGCAACGATCTTTGTAGTAGGTAGGCTTTGCCCTGTCTACTGTTTTGTTTTCGTTATGTGGTGTGGAACGATGGGAGTGATGTTGTTACAGGGAGAGAGGACGTTGACAGTTGCTTGCTAGGCTGTGGGGACGACAAGTTTAGCCACTAGAGATGGTGGCCAAAACTCGGTCAGATGTAATTTCTGCCTAATAAGTTATGGATTTAAAGGGATAGAGTGTTTTCGTCTTTACAATCATTATCAATATCAATCAATAGATTTCATTAATAGATATTAACAGAAAATAGCTAATTGTCGTTTTGAAACTTTTCGGATAATGAATTGTTATTTTGAATCTTTTTGAATAGTGAATGGTCTTTAAAGCAAACTTTGGGGGGATGACGTTCGGCCTTACTGGTATCATCATATTTTGGCTTATTGGTATCATCATATTTTACACGATGGCTGGTGTCGTCATGCTCTTGGGAAGGTGCAATACACAATAAGGTGCAATCACTATAATTAAAACTTTTAATCTATGATTTTCTTAAACCAAAATATTATAAAACCAACACAAAAAGATTTGAATAAAACATTAAAACAATAATCAACATATGAATTAACGGTACTTTTCATTTGAATCCTTAAATTATGCTCTAAACTAACTAATTTTTTTTTTTTTAATTTCAAGGCTCTATAAAAGGTTATAATTTTACTTCCATAAATTACCTTACTTTAATATTATAAAAAGTTCTGATAAACGTGAATTGTTGAAATGTTTTTATAATTTTTAAAAAATATTTAAAAATATTTAATTAAATTAACAAATTTAAAAAAAATTAAATAATATTAAATAATAGAAATAGTATTTTTAAAATGCAATCAAAGGAAGGCCGTAAAGGCTTAAATTTTCATTAAATTTTCTTCCTATTTTCCAGACAGATTTTATTTCATTTTTTTGGGGTTTTCTAGAGAATAATTTCCAGAAAAATATACCCCGAGCAAACGTCATTAAATGCTCATGAAACTATTTCCATTATCTGTTTCAACTTCTTCTCTATAACTAAAGGGTTGCCTCAAAAGCCCCATTTTTGGCCTGTAGTTCTCGGTTTCTTCAGCCACAAGGTGTGTCATTTGCTCTGTTTCAAATGAGTTTGTGTTTTTGTTTTTGATTTTGTTCTAGTTTTGGACTGAGAATCATGGCATTTGCATTTGAAAAATGACAGCTTTATTTATTTTTGAGTTTTTTTCTTATGGATTTTTGATTATTTATCAAAAACCCATTTGATAATCACATGCAAAACTGAAGCTTGTTTATAAAAGTTCAAAGTTTCCCTTTTTTTGGGATTTTTGGTGTTGTTTTAGTGAGATTTTTCTCCATTAATGCGTTAAAAGTTCTAGTAATTTTTTTTAGTCAAATGAAGCTTTAGATTATGAGTCAAAAGAAGCTAATGATCAAAGTTCCTAAAAGTCCATAACTTTTTACTTTTTTCTTTGCTGAGGTGGGGTTTTTTTTACGCACTGGTTATCGTGAATTTCAAGAAATTACAAGATTTTCTCATTGATTTTTTCTTGATTTTGCCGGGTTTAGGAGAAGTTCTTGCAATCAATCCCTTGGGTTGGTCTTGAAATTGCATTTTGGGATTAAAGTTGAGAGCTTTTGAAAGATGGGAAGAAGAAAGAAATTAAAGAAGGAAGAAATAGCCGAGGATTGGTGCTTCATCTGCAAGGATGGCGGCTCTCTCAGGATCTGTGACTACAGGTAAGTTTCAGAAATTACAAGATTTTCTCATTGATTTTTCTTGATTTTGCCGGGTTTAGGAGAAGTTCTTGCAATCAATCCCTTGGGTTGGTCTTGAAATTGCATTTTGGGATTAAAGTTGAGAGCTTTTGAAAGATGGGAAGAAGAAAGAAATTAAAGAAGGAAGAAATAGCCGAGAATTGGTGCTTCATCTGCAAGGATGGCGGCTCTCTCAGGATCTGTGACTACAGGTAAGTTTCAGAAACATTCTATAAGCATTTATATCAGATTTTCAGAAACATTCTATAAGCATTTCGGTTGGTCTTCTGGACGAATGTCTTGTGTTTTTTTTTTTTGTTAGGAATGAAGGGATAGTTCTGTCTTTTCATTGTGTGTCTTTGGTCACCTGTGTGATGAATGAGGTTGCTGATGCTGGTTCTGAGATTTGTTTTGTTTTTCTTGTATTATTTCCTCTTCGGACCACTACTTTTTTTAAGTATATTTTCCCATCTACTTTCCAGTTTTTGACGTATTTAGCTGTTGTAAAGAGTGATGGCTCCTTAAAACTTTTTGTTGTAATGTACCTAACATATATACAAGAAGTGTTTTATGGTGTTAATTTCACAAAAAAGGTAGCTCCATCTTGTCAATTTTGAGGTATTCTCTTTTGTTTTATATTGTTTTGAATATGGTGATATTGTGTCTTTTATAAATCAGGAAAACTGAAAATAAAGAATGTGTTTAATTTGAAGATGATATTATCAAGCAAAGATATGTATTAGGCTGCAGTTTATGCTGTCAAAATACTTATTATTGATAAGTTTGATAAGCCTAAAATGACTTTTATTTGAAGGTTTGAATGTTCAATTTTTTTCCCTTATTGACAAGAGAGAAATTTCTTTAGAAACTTCTAAAACATTAATCTGCCCTTCAGAGAGTAAGTTTGCAACAAGTTTGGTCATTACAATGCACACGGATATCTTATGCTAATTTTAATGATGTCTCGTCGCTATATCCTCTTACTTTCATGCCATGATAGAGGATGCCGGCTATCCCATTAACTTGTCATAGCCATTGCCTGCAGGGACTGTCTTAAGTCTTATCATCCGGATGGTTTAGGCCAGGATGATTCTCTACTGGAATAGTGGAAAGTAAAGATCAGTGGGCTTGCGGTAAGTTACTGTTGTCATTGGTAATAATTTCTATGTTTATTCTAATATAGTCACCGGACCATTTGCCTTTCCAAGTGAAGAATAACATAGTTTTGTGTATGTGCATTGTGCTGGACTGCCAATTCTTCTGCCATACTTTCTATTTTCCCCTATTTCATGTTTCTGCTTCATGTAAAAAAAGTGTTAAGAATATGTACATGCACAATGCCTGATGTTTATAGATACATCGCTTAATGTTCCTAGCAGCATGCACATTACAGTCTTGCATGGTTTGGAAGAAAAATACTATTGGCTAGGAGAAGACTTCCTTCCCTTTCATCCATATGAATTTGAATATGCAGTGTACTTTTAACATCAACAGTTTGGTGCTAGCTTACTCGTGAAATAGACTATTGACAACAGACAAGTTTACTTTTTGATAGAATTTTCTCTTTCTTCATTTGTTTTTACCTTTTCTTTCTTGCATCAGTTTGTAGTATGTCTCTGTGCTAGCTTTTGAAATGATAATTCTTATTTCAGGTTGGCATTTTTGCTATGAATGCAAGAAAGCTCCGAAGTTTTATTGCTTGTGCTGCCCGTCTGCCGTATGTGGACACTGCCTCTGTGATTCTGGGTTCGCAATAGTTAGAGGGAGTAATGGATTCTGCGATAATTGCTTAGAGCTTGTGGTGCTTATAGAAGAAAAGAAAGATGTTAACTCAAATGGGGTATGGATAGTTTGTAAATAGTCCTGTGGAAAGTACTTTTAACAATGTGATGTTGCTTCCAGTCCAAGCTTTCTAATTTTATTGTGATCTTTTAATATTTAGGCTTTGGGTTAATTTAGTTTACTCTTATTAATAATTTGTGTAGAAGAGACCAGTTATGGCTTGGCCCTATAGAATTTAACCAATCTTATTATTTGTGTTTTGCGTGTGTTTTCTTTTTCAACAGGAAAAAAATGGATTTCTATGCTGAAGACACAATAGAGTAATATTTTAATGGGTATTGGCAGATAGTAAAGGAAAAAGAAGGCTTAACTTCAGAACATGTTATTTTGGCATATAATCTATTGAAGAAGGGTAAAAATCATAGGTCTCCTGATTCATATGAATATGACGAAGGGGAAGAAGATATTGAAGATTTTGTAGATGAAAGTCAACTTGTTGTATCTGATTATGATGATTTAGGCGACACAGCAGATGACAAGAAAATTGGGAGGAGGAATAGATCAAAAAGAAAGCAATTTGCCATGAAAAGAAAGGCGAGTTCAAAGAAAAGGGAGTTCATTGGGTGGGGATCAAAAACCCTACTAGACTTTCTTGATTCCATTGGTAAAGATACAACCTGTGAACTCTGGCTGTATGATATTACAACTATTATTACCGAATACTGCAAGGAAAACCGGCTTTTCACCCGGAAAGAAAGAAAATTATCATTTGTGATGCAAGGCTGCAGCCTCTCTTGGGAAGGAAGTCAGTGAATAGAAACAGTATATATAACCGATTGACTGCTCACCTCGCTGAGAACATACATCATTTGGAGGATGAATCTGAAAGTAGTTTGGAAACTGTTGATGATTGTGACTCAGTGGTGGAAAAAAGAACGGAGAAGTTAAGCTCATTAAAAAAATCTGATCACAAGGAAGTAGCTGCAGAAGTCCAGAAAAGCTGTTTTGCTTCTGTAGTCCCTAAGAATATCAAGCTTGTCTACTTAAGGAGGAGTATAGTGGAGGATCTAGCAAAAAAGCAATCAGAGACTTTCGATGCTAAAGTAAATGGAAGTTTTGTGAGAGTGAAAGCGGACCCAAATGATTATTTGCAGAAAAATTCTCATCAGCTTGTTCAAGTTATAGGTAATGTCTCGGCAACAACTACAATAGTTCAACTAATTTATCCCACTATTGGATTCCTTCATAATCAGTTTATTTGAATTCTTTTACCCCAGAATGCTACTCTATATTGTACTAGTGTCTTTTGGCTTAGATGATTGACATTCTGCACATTATCATCTTAAATTATCACAGATATTAAGAGAACTTCAAGCTTGAAATCAGAAATTCTTCTTCAACTTTCCAATAGGGTGAAAGAGTTACCCATTTCCAAGCTGTCAGATGATGACTTCCATGGGTTTAAGACAATGTTAGTTTGTATTCTTTTCCTTTAGAAAGATATGATATGTACAAACAAAAGAGTTTAACGCATATAAGACAAACTATGGAACACAATTAAAAGTTTCAGTCTTTTTTAACTGATAAAACAACTAGTTTGTTAATTGTTACCCCAAATAGGAAAACAAAGATAGAAAAAAAAAAGAGAAGTTCTTCGAATCCATACGAAACTATCAAAAATCATAATAATATTGTAGTTATGTTATTATTTGCAGGACAGAAGTTCTTTGAATCCGTATGAAAATATCAAAAATCATAATAATATTATAGTTATTAAGTGTTATTATTTGCAGGATGAGTGTGAGGATTTGCGGCAGAGAGTGATAAATGGCCTTTTGAAAAGGCCAACTGTTGTAAGTTTTTTCATACTCTCGGCAATTTGATTTGCAATCTTTAACTTCATATGCATCATTTCTGGCAGCACACCAATGTGCATTGATAAAATATTCGCAGTGTATCATGAGATTTAGTTCTGCAAACTTTTTCTGGGAGCTATTGTCCTTCATGTCTCTTAGGGCTATCACATTTTTGTTTTGAACTTACATATCATGTGCAATGTTGTCTCATAATAAGGTGGTGAGTAAATCAACAGAAAAGTAAAGCATTTTATACAGCCTCTTGACCGGAATGTGTTGACTGCAGGTGGAACTTGACCATAAGGCGAGAAGCTTGCATGAGGATATAACTAAACATGTGTGTAACTTTTAGTCAACTTTCTTAATATAGTCACTGTGGTTTTTTTTTGGTAACTTTTGATGCCCCATTTGAGTGTTGATATGCTTTCTAAATTCTGTTGAATGATTACATTTCATTGTACTTTTAAATGCTCCTCAATATCTTTTATTTTCCGGATCATGTGAACTTCAATCTTTTTCCTTCACTTGCTTTTGATATATTCTTTCCCGTTTGGCATTTTCCATGAAAACATATTGGATTACGAGGGAGCTGCTTTCATTACAAAACCGCATTGATAGAGCAAATGAGAAGGGATGGAGGAGAGAATATCCTTTGATGGTTTTATTTCTTATTCCATTGCGTAGTTTTCATCCTAATATATAATGATGCATCATATCCAAACCACCTTTCTCTATAGACATTAGAAAAAAAGGTTATTGATCCTTAACATGCATCTTTTGTATACACTTGCTGAGTACATGGATAGTCTTCTGCTGCTTCAGACACCGTCAGAGCAAGCACGGTTACAAAATGAGGCTCCTAAAGTAATTCCAGACGAAGTATGCTAGTTGTGGTCTTACAGGCAATGGAAAGTTTTAGCTAGATTCCTTCTCTTGGGTCTTATCTCCCATGTTGGTATAGATAGGTTCCAAGAGAATTGTGTAGCATCAATCTTAGGCATTTGTTTATTTTTTGCACCCTACGCGGAGGATGTCCGATATAGGTTGGTTGCCTTTTTTGGTAGGCCTTTGTAAATCCTTCTTTTTTTTCTAATGCAATTTACTTTAGAAAAAAAAAAAAAAAAAAGTTTCGCTACCTGAATGATTTAGCAGATACTACATACTACAGGTTTGCAGGGCTCCTCTTTGTTATAGACTTTTCATGGGGCTTCCATATTGTGAAAAAGAAAAACATTATAATAGGAATAATTCGTTTGACAAAAGTTTCTAGTCCAAGAGTAAAGCCATGAATGAAAGATTTTTAAATACCGTAGCCGTGAAAATAATTATAAAAAACGGTTTTGTGATATTTCGAGTTGAAACAACTTGATCCTATATGTAAAATGAGAAAGATCTCTAAATATTGTAGCCGTGAAAATTAATATCTCTTGTGTTATGTAAAACACGAAGACATTGTATTTCATAAAGGAGGGGGGCTCTACTTTTTTGTCCAATATAAAGATCAATAGTGTGGGATTCTTACCCCATTATTCAAACAACAAATTTTGTTTTCGTACGTTTTGGTGTTGGACTTTGCCACTACCAACACTTGCCTATGTAACAAAAAGAGGATTTGATGTTTGTTTCGTAAGCTCTTTTGATCAAGTATTAGAACTGGGATTCAACATATCTTTGTAGGAGGTGGAGATACCGCAAATGAAAAGCTGAGCCTCCAAGCATTGTGTTTCTTTCTGTGTTGTACTTCATACATGAATGTGTATTACTAGTGCATGTAATTGATAGGCATGGTAAAAGCTGAGCCTCCAAGCATTGACACAAATGAGCAGCAACATAACAATGAATCTCATAATGTTTCTACTGGACCCCTTCGTGCTTGTCCAGTACCCATTCTGCTCTCTCCAGAACAGCGACCAAGTGGTAGTGAAGCTCCATGTTTTGCTTGTCAATTTTCTTTTTGGTAACATTGAGCTTTATAGTTTTAGGATGGAACAATCACTATTCTTGTCCAAGTCATTTTTGTCTATTCTTGTCCTGAGTCATTTTTGTTTTAAGTTGACATTCTACAATAGAAGTTCAACGTTTCATATTATAATTGTAACATTTTATGTTACTGAAAGACTACTTTTATAAAATTGCATGGCAGCCTTTAATGTAATATGAGCCATAAGAACAATTCAAATGTCTAAAATATTCATGTCCTGTACTTGATTATGACAGGGTCAAGTGATGCAACTAAAAGGAGTCGAGAAACAAATGCATCAAAATTCGGTCCTTAAGATCATGGTCTGAGGGACTGATCCATGGATATGTATTGACCCTGTAACTTCACCACACCAATTACATAGCATTTCCCTGCAATCAAAACACTAGTTGAAGATACTGGTTGTGGAAAGCAATTTCTAGAGCCATTTTAGCAGTAACAGATAACTTGCAGCAAATCTGGTTTCAAACTTTCAATACTCAGTACTTGCCAAACCATCCATCTTTGTAAAAGCAGAAACAGATTCCTTAAAACTATACTTTAAGAAACTCCCATTGTTGCTATCATAATGATAGATTTATAATGACCCATTTTTAACTCGGACAGGTTTCTTGTTTCTCAAAGATTGTAGGGATTGACAGAGGTTTTACTTTTGAATTTGGGTTCTTAACGTGACAAAGATTTCTATGAAAACAATGGTTTCGAATTCGGATATATAAAGCTATTCAGGAGATTCTGAAAACTAAAAAAATTAAAAGCCCTACTTGAAACTAAGCATTGACCATTCTGAGATGAAAGTTCTAGTAAACTTAATGCAATCAACCACTGGTCATTTATTAGGTTACTAAACCAATAATTATAAACTGTGACCTGATATGCAGAAACAATCAACATTAAGCTTCTGCTTCAGCATTTTCCTTCCTCAATGCTTGAAGCCTTTCTCTCAATTTCTTACTCTCCTCAAAGTTCGCCTTGCGCTTCACCGCTTTCTGTGAAATAAACTCAAGGTTTTATCACAAGACATATATGGATTTCAAACAAGAAACAGAAAAGTGTTATACAATCAATATAACTCACTTCTTGTCGAAAACATCGATCAAGCTTTATTTTGAGTTCTGTACATTCGCCGAAGAATTTCCCAATAGGATGGTCAATATGACATTTCTGAAACTCCTCAATAATCTGATATTAAATGAAGACCAGAATTAAATAAACTTCTAGTTATAAATTATGTCTAGTGTGCATTTGGAAATACTTCATTCAAAAGTGCTGTTTTTAACCCATTTTGTGGCGTTTAAGTGATGCATTTCTGGAGTACTTTTGTAAAAAGCACTTTCAAGTAAAAACACCTTAAATGCTCAAAAACCCAGAAGCGCTTTTCTCTATTGCACACCAAATTCTACACAAGAAGAACCTCCAAATGTATTTGAAAGTACTTCAACAGAAAACACTTTTGAGCAAATAAACCTAAAAGCCCTTTTTATTTAAAGAGAAAACAAAACGGAATTGCCAAAACTACTCCAAAAATTTATTTCAAAGTACTTATATTGAAAACACCATTGAACAACTAAACGCAGAAGCACTTTTTTTATTAAGATTAATAAAAGTGAAATTGCTAAACAAACTCCCAAATCTAATTCAAAGTAATTATACAAAAGCATTTTGAGCAAAACAGTTTATATAAAAACACCAGAAAATTCTCTACCAAGAAGCGCTTCTGTCTAATACCAACCAAAACACTACAAAAAATTCAGATGCACCCTTTTAGCCAATCTTTCCTAACTGGGTGCTTTTCCAGAAACATCAACAATCAAAAGCACTTCTGAAAAAGCACTTCCAAAACCACAAAATAAATAAAAATAAAGGCAATAAAACTCACTTCAGCACACATGGGGTGTCTATGCAACGTCAAAGGAGGATGCATATTCTTCTTTTTCTTTAATTTATCTGAAAAAAATTACAAAGAATAAAAAAATCAATACAATAAAGCAACAGCAAATCAACAGAGAAAGAGGGGCGAAACGCACCATTTTGGTCTATTAATGGCGGGTAATTTGCGGTTTCTTCTGTGTCTTACCGGTGGTGAGATAGAGAGACAAACTAGATAGAGTGTGAAATTGAGGTAAGAGTTGTGAAGTGATGAATGAAACGCCGCGTTTCGTCTGGGATCTGAAAGAGAGTTTCAGAAAGCTCTAAAGCTGATGGGCTGCTTCCACTTTAGTTAGGTGTCAGTGTCACCAAAATCATCGATTTATAGGAGAGAATAGATGGATTTTTGTGAGAAAATGAAGAACGTTGGGGTTGGATTTTCACGGGCTAATTATATTATCACCGCTGAGATTTTTGTTATTAAGAAACCCCTTTAGTTTGAAAATTTTGGCTCATCTCCTCTAAAGTTTCCTCTAATTATTGCTAACCACCTTTGCTAGGGGAGGTTAGAGTAATTAAGCAAAATTTAAGGGACATTTAGGACACTCAATTACTCATAGAGGACGAAGCGATAATTAACAAATTATAGGGGGCGCTTATACTTAATGTTAGGGTAGATCAGAGACCAACCTTTTTCCTAAGAACCATACTATACTTACTCACCATCTTACTAACCATCTTACTATCCTTTGTAAATATAATGCATAGTACTGGTACTATATGCATAGTACGGGTACCATGTAAAATTTTAACAAAGGTTGTATGGCAGTTAGTACAAGTGGTGAGTAAGCATAGTGTTTTTCTTTTCCTAAAAAAGAGTCAACTTTAATTATTTTGCAAGAAATTTTAATATTTAGATATATTTTCTAAGAGATTTTTGGAAAATTTACATTTGAAATGGTTACTTTTATTAAAAACTTAAAAATATAACTTTGTAACGATCTCGAAAAAAGCATAATTAGCATTAAAAATGCACGTGTCACATCGTTCAAGTGCACCAAAAACAACTTTTGCTCATGAGTAAATTAGAAAATAATGAATTGATACATACTAGGATAGTCACATGTTGAAGAATGTGCATAGATTATAGAAAATTAAATAATGCCACTAGGAAAGACCACTTCCCTATACCCTTTCTTTATTAGATGTTAGAGAGACTTGCTCGGCATGAGTTTTATTGTTTTCTTGATGCGTACTGTAGGTATAACCAAATAGCTATAGCTCCAGAGGATCAGTAGAAAACCACTCTCGCTTGTCCTTATGAGACATTTGCATATAGGAGGATGCCTTTTCGTTTATGCAATGCACCTGCCACTTTTCAACGATGCATGATGTCCATTTTTCATGATATGGTAGAGGAATTTTTGGAAATTTTTATGGATGATTTTTCAGTTTTTGGTTCCTCTTTCAATGCATGTTTGAATAATTTGGTATCAGTTTTGCGGAGATATGAAGACACTAACCTAGTTTTAAATTGGGAGAAGTGTCATTTTATGGTGCAGGAAGGAATAGTTTTGCGTCATAAAATCCCCCAAAAGGGGATTGAAGTGGATAGAGCAAAGGTGGAAGTGATTGAAAAATTACCCCCACCTACATCAGTGAAGGCCGTGAGGAGTTTCCTTGGACACGCATGATTTTGCAGACGATTTATTAAAGATTTTTCTAAAATTTCAAAACCTCTGTCTAATTTATGAATAAAAGATACTACTTTTGATTTTAATGCTGAATGTTTGTAGGTCTTCATCACTCTGAAGGAGAACCTTGTCACAACACCAATTATGGTGGCACCCGATTGGAGTTTGCCATTTGAACTGATGTGTGATACTAGTGATGTAGCTATTGGTGCTGTCCTCGATCAAAGAAAAAACAAGGTATTCCAAACTATATACTATGCTAGTCGGACCTTAAATGTGACTCAACAGAATTATGCAACCTCTGAAAAGGAACACCTAGCAGTAATATTTGCATTTGACAAATTTCATTCATACCTTGTTTTAAGTTAAGTAATTGTCTACACTGACCATTCAGCCTTGAGATATTTACTTGCTAAGAAAGATGCCAAACCTAGGTTAATTAGATGGATTTTGTTGTTATAAGAATTTGACCTAGAAAGTAGGGACAAGAAGGGTGTAGAGAATGTGGTTGCTGACCATCTGTCTAGGATAGAGGACACAAATCCTAAAAAAGGAGATGAAATACCAATAAAAGAGGAGTTTCCTGATGAACAATTATTTGCTATTTTAAATGCATATATTCCATGGTATGCACAATATGCAAATTATATTGTCACAGGTGTTGTTCCTTTAAATCTTACTTTTCACCAACAAAAGAACTTTTTGTCTAATGTTAAACATTATTTGTGGGAAGAACCATATTTGTTCAAAATTTGTGCAGACCAGAGTATTTGACGATGTATACCTGAGGAGGAGATGACATCTATTTGTCATCAATGCCATGACAGAGAGGTAGGTGGCCACTTTGGGCCAACCAAGACAGTTGCAAAGGTACTATAAGCAGGTTTTTACTGGTCTACGTTGTTTAAGGATGTTTTTGCTTATGTAGCATCTTGTGATAGGTGCCAAATAACAGGGAATATAGCTAGGAAACATGAGAAGCCCTTGACCAATATTATTGAATGTGAATTATTTGATGTTTGGGGGATAGACTTTATGAGACCTTTTCCTAATTCATTTTCTAATAAATACATCCTTGTGGCAGTCGACTATGTTTCTAAGTGGGTGGAAGTGAGGCATTTAAAACAAATGATGCTAGGGTGGTTGTTAAATTTTTAAGGAAACATATTTTTACTAGATTTGGCACCCCTAGGGCAATTATTAGTGATGGTGGGACACATTTTTGCAATAAACAGTTTGATAATCTTTTGAAAAAAATATGGGATCACACATAAGTTTGCCGCTCCTTATCACCCACAAACTAGTGGCCAAGTAGAGGTATCTAATAGGGAAGCGAAACGAATTTAAAAAAAACCGTTACCTCTAGAAAAGATTGGTCTTTGCGATTGGATGATACATTGTGGGCATATAGAACAGCTTTTAAAACCCCCATTGGTATGTCCCCATATAGACTAGTTTTTGGGAAAGCATGCCATCTCCCTGTTGAACTTGAGCATCATGCATATTGGGCTACAAAATTTCTTAACTTTGACATGCAAGCTATAAGTGAAAACAGGTTGCTACAATTGAATAAGATGGATGAATTTCGATGTCATACTTATGAGAATGCGAAGATCTATAAAGAGAGAACAAAAAAATGGCATGACAAGCATATCACAAAAAGAGAGTTCGTCGAAGGGGAAAGGGTGTTGCTCTATAATTCTAGACTCAGATTCCAGTTAAGTTAAGGTCCAAATAGTCAAGACCTTTCATTGTCACCCAAGTGTTTCCTTCTGGTGCCATTGAGATTTCCCATGAGGAGAAAGACACGTTCAAGGTGAATGGACAACATCTCAAGCATTATGAAGATGGAGGATGGAAAAAAGATAAGATCTCTATGGCACTACATGAACCAGAATAAGCAAGAGCAGAAAGTCAAGCTAATGACTCTAAATTAGAACTATAATTTCTTTTTTCTCTCTTTTACAATTTTTTTTTATTGCGTTTTTATTTTTGTTGTGTTATCATCGCAACAAGGAACAAGTTTGAGAAGCATACGTGATAGAAGAAGAAGATAATTTTGAGCAAAATAGAACACATGGTACTTTGTGTCACTTTACACAACCGTGGCCATGTTGACGGATGAAAAGGTTGCAAAGTCCAACCTTTACCATAGGGTACCCCGTGTCACGTTACACAATTGTGGCTTCCAAAAAAAAAAAAAAATATATTGTGTAGTAGAAACCACGGGTTACCCCATGATATGTTGCATGGCCTGGCCCATGTGAGGGACCATGACCACACAATTTAAATCAAAAAAGAAACAAAACAAAAAACAAAAACAAAAAAATGACAAAAAAAAAAAAAAAAATGGTGCAGTAGAAACCATGGGTTACCCCATGGTATGTTACATGGCCTGGCCCATGTGAGGGACCATGATCACGCCAATTAAATCAAAAAAGAAACAAAAGAAAAAACAAAAAGTTTAAAGAAGGAAAAAGGGAAAGTGGCGGGCCATTACCCTAAAAAAAACAATTTCTTTCTTCCCACTCTCCACTGGTTGTTCTCTGCTCTAGCCATCTTCTTCTCCCAACCAACTTTGTTTTCTCTTTTCAATCTTGTGCATTATTTCTTTTTGTCCTTTTCTCTTTTAAGGTAAGTATTTCCTTCTTTGCCTTTTTTTGATTTTGGTGGGATCATTAATTTATGTATTTTTCATATGTTTGTTATTTTATTTTTTTTTTTTTCGCCATAGAATGCTATGATTGTTGTTGGGTTTATACCTCGATGGGGTCATGTTGCACTTGCTTCTTTTACTACTCGTGTTTTGTTGGTGTTTCTTTTTACGTTCTTCTGCCAATTGTTTAGTTTTAGTTTTTACTTTGCCACTATTAAACAGGGGATTTTCGTGTCTTGTTTGTTTGTTGGATATGGGTGTTACTCTACTACAGTCCTTAAGTTGCTCTAATTGAAAATATTATTAGTTTAACACCCTTTGAATGTACACAGTTTGCCATTGTCATTTTGCTACTTCATTCTTCTCTGTTTGTCTTGTTTCAGTTCATTTTTTTGGCTTTATTTCTTTTTGTCCTCAGTCAATTTCTTGAACGGAAATTTTGGCCGGAATGCATTGGTTCTACTATTGTTTGAAGTCGTTTACCCTGAGCTGCCATGGTTTTCAGATGGGAACCTCCGATTGGGAGTTGTGTTTTGGGAGAAAGTATGGGTTTGGTTGGCTGATTTGGGTGAGGGGTAAGTTGTATTTGGAGGGTGGGCCTGTGAATAAACTGAAATTAGTTCAAGAAAAACAAGAAAGACACAAGGCTAATCAAGAAATATTTTTAGATTTCTTGTTAATGTAATTGAATATCTAAATGAATGAATAATACACGAGTGTCTTCTTCTCTTTTATAGAACACTCAGAACTCAGCTCAGTCTACTTAGTAGAAGCTGAGCTTATTTAATACAAAGTCAAAACGACGACGCTTTGACAAGTATTGAAGAGCTCCTACACTTTTTCAGTTTCTCAGCTGCATCCCTTTTTACCAACATTCCCCCTCAAACTTGACTGGGGAGCCATACTTAGTATTTGTTTCTTTTCACCAAGATTCCCCCTCAAGCCTGACTGGAGAGAGTTTGAATTTGTCTGGTACCTCCTCCTTTGGTTAATGCTTCCCTTTAGTTTTTGCAATTTGAATTCTCAAGTCAAATATTACACAACTGACCAATAAACATTTCCTGAATACTTGCTCTGCAACACAACAAATTGCTCAAAGCTACTCCGCGAGATCAACAAAAAAATTTCTTCGAACACACGCTCTATAACACAGCTTAGATCAGCAAGAGACTTTTCTTCATGAACATTTCTGCTTTATAACACAGCTCAGATCAGCAAGAGACTTCCTGTTCTTCCTGAACACTTTTGCTCTATAACATAACTCAAATTAGCAAGAGACTTCTTGAATACTGAATACTGCTGCTCTACAACAAACTGTAAAAATTCTTCCCAAACACTTCTGTCTTTTATTCAGGCTACTCTACAACAAACTGAAGAAAAAATTTCTTCCTGAACACTTCTGCTTTATAACACCATGCAAATCAGTAATGAATTCCTAACTCAATAACCAATCATCAACAAAATCTAATCTTCAATCATCAACAAAATCTACTCTACAACACATCTCTGCAACACAGTGTATAACACCCAACACAATCAAAAATCAATAACATCAACAAAGTCTGCTCTGTAACACATCTCTACAACACAATGTTTTACTCAATACTATTACACTTCGGATCATCAGAGCACTTCCTGAACCACTAAAGAAACTTCTACTCTATAGCTTAGCCAATAATCTACTCACGACACAAAAAAAAAAAAAAAAAAATACCAAGTCTGCTGAAATGAAAGACAGAAGATCTCTCTAATCAACAGTGTCAGTAAGAGCAACAATAGTCAATTTTTGGTGCAATTCAGAGAATTGAGCAGCAGACAAGGGTCTGGTTAGTAGATTAGCAATCAGAAGTTTTGAAGGCATATATTGAACAACAAGGTTTTTTGCTAGAACTTGCTCTCGGATGTAGTGAGCATCTATTTCTATATCCTTAGTTCGGGCATGAAAAATAGGATTGGAAACCAACACACCCGCACTAACATTGTCACACCAAATGACTGGGGTTGAGTATAAGCTGATTCCCAGCTCAGTGAACATACTTTGTAACCAAGTAGTTTTTGTTGTAGTTTGTGCCAAAGCTCTATATTCAGCCTCTGTAGAAGACAAGACTACTACTTTATGTTTTTTGGAACTCCATTAGATCAAGTTGGGACCCAAATAAACACAATATCCACTAATAGATTGTCTATCTTCAACATTGCTTCCCTAATCAGCATCAGCATAACACTCTACGTTTAATGAGCTTGCTAGTTTTAATTCCAACCCAAAATTCAGAGTACCTTTTATGTATCTAAGTACTCGTTTGCAAGCCTGCCAATGCAACTCAATAGGGGCTTGTAAAAACTGACTGAGTTTGTTAACCGGGAAACTAATATCAGGTCGAGTAAGGGTGAGATATTGCAGTGCACCTATGGTACTTTTGTAGAGGCTGGGATTTTCAAACAATTCATTGTCATTACGACTAAGCTTTGTACCAACTACCATGGGTGTGGAGCAAGGATTGGCTTCAAACATTTTTGTCTTAAGAAGTAAATCTAATGCATACTTAGACTATTTGAGGTGAATTCCAGCAGAGGATCTAGTTGCTTCCACTCCTAAAAAATACTTGAGAGAGCCCAAGGTTTTGAGTGCAAATTGATCATTTAACTCTTTAACCAAATGAGTCATATAGACTGAATCTGATCCTGTAAGAAGTATATCATCCACATAGACCAACACATAGATAAAACCAGAATCCAACTTGAGACTAAAAAGGCTAGAATCAGAAATTGAATTTCTGAACCCCTTGGCTTGAAGAGCATTTTTAAGCTTGTCAAACCAGGCTCTAAGAGCCTGTTTAAGTCCATACAAGGCTTTATTCAATTTACACACAAAAGAAAGGTGAGTAGTTGATTCAAACCCCATAGGTTGCTTCATGTAAACTGTCTCATTCAAGGTGTCATTCAGAAACGCATTATTTACATCAATTTGTTGTACATCCCAAGAGTTTGTAACAGTTAGGATCAGGATAATTATGATAGTAGAGGGTTTGATGACTGCACTAAAAGTTTCAAAATAGTCCAAGCTCGGCGTTTGTTGAAAACCTTTAGCCACTAAACGAGCTTTATACTTTTGCAGGGTGCCATTGCATGGAATTTAGTGCGAAAGACCCACTTATTTCACACAATATTCATATCAACTGTAGGTGACACAAGCATCCAGGTGTTGTTGTGAATAAGTGCATCGAATTCTGTTTTCATGGCTTCTCTCCAAGTAGTGCTAGTTAAAGCTTCAACAACTGTTAATAGTTCTGGTTCTATAATAAGTTGACTTAGTGTAAGATAGGTATCATGAGGTAGAGCAGTATCACTATCAGCAGAGAAACCATCTGCTGACTTGGCTCTTGTGATCATGGGGTGATTATTAACAGTAGATCTGACCAGAATATTTGTGAACTGTGATGAAATTTAGATCAACTTCAAGTGTGCAATTGGGTAAGGGACAATTGGAAGGGATAATGGGAAGATTAAAAACTGATTGGGAACTAGCTAATGGAGTTGAATTTGGAGAGGAATAGGTAGTATGTAAGTTTGGTAATCCAGAGGCAGTAGGTAAGATTGGTGAGGAGTTATTTGGGACTGTTGTAGTAGGATATGAGGTAGTTTGTGATAAGGGTTTGAGCACTGTAAGGCTGGTGAGGAGGTGGTATTTGAGACTGCTATAGTGGAATGTGTATGAGGCTAAGGCAGTGAAGTAGAAGGATGACTAACTGTTGTATTATGTAAAAATGGCTGACATTGAAAGCCATTTGCTGGAGGAGGAGCAGAACTAGCGGGAGAATAGGAATTATAAACAATAACACATGGAAATTTGAAAGAATATGGAGTGTAGGAACTGACTAAAGAATCCAAATTATGACCAGATACACCAGCATCAAAATCGTGATTAGAGACTAGCAGTGGTTTCAAACCTATAATCTAAAAAAAGGAACTCAATTTCGTTAAACTTAACACTAGGGGAAACAAAAAATTTTCCATCAGCTCTTAGACACTTGTATCTTTATGTAGCAAGATATAATTGACAAACACACATTTAGAAGAATGGAAATCAAATTTGTGACTATTAAAATTGTGAAGAAAGGGAAAGCAAGCATAACCAAATACTCGAAGACTATAATAAGAAGGAACTTGCTTGAAAAGTTTAAAATAGGGTGTGTTATTCTAAAGTACATTAGTAGGCAACAAGAATTGGGCTTCCTGCAAAGAAATAGTATCAATCTTGGACTAGAATCTAGATGTGTCACTACCGCAGCATCATATTCAGGATCCAATCCATCCAGTACATATTGTAACAGATCTTCATCAGACACAACTAATCCACTAGTAGCTAGACTCTCTGAAATATCTTTCATTTTCTTTACATACTCTCCAATACTTAGATCCCCTTTGTGTGTAGTTTGCAAAAGGTTTTTAAGATGTAAAGCCCTAGCCTTTGAATTTGTAACGAATTCATTCTCTAAAGCTAACCAAATTTCAGTGGAAGATCTACACTTAAATACAGAATCAAACATGCACTTTGAAATTGAAGCTAATAACCAATTTATTATGAGCTTATCCGTTCGTTTCCACAAGACAAACACTGGATTAAGACTTTCACCAACAGTACTACCAGCTTTATTTTGAGCTAGCTCATATATAATATCCGAATCAGAAACAAAAATTGGGGGAGGACAAGCTAATAGATGGTCCTCCAAATCGTGTGAGCTAACAGTGGAAATGACTTGTGAACTCCAGAATCGGTAATTATTCCTCGTCATTTGGGATTGATGAGTTGCAAGCCTGTGGCAAGTTTTATGGTGGTTTGATTCTGCACTATTGGCATGGTTCTTCCTATGTTGTTAAGCATCTTCAAAGAATCAAGATCGGTAGCCATTGACGTGAGTCACGGCTCTGATACCATGTGAATAAACTAAAATTAGTTCAAGAAAAACAAGAAAGGAACAAGGCTAATCAAGAAATTCTTTTAGATTTTTTGTTATTGTAACTGAATATCCAAATGAATGAATAATACACGAGTGACTTCTTCTCTTTTATACAACACTCAGAACTCAGCTTAATCTACTTAGTAGAAGAGCTTATTTAATACAAAGTCAAAACGATGACGCTTTGACAAATATTGAAGAGCTCTTATACTTTTTCAGTTTCGCAACTGCATCCTTTTTTACCAACAAGGCCTTTATAGTCTCATCTTGTCTAGGTGAATTAGAAATGCATTTGGGCTCATAAGTTATATGCCTATACTTACATGTTCGGCCAGGCCTGCTTGGGCTTCCTCCAAGGTTGTGTCTCTCTCTTCCACACGTTGGGCGGAGGGGTTGCTTGGGTCAATGAATTGGGTCGAATCAATAAATTCGGTTGCTGCAGTTTAATCTTAGCCCAGATTTCTAGCTTTAGCCCATTTAGAAAAGTCGCCGTTAGGACATCTTCTCTCTCTCTCCCTATGTTAGTGCTGCAACCTCCTCAAACTGTCAACGAAAATCTAGCACTGATCCTCCTTGTCGTATCAACATCAACAGCTCTAAGGGGCTGACCTCTTGTGTCCTACTAAACCTCTACAACAATGCAACCTTGAACATTGGTCAGGTCATTGCAGCTGTCCTTGACTTTGTCCATTGGTACTAGTGGAGTGTTTCTCTTACCATTTAGAGGGCTGTTGATAAAACCTTGTGCTCATTAGGGATCTGATTTATCGAGAGATAACGCTCCACCTGGAAGGGTCCTCACCGGAAAAGAGGGGTAGCTCCAGTTTCCGGCCATGCAAGTCTCGGCGGTTCCACCCTTCTCTGCCTTGATTCGACCGTTCTCCACACTGGTTCCCAATTGAGTGTCCTTCCGTGAGGATCGTGTTCAGTGTGCCTTTCCCTGTCTCGATTGGGTTCTTTAGACAAGTTTCTCTGTCGCTCTTCTTCCTTTTCGTCTCTTCTTCACATCCAGTTCTACATGTCCATTAAATTTTCTCTCATCAAGTTCACTGTTTTAGTTACCTTGGCGACGTCCCGCTGAACCATCGCCATTTCCTTCTCAACACTTTCAACCCTGTTCTCCATTCTAGTACCAACCATACCCCAGATGATCTGCGAGCTTTAATACCAGATTGATGGAAACCTATGATCTTAACTGAATCACCACGCCAATCAGACCAACAACCGTATCTCAACACAATATTATACTCGTAAAAAATGTAACAAAGCAATAACAATCCAGCAAACAATATATCAAGACAGTAAAGTTTATATATTTAGACTTAATAAGAATTGGAAAAGATAACAATTAGTTTTAGGAATAAAACAGTATCACCCAACTAGTGTTCGAGGGCCAACACCTCCCATACTCAATTCATGCACAAAAACAAAGATGTCCTCTACCCCTGCTACCACTGCCCTTTATTCTGACACCAGGATTCTAATAACTAACAAGACACCTGTCCCCACTTGTTTTACCCCTTTTGCCCCTTTCTCCCCTTCCCTGTCTTACGTGAATACCATTTGGATATATCGGGTCCATCAATGTAATAAAAGATAATGAATACATATCTTTCCAATAAACCTAGTAGAAAGATGCAATAATTCAAATAACCCAAAAATAAAAACCAACGCGTAAAGAAAAGGCTAGATTTGTTATAAAAAATAAAAATCATTGCATAAAGATCTAATAATTTTTCTAGTGTTTGTGTTTGTTTTAAACTTTTAGTGTTGTTTGTTTAGGTTTAAGAAGAAGATGAATCGTCTATTACATCCTTTATTTTCTTTCTCTTGGTCGAAGGTTTATGGCCATGAGAAAGAATCCAAGCCTAATAGTTCATCAGTTATTGGGCTACTTGAATTCTGGCCTATGGGCTTTTGAATATCAAAATCGAGATGAAATAAACAATCAAATAAAAATGATACACTAACATTCATTTTTATTACTTAATAAAAATATTTATATTAATAAAAAATTTAAAAATTAAGTAATAATAGACGGTTTATAAGGACGTATCAAAAAATTAAGTAAAAAATTTAAGTTACATTATCCTGACCCAATAAATAACTATTTTCATACTACAAAGAAAAACATTTATTATCATTTGAATAATATTATAATTTTAAATATAAAATTAAATTAAATATACAAAAATTAATTGAAAAATATTTACTAATATTATTTTTAAATCCATAAATTATTTAAGAAAATATAAAATAATATCCATAAATTTTAATTATTAATTTGCTTAATAGTATAAAAAGAGGAAAATAAATAAATAAAGTTGCTCCCACTCGGGATAAGGAGTCCCACGCCTCTCCACGAGATTCCTTATCCCTATCTTTTGGGATTAATAGGAGGGGCTTGGGATACATGTTATACAATTCCAATATGTCAAAAACTAGCAACAAACAAAGGATTGGACTGAACTTATCACTGAATTTTATGCATTTAATTTCTCTGTCGGTGAATTTTTGCATTAGAAAATGATGATTCTTAATCTGATTTACTTAAATTTAAAAAAAAATTAATTAATTTCTCTCTCTCTCTCTTTTTTTTTTTTTTTTTTATCTCTATGTTAATAAATTTTTGACATATTTCTCTTTGTTTAATTGTTTAATTGCTGCATAAATGTTTTATAATCAAACTGTCACAACTTTTTATTTGTTTTACTTCATATAAATTGCAATACCCTATTGTAATAGTTTCATAATATCAAGAGGTTAGTTAAGATGTATGTAAGTTGACCCAAACATGCATAATCCTTTAAAAAAAAAAAAAAAAAAAGAACCCCACAACATCTGACAACAAAAAATTATTGCCACACATCAACTTATGAACTCTTCAATCTTTTGGTTTCGGTGGTTCATCATCAGCTAAAAATATATCAAATCTTCGTCTTTTGCCCCATCACAGTCAACATTCGCTGTTGATCCGAGAAAATCTTCATCCAACTCTTATGAATTCCAAAAACTAAAGCTACTGGATTTCTTGGCCCTTGGCTTCAACTCTTCAATTTCTTTCTCATATACTGGATGTATCCCACACTTCTTCACCTTCAATCCTGGATCACGTGGTATAAATGAAAGCTCAACAAAATCTTGATTGAGTCTTTCAGTCAAAGCACAGAACAGCCAAAGATGGTCTGACACAGCCTTGCCTGAATTCTCTTCAAAACCAATCGTAGGACTCTCAAATACATGGATATTGGTCACCATGCAAGAAATCCCATGAATAGGCTGGTGCTCATGGACATCAAAAACATAGCAGATAGCATATCCCACCACCTTGTTATCATAAGAATTTGAAGGCCTTTCTATTTTAATTAAAGAAGTCTCACTCTGATGTTGGAACCACTTTGGAATCTCACTTCCAAGAATAACCATCACAAAATCATCAATCCCATCTCTGTATGTTGGCTTTGACATTGCCTGCACTCAGAAAAAGAAAGAAAAGTTATAAAATAATGTCTAACTCAAAAGATGAAGAGAGAGAAAGAGAAAGACACTGACCTTAAGGAATTCTCTGGGCATTGAAGATGACAGATTGTTGCAGTAGATCAATTTCAAGCAGTTTACACATGAAAATTCTAACAACGTGGAATTACATAAACTTAATGCATTTGATGTTGTTTCCAGTGCAACACAACCATTTACATAAATATATCTTATGTTGGATGGAAGTTCTGGTAGAGATCTAAGTCTCTTACAACTGTTCAAGTTAAGCTCTTCAAGCTCCAAAAGATGTTTGATGCTTCCAGGTAGTGAAACAAAATTGTTTTTGCTTAGTTCTAATTTCCGTAATGAAGAAAAGCTATTAAAAAAGTCATTAGGAATCGCTCCTTCCTCCATATTGCAGTCAGTGAGAATCAATGTTTTTAAAGATCTGCAAAACTTGACAAAGTGGGCAATCTAAACGTCTTCGAGAAGAGTGAAGACAATGAGTTTGATGGCGGTCCTTTGCATCCACTAAAATCTAACTCTTCAAGATTCTTCATAAGAAAAATGGACGCCATTGGTCGTCTTATCGCAGATCCACTTACATCAAGTGTCCTTAGCTTTTCAACTTGCCCCAAAGTCTCTAGCAAGCTATCAAGTTTGGAGCATCCAGAAAGATTAAATCGTCGAAGAGATTCCAAACCATTTATAGTGACGGGAAGACTCACAAGATTTTTGCAGTTTTCCAAACTAAAATCTTCAAGTCCACTCAAAAGTTCAATTGACATTGGCAGTACTTTAATAGCAGTTTCCTTTAAATAAATGCCATGTAGACAATCCAAACTTCCTACAATCTCTGGAAACTTCTTCAATTTGTAGCACCAAGATAGATTAAGTCTACGTAGAGATTCCATATGAATCTGGTTAGGCAGAGTTGTAAGACTTGTACATTTCATCATATACAAATAAGTAATCTTTTTGTGAACCAACAAAGATGGGTGAATCTCACGCAACATTGTACAACTTTGAAGATTCACATTCTCGAGATTCGGGGCAAATGTGAAATCTGGTGTCTTGATTAGGTACCTACAGTTTTCAAAACTGATAGATTTCAAATTGTTGAAAGGCTGTTAAAAGAAAAAAAAAAAAAAAAAAGTTAGACAAAGATGTGGTTTTCTTAATTTCCCATATTTATTAAACATAAAAAGCATAAAAATATTCCATATATAGTTATTTTACTCATAAAAATTAAAGTAGGAAAGTGTAATTGAATTAATCTTACTTTTATTCCCTGCTGCAATTGTTCAATGCGGCTCTGATCCATTTTCAGCTCAATAATTTTGTCCAATTGCAAATTTGGTGGTAAGGATTTTAAAGGATATCCTTCCCAATCAAGTAAACGCAAGTTGTTGGAAAGATAATCAAGGCATTCTGGAAGTTGAACATTGTGGATCTTGAGTAATCTTAGATTGATCATTTTCGAAAATGCTTTAGCACAGCAATGGATCTTTTCTTTAGAAAAGTTGAGTATTATGCCTTCAACCACTTCGGTTCCCTTAAAAATAAAAGAAAATAAAAATAAAATAAGAGATAGAGAAAGCAAGCTAAGAATTAATAACACAGGAATGAAAATATATAGATATGAGTGCTAGCTGCTTCAACATATAAGTCTGCTATTAACATTTTAACATAAAACTATGTACAAAATAACGTTTAATTGGGTTGCACAAAAATTCTTACAAGATAACATGTGTTATTTTTATGAAAATTGTTCCTCATCGAATGCACTTAATCTTACATATACTTACACTTATTTTTACTAAAGGAATTATTATTTTGTAAATTTCATAAATTTTCATGATTTTAAAAAAAAAAAAATCAAAAAAAGAAAGGAACTTTGAATTCTATCCTGGAAAAAAAAAATCATTTCTAAATTTTACTAGTAAGATAAACAACTCTTTTTAATTTTCAAATAATTTTTTATTTGATTTTTAAAATTGTTGAAATTATAGGTTTTTTATATTTTTTTAATTTAAATATATATTTCCGTCATTTTCACAAAAATCTAATAGAAGTATTTTTATTTTACATATTTAGAAATTTGTTTTCATAAAATGATACAAAAACAAATCATGAATCTTTAGAATATATATTTTACTATTTTTTTCCTATTCTTTTTCAAAATAATAAAAAAATAATTATCAATTTTTTTTTTAATTATAGATCATACTATTCTCATTAAATGTATAAATGTTTTCTTTCATGATATGTATGCTCATGCATATTGTAGGTATCTAAACTAAGGGGAAATAAAATTAACTAGAAACAAAACGATAATTTTGGAAATAAAAGTGCTTTTGAGGAACAAGAGACTTTAATATGCTCAATTGGACTACAAATTGGTCAGCAAATACAGGAAAAAAAAAAAAAAAAATATTACACATGCATGTGTAATCTAGAGAGGCTAATTATGTGCTAACAATGCACTAGCTCACTCCTCATATAGATATTTAATTAGTTAAAGCAAATGATGATTGAAAATGTGCAAATGATTATAAGAAAAAATTGAATTGCTTACTGTGTTTTCTGTCAATACATGATGAATGTCTGCTTTTATCCACAATCTACTGCGTTTTCCAGGCTCTTCAGGACACTCTCTTTTGACAATTTGTTGACCCATTTGTTGTAACAAATCATGCATCACAATGTATTGTCATGTAAAATAATTATGAGCGATTTATCGATTAGAATATCTATTCCAATATTTGGAAAAAAACCACAACTTTCAAGAATTCTTGTCACATAATATCTATCCATTCCTTTAAAGAAACATGCTATATCAAGAAATATGTTTTTCTCTAATTCTTCTAGCCCATCAAAGCTTATTTGAAGTACATCTAGTATTTCTTTCTTACAATCTCTTTTTAGTCTTTGCAATGCATCTTCCCATATATGAACTTCTCTTCCATACAAAAAGCAGCCCAAAACTTTAAGAGCTAATGGAAGACCACTAGCATACTGTACAACACATTTGGATAGCTCCCTAAAACTTTCTAAATGTTGATGTTTCTTAAAGGCTTTTGAAATGAATAATTGGCCGGCTTCAGTATGATTTAATTTCTCAACCTCATAAACTCCATCTACTCCATGGGACGTCAACAAACTTTTGGTTCTTGATGTTATTATTATCCTACTACCCATTCCAAACCAATCACGCTTGCTAGCTAATTTTTCTAATTGCTCTGGATTGTTTACATCATCTATAACAATAAGAACATTCTTACACGATAGCCTCCTTCTTATCATGCTTGCTCCATCAAAGACATTGTATATATTGATGTCATCTTTTCCCATATCCAGAATTTGTGAAAGAAGCATCTTTTGCAAAGAAACTAGACCATCTGTTTCAGAAATCTCTGTAACATTAGCCAAAAAACTACTACCTTCAAATTTATCAGAAAACAAGTCATAGACAACTCTAGCAATTGTTGTCTTGCCTATTCCTCCCATGCCACAAATCCCAATCATACGAACATCGTGTGACTCAGGACTTATAAATTTCTTTAGTTCCTCCAATCGTGAATCTATGCCTACTAGGTTCTCGACACTTGCGTATTTTGAAAAACATAATTTGCTTGATATTTCCTTCACAATTTTTTGAATAAATTGTGACTCATACCTGAAGAGTGGAAAAGATCAAGAAGAAATCGTGGTTACAACTTACAACACTAGCTAGTCATGAATATACTAATGTATAAATAGTGCCTATTATAGAAATTATCTACATGCACCTATAAGTTTATACACATGAAACTTTCATTTTTCCTTTTTGTTTAGCTTTACTTTTAGCAGTCAGTCAGTATTGTAGTTATATTATCTCTATACTTTTCGTATGATATACTATTTGTCTTGGTTACAATAACAAGGAAAATTTAATAAAATTATTCATGCCTGTCTAAGAAAAACAGAAAAACCAAGTTATAAAGTACTGCCCTATGTCATTTTCTATCATTACTTGGTGAAATATGAAAATGCTTATTTTATTAATTATCTTTTACATTAATTTATTTATTATTAAATACTATTTATATAACATAAGAATTTTGTTAATTAAATATTTCAATGTACCAATACTTTTAAATATCTTATAAAGATAAAACTTGGTTTGAATAAGAAATTCAATGCTTAATTTGTAGTATCAACACTCATGCCTAACGCATTTAAACAATCAAGTCATGAATATCATTTTCATAATTCATTTGATAACTAAGCTTTCCACTATAAAGAAGAAGAAATAATTGTCACATACCCATCCTTTAAGTCGAATCCAGAGTGATTGGCCACCTTTGTCAAAGCATTTCTCCAAGTTCGCACCTTTTCAGTAACTTCTCTAAAAGTTTCTTCATGTTTGACGAAGGCTTTTTCAAACTCTCCTTTTTGTTTTTAACCACTGAAGGATCCACGTTATAAAAAACTGGAAAAAATTTCATATTCTTGCAACGAACAATTTGAACAAGTTCATCTAAACACCATGTGGAAGAAGCATATTGTCTTGAGAAAACAACAACCGCAAATCTTGATTCTTCAATTGCATGATTGAGCTCTAGTGAAATGGGTTTTCCTCTCTCAAGTTCTTTGTCATCCCTAAAAACACACAATCATTTCTGATTGAAAGCAGTATATAAATGATCTATAAAGCTCTTCCTTGTGTCTTCACCTCTAAAGCTTAGAAAGACATTATATTTCCAACGATGCGAAGAAGATGTTGATGAAGAGGCTGTTTGCACAATGAGTTTACAAGTTTGTTTATATTGTATATGCAAGCAATTTCATCCTCAGTTAGAACCTGGAAAATTAATTGGAAAGGTAATCAATTTCTTGCGCACCATCTATATGTATTTTCTATTTGCAGAAAGAATAAAAAGAAAAAAAAAAATTAAAAAAGAAACAAAAACAACAATAGATTTTCTTGGCATTAACCCAATCGTAAAACAAAACTAAAACACAAAAATCACATTTTTATCTATGTTGTAAACTTAAACTGCAAAAGGAACAGAAGAAGACAGCTTACTTCAAAAATGGAAATAGCAAACGTTAACCCTCTCTTAAACAAGCTCAACGATGAACAAAGTCAAATCTCGCAACTCAACCGTCTAAACCGTGAGTCGAAATCGCTTCAAAGCCACCGGGGTTGCTGAAAAAACACCGTCGCAACAACTCTAAACCTTGTTGCACAACAATTTTAACCAACTCAAAACTCCAAACTTGCCAATCCTTCACTATAAGTCAACACTCAAACATCACCGAAAATATGAATTTTCAATTTCCAGAAAAGAAAAAATAAGTTAAAAAAGAAACCACTAATTTATATCTTGTAAATCTAACATACATGATCAGCTAGCTTGTTTAAAATAAATATATAATGTTTCACTCTTAATTAAACTACACAAAAGTTAAAAATTTAAGAAATCAAAGACTGTTCAGAAAATAAACTTACAGCACTATGAGGGTGTTACTGCAGTTATATGGAGAAAGTTTTTTCCATTCGATTAGAGAAAATACCAGCAACCTTACAAGAAATTTGGTGGAAAGCCCTTTTCCTTTCTTGACTTTGACAAACAATTTGACGCCATACAACGTCGTCTTTTTGGATTCACAAAATTTTCTCGGTTTTTTTCTCTTCTTAATTCTCACTCTCTTTAAAGAAAACTATAGAGGAAAGAGTAGGGTAGATACACCAAGCTTTCAAGAAGTTTACGGGGAAATTACACATAAACTATTTTCTCTCTGAGTCTTTGAATTACCTTTTTACTTTTTCCTAAGCCAGCATGTGGTACATGTGATCAGTCCCATATGCATGCTTTCATGCTTTTTTATTTTATTTAATAATTAAATGCTATATTGGTACTTTTATTCTCAATCCAATAAAGACATACACGGTTCTCTATCCCTCCCTTGTCCCCATCAAAGACTCAGACTATCTCACGTCTTTTATAATGGACTTTTAGTTGTCGTTTTCTTTTTATAATTTTTTAAAGGGAGATCGACATGTTCCCACCCAGGTTTGGCGGTACCATCCTTTTTTACCCATTAAGTTTCAAAATAACACTTTTTCACCTTTAGTTAGATTTTATTTTATTATCTATTAATATTTTATTAAAAATATGAAAATACTTTTAAATATTTTACTTTATAAATTTTTTATTATTTTTTAATTAGTCAAAAAATTAAATATTCAAAAAAAAAAAAAAAAATAGTTAACCTCACCTTAAAAATTATGAGTAATGCTATAAAATTGTTTAAAATTAAATAATCTTAATATTTATTTATAATGTCATCAATATTACATCACTATTATTTATAATATTTTTCATTTTTAGTAATTAACATAAAAAATCAATATTCCTAATTAATTAAATAAATAAAAAAAAATGTATACTTATACTTGAACTAATAAATAATCGAATAAAAACTTTGAATTAACTAATTTTAATTTATAATAAACTAATTAAGAAATAAACTATTTAAGAATATTTTCATCTTTTTGGTCAAATATTAACTGAAAACACTAACGAAATCTAACGAATGGTGGAAAAGTATTATTTTAAAACTTGATGGGTGGAAAAGCGTCGTTTCATCCAACCTTGGGTGGGAATATGTCGTTCTCCCTTTCTTAAACAAGTCTTGTGCAAGTTTTGAGTAATTTCTTCAAGAATATGCCAAATGTCCTATAAGTTTGAACTTATTAATAACTTGCCAAGGGAAGGACGCGTGTCTCTTGCTCTATTACTGATGTCTCTACCTTGACTCTATATCTCTTCTACATGCTGTTTCCTTAAAGTTTCTTTTTGTACAAAAAGATGATTACTTCAAGTTTTTTTTAGACGTCCTTCAGTGTTATCATAAATTTTTTATTTCAAGTAATTTCTCTATTTATAGAGCCGATTATTGATTATGATAAAAATATTAATAAATCATTTAATAATAATAATTATAAAGTTAATAATTCATTTATCAATATTATATTTTATTATATTATTGTGATAATAACAATATTATCAGTGTGATAATTTTTACAAAATCTATCATAAAATAACACTTTATCAATATCATGTAAAACCTTATCACATAAAATATTGTATCAAAAATCTGATAATCTAAAGAAATAAAGAAATATGTATATATTTATATATTATTCTGTGCCGATTTAACATGCACTCAGGCCTCTTGAAAATTTTCTCAAATAATTCTAAATTCACCACTCTTAATGGGTTTCATTCTTTAACCTACCCCATTCAATTGGGCTTTCTGGCCCAATAAAAAATTTATAATTATTATTAACAACAATTAAGAAAAATGGATATGGAATTGATAATTCTTATGAATTTGCCAACAAAAATTCCTATGTTTATGTCAATTTTATGCATAATTCCAACAAGAAATTGTTTTGATTTAACAGTAAAATAAGTTTATATACAGGTTTTGTGTTGATTTTATATACCAAAAATTATTTGATTGAAATAAAATAATGAATTTTATGTTAAGTTATGAATGTTAGTTTAACCATCATTGGATAGTCTCGTGATAAAAAAGCAAATAATGATCTAACGTGGTCCTTCAAGTTCAAATTCCCTTGATATAAGAGGATCTAACATGGTCTTTTGAGTTTAAGTCTCTATGTCTCCAATAGAGTGACTACTGAAACTCTTACCTCGTCGATAGTTCCAAGAACTCAAAAAACTAGTTGAGGCAATTGCAAACTAGTTCAAACATCCTTAATCATACAAATAAATAAATAAATAAATAAAAAAGGTGAAGTTATGTATGAAGTTATATGACTTAACAGTCACATTTTACATTGAATTGCTTCATATATTAAGCTTGACACTTGAGAGCTAATCTAAATAATATTCTAAAAATATATATACATAATTGTTTCATTTTTTTATAAATTTCATTTCAATAGGAATATTGCAGGTAATTAAAGAACAACAATTTATTTCCATTAATTTTTTATCATGTCAAGAGTGTTGACGTACAGGAAGATACCTTGAAAAGATGAATATTATGAAATGGACCACAAAAACATTGGAAAGAAGGAAAAAATTTTCAAATAGTTATTTTCATTAGAGTTTTAATATGATTAGGTAAAATAAAATGTTGATTATGTCTTTTCTTACCTTTATTGTAATTTATATTTTATATTTAATATTTTAGTCATATGTTTTATAAAACTAATTACTACCAAAAAAAAAAAAATTAGAATTATTGGACTTGTGGGCAAAAGTATAGTTATTATATTTAAAATTAATAAATTTTAATATTTATTAATTTTAAATATAATTATCCATTATAATTAAGTTATCCAGCATATTACATTATTATGACCGCTCCCTTTTTACCCTTGTATTATTTGTCAAAGTACCTTTTTATCCTTTTTATTTTATTTAAAAAAACGCAAAAATTAGAGAAAAATTTAAGCTTAAGAAACACAAAGCATCTACAATTTTCTAATTAAAATTACTACAATTTTAAATTAAAAAAAAAAAGATGAATAATGTACATTCAAATTTTTATATTCGGAATTTTATATTGCAATTACTTGAATATCTTTTCATCGATATTTCGTTAGTTATGCAAGATCAAGTCATTAGCTATAGGGGGTAAATTTAATTTCTTAAAATGCCAAGGCATAAAGTGATGTATCTATAATACAATTCGATTACTAAATTGGATGGCCCCGGTATAGCCTTAATAATTTAGTCCTTGCCTGTAATTTGGAAAAGCGTAATGTCTCAATGTAATTTTCTCTTTTCGAGGCTGATTTTTATTTTTTATTTTTTCTATAGAGAATAATTTCAAGAAGATTTTTCATCAAATTCGTGCTTTGACCCAGACCCCATTTAATGCTTACTCAAGACTCAATGTCATATGTCCAATAATCATTTTGATTCTTTTTCATATTTAGAAGAGTAAACGACATATTCCTGTGACGAAATCTTAAGTTGACACCCAAGTTTTATTTGTTATAATTCCCATCCATAAAATAACACTTAGTAATTTTTTTGGTGGAAGGGGTGTAATTATCATAATACCTTTAACTTTAAATTAATAAATTTTATTTTAACCCCTAAATTATTAAAATTATAAATTAATCATCTTATTTTTAAATTACTTCAATTATACTCTCAGTAATCACGCACCCTCTCAGTTTTTCCCAGATCTAGGCTATTTCAAACCCCGTTGAACCTCTTGGTCACCTCCATCACCTTCCCCATCGTCTGTCATCCAAAACGCCTTTGGTTCCTGACTCATTGCCCACTCCAATAGCCAGTGTCGTTAGGCTTTGGGTTTCGCTATTCTTCGCTGGATTCTGGTCTATTCTGGCGATGAGAATCCAATTGGACATCACTGCTGCAACCAGCGTCTCCAACTCTACAAAACCCCCATATCCCCAACAACCTTTTAATCGCCATTCATTGATGGAGACTGATAAAAACCAATCACATGTGGCAGTTGTCATGGTTGGCGATCGGCGAGTGATGTGGGGTTGTGAAGGGTAAGGTTTTGTAGAAGCGAGGATAGGGCTTTGAATGGTGGTGACAAGGGTGATTTTGGGTGAAAGAATCGTCGGAAAAGGACAAAAAACATTGGGGCAATGATCTGCTAATGTGCGCCTCCGCTTGCAAAATGACCAATTTACCCTTGAACCGTTATATCCAATAATTTTTCGTCACTTTAAGGGTGAAAATCTAGAATAAATGGAACTTGGGGTATCAACTTGAGATTTTATCAAACCTTAGGTGGGAATATGTCGTTTACTCTATTTAGAATTATTCTCCTTTTTGGAATAATTCTTTAAAACCCTTCGAAGTTTGGCCGGATTGACATGGTATATTCTACACTCACAATTTTTTCTACTTCTTCTTCAATCCCATTTTCTTCAAAACTACTCTCACAACTTTTGTTCTAATAATACATTTATGGGCGTGAGATTGTATTTTTCTAATATAATTTGCTTTGGATTATGGGATGACTATGGTGTTGAAATGAATTTATGATTTTACTATTAAATGTTGTGAGATGACGACGAGTTTATGATTTTGTTGCTTGAATGGAGTAGATCGTGAATGTGTTTATGTCCAGTCGAGAGGTGCTTTGTGTGTGGGTTTTGGCTTATGTTTTTCGATCTATCGAGGTTGGCAGTGGGGTGTTTTGCTCTTGTCCTATTCTATCAAGTCTGGTTTTCTTATACAGTTGCTGCTCTTAGGGGTTATAAGGGATTTGTTGGTGAGGGCAATAGCTATATTTGTAGTAGGCAAGCTTTGCCATGTTTGCTGTTTCATTTTGATTATGTGGTGTGGAAGGATGGAAGTGTCAAGAGTGGATGTTGTTATAGGGAGAGAGGATGTTGGCAGTTGCTTGCTAGGCTGTGGGGGACGACAAGTTTAGCTGCCGGAGATGGTGGCCAGAACCCGATCGGAGGCAATTCTTGCCTAATCAGTTTTGGATTTAAAGGGATAGGGTGTTTTTGTCTTCATAGTCATTATCAATATCAGTCAATAGATTTCATTAACAGATATTAACAAACTTTTCAGGTAGTGAATTGTCATTTGAAACTTTTTAGGAAGTGAATTGTCTTTAAAGCAAACTTTGGGGGGAGGATGTCGTTCGGTCTTATTTGTATCATCATATTTTACAGAGTAAACGACTTGTTCCCACCCAAGGTTTGGCGAAATGGAAAGTTCCCACCGGTGGATTCATAAATTCCAAATCCCACACTTAAAGTTAAAGTAACACCGTTAGTGACCGTTAGATTCTAATACATATGTAAATGATACTATTACTAAACTGCCCTCCCATTCTTCTTTCTTTTTCATCTCACCAGCTCCAAATCCTCAAAAGCCATGGCCACCATCGTCGCCGCCACCCATCCCAAAACTCTTCCTAATTCTTCTCAGTATCCTCCTCTCCTCCATATTACAATTATAGAAATATCCAATGATTCAAGTTTCAGTATGACTTAAAACTAAGATAAGTAAAAATTAAGAGGGAAGTAATTGCATTATCTTGTATATATAAAAGATGTGGTCCGAATGAAGCCATTCTTTAACTTTCAGCTTCTTCACCAATCACCATGACATCTTTCATTTCTAACTTCTCTCCCTTTGGTAGCGTTTGTTGTTCTTCATCTCCATCAAACTCCACCAACAAGTCACCAGTGAAGCAGTCGAGAGAAGACTAGAGGAGAGGCTCCAAGCCCATTCCTTTTACTGGAACTTATCCAGCCAAAGACCACTATAGGTTATAAACATTTCATTTATAATTCCATCCAAGCTTTGTTTTCATCAATTTATTAATTAGTTAATTTTTTTTATTAAATACATGCATGGAGCAATCGCTGCAGTAAATCCCTAGGCCTCAAAAAGCAAAAGCTCAACCGCCTCTACTTCTACCTCAAAAAGCAAGCAACACACAACTCATATCAAGCAATCAGATTTCTCGATGTCAAACTAGGACCCAAAGTTCATAGTATAAAATAGAGAATCTATATTCTTTTTCCCAGAAAAACAGATTTGGTGTTAGTTCTGGGCGTGGCTTTTCTTCAGGCAAGTTGTGGACGTGGCTTAGGAGTGCATGATGTGGGGGTCGCCAATGACGGATTACACACAACAATCAACCAAATACAATAAGCAATTAGAAGCAGGTGTTAATTGTGTTTGATTTGAGGTGAAAACTGGTGGTGGCAAGGCTTCCAAGTGCACGACAGTCATGCTTTTTAAAATCTGGCTATGGCTTGGCGAACAACGAAAGTGGGAGTGCGACTAGGGGGTTATGGGGATTTGATGAAGGTGGGGGGATGATGCCGAAGGTAGTGTCAGGTGGGGTGTTGGTGCCTTCAATTGGCCGAAATCCGACCAGAGAGCAGCAGTCGCGCAAAGCAAAATGTTGCGGTGGCCGACGATTTGCGGCATTAACAAGGTGAGGGATAGAGGGTGAACGAGAGAGAGGTTTTGGAAGAAACGAAAATATTAAAATATGTTAAATGACTATTTCAACCTTAAATTATTAAAAAAAATTAACTGTGTTAATTTAAAGGCGAGAATTTGAATTTATGAAACCGGGGTGGGAACTTGACATTTCACTAAACCTAGGGTGGGAAAATATTGTTTGCTGTATTTTACACGAAGGCTGGTGTTATTATGCTCTTGGGAAGGTGCAATACACATTAAGGTGCTATCACTATAATTAAAATTTTTAATCTATGATTTTCTTAAACCAAAATATTATAAAACAGATTTGAATAAAACATTAAAACAATAATCAACTTATGAATTAACGGTACTTTTCATTTAAATCATTAAATTATGTTCTAATCTAATTTTTTTTTTTTTAAATTTTCAAGGATCTATAAAAGGCAATATTACTTCCATAGATTACCTTACTTTAATATTATAAGAGTTTTTATTTATTTTCGAAAAAAGGTAAAGGCTTAAATTTTCATTAAATTTTCGAGACAGATTTTATTTCATTTTTTTGGGTTTTTCTAGAGAATAATTTCCAGAAAAACATACCCCGAGCAAACGTCATTAAATGCTCATAAAACTATTTCCATTCACTGTTTCAACTTCTTCTCTATAACTAAAGGGTTGCCTCAAAAGCTCCATTTTTGGCCTGTAGTTCTCGGTTTCTTCAGCCCCAAGGTGTGTCATTTGCTCTTTTCAAATGGGTTTGTGTTCTTGTTTTTGATTTTGTTCTAGTTTTGGACAGAGAATCATGGCATTTGCATTTGAAAAATGGCGACTTCATTTATTTTTGAGTTTTTTCATATGGATTTTTGATTATTTATCAAAAACCCATTTGACAATCACATGCAAAACTGAAGCTTGTTTATAAAAGTTCAAAGTTTCCCTTTGTTTTAGGCTTTTTTTTTAAAGGGATTTTTGGTGTTTTTAGTGAGATTTTTCTACATTAATGCGTTCAAAGTTCTGGTTTTTTTCTTTTTCTTTTTAGTCAAATGAAGCTTAGATTATGAATCAAAAGAAGCTAATGATCAAAGTTCCTAAAAGTCCTTAACTTTTTACTTTTTTCTTTGTTGAGGTGGGGTTTTTTTTTACGCGCTGGTTATCGTGAATTTCAAGAAATTGCAAGATTTTCTCATTGATTTTTCTTGATTTTGCCGGGTTTAGGAGAAGTTCTTGCAATCAATCCCTCGGGTTGGTCTTGAAATTGCATTTTGGGATTAAAGTTGAGAGCTTTTGAAAGATGGGAAGAAGAAAGAAATTAAAGAAGGAAGAAATAGCCGAGGATTGGTGCTTCATCTGCAAGGATGGCGGCTCTCTCAGGATCTGTGACTACAGGTAAGTTTCAGAAACATTCTAAAAGCATTTATATCGGATTTTCAGAACAAAAATGGTCCAGTTTTGGTTGGTCTTCTGGATGAATGTCTTGCGTTTTTTTTTTTCTTTTTGTTAGGAATGAAGGGATAGTTCTGTCTTTTCACTGTGTGCCTTTGGTCACCTGTGTGATGAATGAGGTTGCTGATGCTGGTTCTGAGATTTGTTTTGTATTTATTGTATTATTTTCTCTTCGGACCACTATTTTATTTTTTTAAGTATATTTCCCATCTACTTGGCATCTGCTGCATTTACTTTCCAGTTTGTGACGTATTTAGCTGTTGTTAAGAGTAATGGTTCCTTAAAACTTTTTGATGTAATGTACCTAACATATATACAAAAAGTGTTTTGTGGTGTTGATTTCACAAAAAAGATAGCTCTATCCTGTCAATTTTGAGGTACATTATTCTCTTTTGTTTTATATTGTTTTGAACATGGTGATATTCTGTCTTTTATAAATCAGGAAAACTGAAAATATAGAATGTGTTTAGTTTGAAAATGATATTATCAAGCAAAGATATGTATTATTCTGCAGTTTATGCTGTCAAAATACTTATTATAAGTTTGATAAGCCTAAAATGACTTTTATTTGAAGGTTTGAATATTCAATTTTTTTCCCTTATTGACAAGAAAGAAATTGCTTTAGAAACTTCTAAAACATTAATCTGCCCTTCAGAAAGTAAGTTTGCAATAAGTTTGGTCATTACAATGCACATGGATATCTTATGCTAATTTTAATGATGTCTCTTTGCTATATCCTCTTACTTTCATGCCTCGATAGAGGATGCCATCTATCCCATTAACCTGTCATAGCCATTGCCTGCAGGGACTGTCTTAAGTCTTATCATCCGGACTGTTTAGGCCAGGATGATTCTCTACTGGAAAGTAAAGATCAGTGGGCTTGCGGTAAGTTACTGTTATCATTGGTAATAATTTCTATGTTTATTCTAATATAGTCACTGGACCATTTGCCTTTCCAAGTGAAGAATAACATAGTTTTGCGTATGTGCATTGTGCTGGACTGCCGATCTTCTGCCATACTTTCTATTTTCCTCTATTTAATGTTTCTGCTTCATGTAAAAAGAATGTTAAGAATATGTACATGCACAATGCCTGATGTTTATAGATACATCGCTTAAGGTCCCTAGCAATGTGTAAATTATAGTCTTGCATGGTTCGGAAGAAAAATACTATTGGCTAGGAGAAGACTTCCTTCCCTTTCATCCATATGAATTTGAATATGTAGTGTACTTTTAACATCAACAGTTTGGTGCTTACTCTCGTGAAATAGACTATTGACAACGGACAAATTTACTTTTTGATATAATTTTCTCTTTCTTCATTTGTTTTTACCTTTTCTTTCTTGCATCAGTTTGTAGTATGTCTCTGTGCTAGCTTGAAATGATATTTCTTATTTCAGGTTGGCATTTTTGCTATGAATGCAAGAAAGCTCCGAAGTTTTATTGCTTGTGCTGCCCGTCTGCCGTATGTGGACACTGCCTCTGTGATTCTGGGTTCGCTGTAGTTAGAGGGAGTAAAGGATTCTGCGATAATTGCTTAGAGCTTGTGGTGCTTATAGAAGAAAAGAAAGATGTTAACTCAAATGGGGTATGGATAGTTTGTAAATAGTCGTGTGGAAAGTACTTTTAACATTGTGATGTTGCTTCCAGTCCAAGCTTTCTAGTTTTATTGTGATCTTTTAATATTTAGCCTTTGGGTTAATTTAGTTTACTCTTATTAATAATTTGTGTAGAAGAGACCAGTTATGGCTTGGCCCTATAGAATTTAACCAATCTTATTATTTGTGTTTTCTGTGTGTTTCCTTTATCAACAGGAAAAAATAGATTTTTATGCTGAAGACACAATAGAGTTCTATTTTAATGGGTATTGGCAGATAGTAAAGGAAAAAGAAGGCTTAACTTCAGAACATGTTATTTCAGCATATAATCTATTGAAGAAGGGGAAAAATCATAGGTCTCCTGATTCATATGAATATGACGAAGGGGAAGAAGATATTGAAGATTTTGTAGATGAAAGTCAACTCGTTGTATCTGATTATGATGATTTAGGTGACACAGCAGATGACAAGAAAATTGGGAAGAGGAATAGATCAAAAAGAAAGCAATCTGCCACGAAAAGAAAGGCGAGTTCAAAGAAAAGGGAGTTCATTGGGTGGGGATCAAAAACCCTACTAGACTTTCTTGATTCCATTGGTAAAGATACAACCTGTGAACTCTCGCTGTATGATATTACAAATATTGTTACCCAATACTGCAAGGAAAACCGGCTTTTTCACCCGGAAAGAAAGAAAATTATCATTTGTGATGCAAGGCTGCAGCCTCTCTTGGGAAGGAAGTCAGTGAATAGAAACAGTATATATAACCGATTGACTGCCCACCTTTCTGAGTACATAGATCATTCGGAGGATGAATCTAATAGTAGTTTGGAAACTGTTGACGAATGTGACTCAGTGGTGGAAAAAAGAACGGAAAAGTTAAGCTCAGTTAAAAAATCTGATCACAAGGAAGTAGCTGCAGAAGTCCAGAAAAGCTGTTTTGCTTCTGTAGTCCCTAAGAATATCAAGCTTGTCTACTTAAGGAGGAGTTTAGTGGAGGATCTAGCAAAGCAACCAGAGACTTTCAATGCTAAAGTAATTGGAAGTTTTGTGAGAGTGAAATCGGACCCAAATGATTATTTGCAGAAAAATTCTCATCAGCTTGTTCAAGTTATAGGTAATGTCTCGGCAACAACTATAATAGTTCAACTAATTTATCCCACTATTGGATTCCTCCATAATCAGTTTATTTGAATTCTTTTACCCCAGAATGCTACTCTATATTGTACTAGTGTCTTTTGGCTTAGATGATTGACATTCTGCACATTATCATCTTAAATTATTACAGACATTAAGAGAACTTCAAGCTTGAAATCAGAAATTCTTCTTCAACTTTCCAATAGGGTGAAAGAGTTACCCATTTCCAAGCTGTCAGATGATGACTTCCATGAGGTAAAGACAATGTTAGTTTGTATTCTTTTCCAGAAAGATTTGATATGTACAAACAAAAGAGTTTAACGCATATAAGACAAACTATGGAACACAATTAAAAGTTTCAGTCTTTTTTAACTGATAAAACAACTAGTTTGTCAATTGTCACCCCAAAAAGGAAAACAAAGATAGAAGAAAAAAGAGAAGTTCTTTGAATGCATACGAAACTATCGAAAATCATAATAATATTATAGTTATTAAGTGTTATTATTTGCAGGATGAGTGTGAGGATTTGCGGCAGAGAGTGATAAATGGCCTTTTGAAAAGGCCAACTGTTGTAAGTTTTCATACTCTCGGCAATTTGATTTGCAATCTTTAACTTCATTTCTGGCGGCACACCAATGTGCATTGATAAAATATTTGTAGTGTATCATGAGATTTAGTTCTGCTAACTTTTTCTTGGAGCTATTGTCCTTCATGTCTCTTAGGGCTATCACATTTTTGTTTTGAACTTAAATATCATGTGCAACGTTTTCTCATAATAAGGTGGTGAGTAAATCAACAGAAAAGTAAAGCATTTTTTGCAGCCTCTTGACCGGAATGTGTTGACTGCAGGTGGAACTTGACCATAAGGCGAGAAGCTTGCATGAGGATATAACTAAACATGTGTGTAACTTTTAGTCAACTTTCTAAATATAGTCACTGTTTTTTTTTTTTTTTTTTTGGTAACTTTTGATGCCCCATTTGAATGTTGATATGCTTTCTAAATTCTGTTGAATGATTACATTTCATTGTACTTTTAAATGCTCCTCAATATCTTTTATTTTCCAGATCATGTGAACTTCTATCTTTTTCCTTCACTTGCTTTTGATATATTTTTTCCCATTTGGCATTTTCCGTGAAAACATAGTGGATTACAAGGGAGCTGGTATCATTACAAAACCGCATTGATAGAGCAAATGAAAAGGGATGGAGGAGAGAATATCCTTTGATGGTGTTATTTCTTATTCCATTGCGTAGTTTTCATCCTAATATATAATGATGCATCATATCCAAACCACTTTTCTCTATAGACACTAGAAAAAAAGGTTATTGATCCTTAACATGCATCTTTTGTATACACTTGCCGAGTACATGGATAGTCTGCTGCTGCTTCAGACACCATCAGAGCAAGCACGGTTACAAAATGAGGCTCCTCAAGTAATTCCAGACGAAGTAGAACCTGAACCCGCTTGTGAGGAATCTACAGAAAAAGCTGAGCAAGAACATAATGATGATTCACCAGAATGATTCCCTGAAAGAGCTTCGAAGGATACTAGTTGTAGTCTTACAGGCAATGGACAGTGTCAAGCTTAGGGGATTGTCCTGAGGGTGGTGTTTTGTTGTTGATTGTTAGCTAGATTCATTCTCTTGAGTCTTATCTGCCATGTTGGTTTAGATAGGTTCCAAGAGAATTGTGCAGCATCAAGCTTAGACATTTGTTTATTTTGTTTATTTTTTACACCCTTTACGGGGGATATGCTGATGTAGGTTGGCCACCTTTTTTTGTAGGCCTTTGTAAATCCTTCTTTTTAATACAATTTACTTCAGAAAAAAAAAAAAAGTTTCGCTACATGAATGATTTAGCAGATACTACAGGTTTGCAGGGCTCCTCTTTGTTACACACTTTTTGTGGGGCTTCCATATTGTGAAAAAGAAAAACATTATAATAGGAATAATTCGTTTGACAAAAGTTTCTAGTCCAAGAGTAAAGCCATGAATGAAAGATTTTTAAATACCATAGCCGTGAAAATCATTATAAAAAACGGTTTTGTGATATTTTGAGTTGAAACGACTTGTTCTTGTATGTGAAATGAGAAAGATCTCTAAATATGTAGCCGTGAAAATTAGCATCTCTTGTGTTATGTAAAACACAAAGGCACTGTATTTCATAATGAGCTCTACTTTTTTGTCCACTATGAAGATCAAATAGTGTGGGGTTCTTACCCCATTATTCAAACAACAAATTTTGTTTTCCTATGTTTTGGTGTTGGACTCTGTCACTACCAACACTTGCTATGTAACAAAAGGAGGATTTGATATTTGTTTCGTAAGCTCTTCTGATCAAGAATTAGAACCGGGATTCAACATATCTTCTTTGTAGGAGGTGGAGATACCGCGAATGAAAATTTACTTTATGGAGAAACTAGATTTGGTACTTTTGATAAAGATAATAAGAGAAGAAGTTTTCACCAAGAGTCTGCTCAAGAGGATACAAAAGGTATAAATGTTGTCATATTGTTCGACTTGTCTTGAGATTCGTGCCTTCAGCTGGTGGTGAAGTCATTGGTTATACGTAAAAATTGAATTAAAAGTCATTTTTGTGTGTAAATCTGATTATGCTTTACAGGCCTACTAGAAATCTTTGAATGTAGGTTGGGCAGGATCCAAAAAGTAAGTGAAAGGTTATCGGTTTTTTGGCCAATTTTTTTTACATGTCGATAAAGTCAGCTGTTGTACTTCATACATGAATGTGTATTACTAGTGCATGTAATTGATAAGCATGATAAAAGCTGAGCCTCCAAGCATTGACACAAATGAGCACTTCGTGCTTGTCAATTACCCATTCTGCTGTCTCCTGCATAGCAACCAAATGGTAGTGAAGCTCCATGTTTTGCTCAAGAAACTTTAGTTAATGATGGTAATATTTATTATTAACTAGAAATTTTGCATTCTATCTACATAACACGTATTTGTTATATATAGCATAGCTTCTGGTACAATTTAAGTGCTGTAACACTACAGAATCAATTTTCTTTCTGGTAACATGAAGCTTTACAGTTTTAGGATGGAACATAGTGATTCTTGTGCAAGTCATTTTTGTTTTAAGTTGACATTCTACAATAGAAGTTCAATGTTTCATGTTATAATTGTAACATTTTATGTTACTGAAAGACTCTTTATAAAATTTCAGGGCAGCCTTTAATGTAATATGAGCCATAAGAACAATTCAAATGTCTAAAATATTCATGTCCTGTACTTGATTATGACATGATCAAGTGATGCAACTAAAAGGAGTCGAGAAACAAATGTCGATGCTGCTCAAGGGCATGGCAAGACGTCAAAGATGAGCAATTAATGGCAGCTGATTGACATACGGCACACTTAGATTTTCAATACCGATCCCTTTATATTTGTCGACAGATACTTTTATTTGTTACCCCTAAAGCTAAGCATGTGTATACTTCCTTGGGCAGTGAAAGTAACTAAGTGTGTTAGGGTTTATCAAACAAATGAACTCAAGTTGGCGTTAAAAGATATGCAGGAATTGCACTCAGCTTTAAAAGACATGCAGGAAGTGGTGACACCATGAAATGTCTTTCCTATTCTTTCTTGGTGTAACCAAGCAGAGAAAAGAAGAATAGTAGAGATTAATATACCAATCAAAGGAGTTTCTATTTGTATCATAGACCATGCATTCAGGAAATTCTTCGTTCTTTAATATACTTGTCTAAAGTCAGCCATGGAGTCCGAATTTTTTTTTTTCAAGTGGGGCAGTCTAAAAAGAAAAAATTGGAATATTAAAAAATACAGTTTAAAAATATGAAAAAAAATTAAAAAGTTGAGGCATCAATTAATATTTTTATTTTGAATAGACGAAGAATTCTCCAAGGTCAGTGGCGGCTCATACCCCCGCTTAGCTCCTGCCCAGAGTTATCTGGTTTGTTGCAGTTAAACATTCAATTACGATTACTTTCCTGAATATGCAAAGTTTTTGGAGGTTGTGCTGCCTTTGATCTGAGAAGGGAAGATTGTTTATCTTGAAGACATTGCTGAAGGTCTTGAAAATCCTCCTGCAGTTCTTGTTGGTCTATTTAGTGGACGTAATGTTGGGAAACAAGTGGTGGTTGTTTCCAGGGAGTAATGTTATTCTAGCCTTCTTTCAATTGTATTATCATTTTTCCACTCTTTAATTGTATTACCTGTCTATTTAATATATTATCTCTAATTTTTTTTCACATTTATTAGGATTTATGTCCCAATTTAAATAATATTTTAAATTAAAAGATCATATAACATTTATTTCTTACTTACACATTGGTAGTATAATCTATAGTTTGTAATTTTTAATTTGTTTCTTACTCACTCATTTATTATGGGCTTTAGATTTTTGTCTTCAGGATTTTGCTTTTGGGATTCAACCCCAAACACATTTTGGAGGTTTAAAAACTCATATAATATTTAACATTTTACTCTTCTATCCTAGTGTTATGAAATATCACATATGATATCTATTTAATTTGGTCTAATCTTTTGTAAATGTATTATTGCATATACCCTAATTTTTGTCTTTTCTTTTTTCTTATTAAAATAAGAAAATAAATCAAAACCTGAAGTATTAGTCTTCCAAATGTAGTATGGTAAAAATGGGCTGACCTCGTAGTGTTGCCCTTTAATTGGGCCTTAAACTTAGGCTTGTATTCAACTTTGTATTACAAAATGTTTTGAAATTGTAGTAAGTTTTAGAACTAAGGTGAGATTTGGTTTAAATTAACCAATAATGGGTTGGCGGAGTGATAAAGGCTTGGGGCTAAAAGGTTTGCTTTTTCTTATTGTCTCTAGTTCGAATCACAAGAATGGTTGCTAATATCATCAGTGCTGACTCGAATGACATGAACTTAAACAAGAATACAAAACGAAAACGATATAAAAAACTATATCATACAACTATAAAGACACAGACAATCATCATGTTTCGGCAACCCAAAAAAAAAAAAAAAAAAATTTACGGATTTGAGTTGTGAAAAATTAAAGCAAAACAAGCAATAATGGGAGGTGGAGGAGAAGTGATTGACAACAAGCAAGTGATATTGAAGGAACTCGTTAAAGGAGCTCCGAAAGAATCTGACATGGCGGTGAAGACAAGTTCTATATCTTTGAAAGTAGAAGAAGGCTCAAAGGGTCTTGTTGTGAAGAATCTTTACTTGTCTGTTGAACCTTACGTGAAACTCCGCATGAAGAAGTTTGAACATCCTGATTTCTCTTCCTTCACACCTGGCTCTGTAAGCATTACTTTAGTTCTGATATCATGTTAAGTAATTACAGGATTCGAAAACTTAAAAAGATGTTTGATGAAGGATTTTGTATTGTTTCGTTTTGTTTAATTTGTGTACATGAAAGCTCTCTAATTAAGTTGATGGTGTAAAAATGTAGGCAATGGATGGGTTTGGAGTGGGAAAAGTTGTGGATTCAGGGCATCCGGAATTTCAGAAAGGGGATTTAATTTGGGGAATAGTTGGATGGGAAGAATATAGTGTGATTAAGAATCCCGGAAGCTTCTTCAAAATCCATCATGCTGATGTTCCCTTGTCCTACTACAGAGGAATTCTTGGTGAGATTTTCCCTTTTTTTTTTCCTTCCTCTATGGATGATCTCAGGATTTTCTATTTGGAATAACTTGGCAATTAAAGGGAAAACAAGTAATATGAATTGATGGCGAATTGTTTGTTCTTTTTATTCCGTTTTGTGCATAGGTATGCCTGGAATGACTGCTTGGGTTGGTCTCCATAAAGTAGCTGCTCCTAAGGAAGGAGAATATGTCTACATTTCAGGAGCATCAGGCGCTGTTGGTCAGCTTGTAGGGCAATTTGCAAAGTTATTGGGCTGCTACGTTGTTGGCAGTGCCGGAAGTAAAGAAAAGGTGAGCCGATTTCTCCTGAAACACCTCATTGTCACATGTCACATTGCTTGTGAATAAGTCTGAGATTCAGTTTATAAAGCTGAAGTCCCTGTTATCCATAATTAATCTTTTCTCCTTAGAAATACTTTTAGGTTGAAATTTTGAAGACCAAGTTGGGATTTGATGATGCTTTCAACTATAAGGAGGAGAAAGACTTGGATGCAGCTTTGAAAAGGTAAAGTATCAGGAACATAGGAGATGGAAGCAGGGACCGTTGCCCCTACAAACTGAAAAAATTTGTAACAAGAAGGAAACTCATCAGAAACTTCCATTAGGTGCTTTCCTGAAGGCATTGACATTTACTTCGAAAACGTAGGGGGAAAAATGCTCGATGCAGTGCTTCTAAACATGAGACTGAATGGTCGAATCGCGGCGTGTGGAATGAGTGCAGAGCACAATCTTGAAGAGCCTGAAGGTGTACAGAATTTGAGGATAATTATTCATAAGCGGATTCGTATGCAAGGATTCGTAGTCTTCGATTATTTTCCTCAATACTCAGAGTTTTTAGATGATGTGCTGCCTAAGATCCGAGAAGGGAAAATTGTTTATCTTGAACACATTACTGAAGGTCTTGAAAATGCTCCTGCTGCTCTTGCAGGTTCGGAAAATGTTTGGAAACAAGTAGTTTCAGTTTCTAGGGAGTAAAATAATTCAAGCCTTTTTTTAATTGTATTTTTTTTCCACTCTGTGTATTACATCCCATTAATAATAATAATAATAATAATAATCTCATTGATAATGTTCTTACACATAACATATAGTCAATGAATTTTCCATTACATACAAATTGAACATAGTATAATCAAAATATATAAAGTTGGATTTGATTTTGTCCAGATAGGAAATACAATAAAGATAACCTCACAATTCAATCTTATAAATCTTTTCTCATAATCTTATGTGACAGCTCGTAATTGGTTAGTTTATAATTGGACAGATAAAACCTATTGTTGAGTAGATGAAACTCATTATAAGTTCACCAATTACGAGCTATCATATTAAGATTGTAAGAGAAAATTTGTAATATTAGGTTTTAATTATAGTTTTACCGTAGAAAATATATATTAGAATCTGACCACCACTAATTTATGCCATCTGGATTTTTTCCTCTATTTTTTTTAAATTAAAAAAAAAAAAAAATCAGCTGTTGAAGAGTAGAAAGTATCGACCCTGCTAATATAATAATATAGTAAAAGTGGGCTGGCCTGGTGGGAATGCCTCTCGTTGGGCCTTCTAACTGGAAACTCCTCATAATCATAAATAAGAACCAACCGGCCGAAGCATTTGTAGCCCAATGGCTGTTTGGTGCAGTGAAAAATATTAATAGATTTTTTCTTATAGACCATTGGCGAAAAAATGTTATAGAATTTATTGATTGGTGTTGTGTCTTTGTATTTCAATTTGCTATAAGTTACATTAATATTATATATATAAGCAAAAATTAAAAATAATACCCTCTTGCTTTATTCCACCACCCACGCTTCCATGTACACAATTAAATTTCTTTGTTAAATTTTAGTACTGCTCTTTAGTAAGAAAAAATTTAATGTTTGGTTAAAGAGTACTTACTGGTAGAATTTTCAGCCAGGCAATAGAGAATTCATATGAATTTGCTCCGAGGTCCTTCATAAGCTTTACATCTTCCCTCTAGTCATATTGTTCAAGTGTTATAGAAAGCCAAATATAGATGATTTGTGAGAGAGTGTTTAAGAGTTGTCTTCTAACCTATGTCTCTAGAATTCTGTATTATGTTACATCACTTTGATGGAGAAGATGATCTATTTATAATGGCTAGGCTAGAGATTAAGATTACTCCCATCAACTGCCTTTAACCTCCCATCAATGATTAAGAGAGATAGTTAAACAACTCGTTAAACCACCTTCAACTGCATTTTCTCAACTGTATAATTGTGATATGTAGTCATATCAAATCTTATATTCTCCCACTTTGCCTCATGCCGCAATTTGAAAAATAATATATAAGTGATTAATCCGAATATGGCCATAATATGAGTTATAGCAAACATTACTTACATAAAAACTCAATATATGAATGATGACGGTCATATTTTTTAAATCGAACACTTCCTTTCATCTATTACAATGCATGATATTTTATTTAAGTACTTTATGAGTTCTTTAAATTTATGAATTAACTTAAAATTTAGGCTTAAAATACAGACAATTATATAAAATATCTTGGATTTTTATAAATTCATTGTTCTATATTGTTAGTTAATGCTAAAATTTATTCTATTTTGCCTATTTGAACAACTTTTGCAATTCATCCTAATTTTTAAACATCTAAACAATACTTTTGCTTGTACCATGCGGCTATTATCTCTTCACGTTTTGTTTTCAGAAAAGCACGACTTAGTAATTTCAGCTCGATAAAAATAACTTTTTATAACATTCTCACATATAAGACATAATAAACTTTTCATTATAAGGATAAGACAAAACATAGTATAATCAAAACATATAAATATAAATTTGATTATATTTAAGTAAATTTGTTTATATTATGATAGGAAATATAAACAAAAAGGGTAATACTATACTTACAACCCAACTTCACAAACTTTTTCTTACAATTTTGATATGACAGTTTGCAATTAGTCAGTTTGTAATGGATCTCACCTGTCTAACAATAGGTCTCGTTTATCTAATTACTAGTTGACCAATTACAAATTACCACGTTAAGATTGTGAGAGAAAATTTGTAAGACTGGGTTTTAAACCAATCTTTATTAAAACGAAAATAACTAAATGTAAAATGTTATCATTCTTGCATTAAGTATAGTTAAAATGGGCTGGCCCAGTAGGGTTGCCCTTTCATTGGGCCTTTCACTGGGCTTTGAAATGAGCTTTCTGGAAAAGTGTAAACCCATTCTTGGAGAATTTCTATTCAAATGTGCTTTGAGAATGTGGTAAGCCTTAGAATCAATGCACCAATGAAGATTGAAGAGAAATCTAGTCCACAAGCGAGGATGATCGATATCGATCACACAAGTAAACGTAAACCAAAACCAGAAGTGTCTTCCACTGTTGCACAATACAATCGTCATTACTGACTCAAATCACTTGAATTTAAACGAGATATAAATACAAACGATAATTTTCATGTTGCAGCAACAAAAAATAATAATGGCTAGTGTTGGTGAAGTGATGATCAACAAGCAAGTGATATTGAAGCACTTTATTAATACAGCTCCAAAAGAATCTGACATGGTGGTGAAGACAAGTTCATTATCTTTGAAAGTAGAGCCAGGTTCAAATGCTGTTGTTGTGAAGAATCTTTACTTGTCTTGTGATCCTTTCATGGGGAGCCGCATGAAGAAGTTTGAAAATCCTGATTTCAATTCTTTCATACCCGGCTCTGTAAGCATTGTCTAGATATTTGGCTCTAATATCATGTTAAGTAATTACAGAATCCGAAAAGTCGAAGCTATTAGGCCAAATATTTTTATTTTGTTTTGTTTTTGTTTTTCTTATGCAAGCTTTCTGACGCATTTAAGTTAATGGCGGAAAATGTATGCAGCCATTGGAAGGGATTGGAGTGGCTAAAGTTTTGGATTCAGGGCATCTGGATTTTAAGAAGGGGAATTTGGTTTGGGGAACTGTTGGATGGGAAGAGTACGGTGTGGTTGAGAATCCAGAAAACCTCTTCAAAATCCATCATACTGATGTTCCCTTGTCTTACTATACTGGAATTCTTGGTGAGTTCTGTTTCCTCTCTTGATGATCTCAAGGTCTTTCATTTGCATACCATTAATATATTATTTTATATTCTGTTGAGATGAATTTTCTCAGGTACACACTACTTTTAGAATATTAATTTGTTGATAAACTCGAGGATAGTGTTAATTCTAGTTTGAATACCTTGACAATGAGATGGCAATGAAGCAATGTGAATTGATAATGATCACTTTTTTGTGTTTGTGTTTGTGTTTTGTTCATAGGTATGCCTGGTATCACTGCTTGGGCTGGTTTCTATAAAGTAGCTGCTCCTAAGAAAGGGGAATATGTCTTTGTTTCAGCAGCAGCAGGTGCAGTTGGTCAGCTTGTTGGGCAATTTGCAAAATTAATGGGCTGCTACGTTGTTGGAAGTGCTGGAAGTAAAGAAAAGGTGAGCCAATTCCTCTTGGACTACCTTATTGTCACATCTCACATCACTAGTGAATAAGTCTGAGATTCAGTTTTTAATGCTTCAATCCGCTTGACTAAGTAGATACGGGTGAAGTCCTTGTTATCTGATTTGTGATTATAGTTAAATCTTTTCTCGTACAAATACTTTAGGTTGAAATTTTGAAGAACAAGTTGGGGTTTGATGATGCTTTCAACTACAAGGAGGAGCACGACTCGGACGCAGCTTTGAAAAGGTGATGTTTCAGGAACAGAGGAGATGGAAGGGGCCATCTGCCCCTCAAACTGGAAAAATTCTTAGAATGGAAACTCATTGGAAACTTCCATATTTTTTTTATTTTTTGCAGGTGCTTTCCTGAGGGCATTGACATTTACTTTGACAACGTAGGAGGAAAAATACTGGATGCAGTGCTTCTAAACATGAGAATTAAGGGTCGAATTGTGGTGTGTGGAATGATCTCACAGTACTATCTTCGCCAGCCTGAAGGTGTACGCAATTTGTTGAACATTGTTATAAAGCGGGTTCGCATCGAAGGATTCGTAGTCGTCGATTACGTTCCTCAATACTCAAAGTTCCTGGAAGTTGTTTTGCCTTTGATCCGAGAAGGAAAAATTGTTTATCTTGAAGACATTACTGAAGGTCTTGAAAATGCTCCTGCTGCTCTTGTTGGTCTATTCAATGGACGCAATATTGGGAAACAAATAGTTTTAGTTGCTAGGGAGTAATTGAAGCCTTGTCTTGTCTATCTTGTTGCCACTCTTGTATAAGCAATAGTCTGTTCATATCAAAATAAATTTGTAGTTGAACAATCAAGATCTCTTGTAAAATTGATATGGGCAAAGTTGGGCACTGTTCCAGACAAGTGATTATGAGAAACATTGAACCGGTTGATATGTCCAAATTATCCTTATTGTATTAGAAAGGTAGACGAGTATAGGTCCAGGTCCCCTGGAGGGGGCTCATGCCCATCCTCAACTTAAGTCAGCCATGCTCAGGAGATAAACTTTCTTTTAATAAGTTAAAAGCAAACCTCAAGGTATGCAAACTGTAATGACAATGGATCTTTGGCCATTTAAAGCTATATTAGATAGTAAATTTAATATACAATGCTGTCTCAAAAGAATGAAACAAGTAAAAGAAATCTTGGCAGAGAAGAGAAATAAAATTGGATAACTGATGATCAGTATTGTATTTAGTATCTTGAAAGTACATATTTCAAGTCTTTATTTTCCCACTATAAGTAACCTGTTATCTATTTTTTCTATTCTGTTTCTGTTATTTCACCAATTTCAGGAACTTCATCTTCCATGATCATCTTACTCAGTGATTTGTACACTTGAAGCATTGTTGGCCTTTCATGAGGAAAGGGGTGAACACACTGACATGAAACTTCAAGTAACTGAAGGATTTTGTCATCAAATCCTTGACCAATTAGAGACTTATCAACGGCATAACCCGGAAACTTAGAAGAGCTCTCTGAAGGATGAGTAATCCGCTCAAAACTGTACGAGGACTTATCAATTTCACTAGGCTCCTTTCCGGTGATCAGCTCAAGTACCACTAGTCCAAAACTGTGGACATCCTCCTTAATAAAATCCAAGTGCCAAAACTCTCTATTACCGCAGAATTCTTTAGTCGAATCACATTCACCATTCGGGTTCAAGTGCATCGACTGTTTAAAATTCGACAGCTTGGACTCGAAATTGTGATCAAGTAAGATGCACTTGGAACTAATGTCAAGGTGGACTATTTCGAATTTGTGGTGGAGCCAAGCCAATCCTCTTGCAACTCCAGTTGCAATTTTAACCCTCAAAGGCCACTCCATGTTACGTCTTGGCTCACCTTCAGCTGGATGAAGCCAATCATAAAGGTTGCCATTTGACATGTATTCGTATGCAAGAAGCCTCTCGTTCGACTCCAGGCAAAAGCCTAAGAGTTGAACTAAGTTATGAGATTGTCTCAATCGCACCAGAGTCTTTAGCTCAAACATAAATTGCTCTTCTAAGTACGGACAGTCATGTAGCTTCTTCACTGCAAGGGGCTGGCCATTAGAGAGAGTTGACTTGTACATTGTACCCATTTGTCCCATCCCAATTACATTATCTTCACTAAAATTGTTTGTTGCGTTGCTGATAAATGCTAAGTTCATTCTTGCAATCAGATTTTCCAACTTAGCAATCTGTGTATAAAACATTTTTTCATTAGCACTGAAGCGCATACTACCATTTTAAGCTTAATTCTAGCTTCATAAAGACATGGATGTATGCGCCTTGTTTGTGCGAAATAGAGAGTACAGTAAACAAACAAACACAAACAATCAAGAGAGAAAGTAATAGGCGCAATTTATCCTAGTTCACCCAATGTAGGCTACGTCCAGTAGAGTCAATATTATTTCAATATTGTCTCACCTCTTTCATTTTATAACGAAGTTTGTTATTACTCATTATAAGAGAAAAGTGTGTTTAAATATTAGGTTTTAAGAGATTAAACCTAGTTTTACAAGAATTCATATTTTTAAGCCTAAACCCAATAAAGAATTAATAACTTGAAAGAAATCATTTAACGGTTATACATGGAAAAAAGCCCAAAACTGCTTATGGACTTTGGGGTGCTGCCCCGACGACCCTCACCCGCTCACCGGGGAGTGGGACTCCTGCCCATTGACCGGTCATCGGGAACCCCGAATGCGGTTGCATAACCCATCAATGTTAAAGTGGTCGGCAACTTCAACAGCTTGCACACACACATATATATGAAAGTGATTGAATGTTTGTCATTTAATATTTATAATACCATCTAAAGAATTCACATTTTACAGAAAATATGAAATATCTATAATAGAAATCACGGTACTATATATATATATGAATAAAGAGAGTACCTCTTTTCCAACTTGATCCGCTTCTGCTATCTTCAACTGCCTGCAAAGAGGTGGTGACTGATTCAGTTGATCGGCTTCATATTTCTTGTTCATTCTCTTAATCATCAAAAGCACCATTGCTGCTATAGTAATCTTCTTCTTCCCCTGCTCAGCTACCCAAGGAAAGCAGTATGATATGAAAACCGTCACTGCTGCAACCGTAGAAATCACATAACCAATCAGGAACCCACTTTTGAATGAGTAGTCAAATTTCCACCGACGATATTTGCAGGGTTCCAATGGACCCCCGCAAAGCCCACTATTGTTGGCGTAGCTCTCGTCCGAGATATTAAGATTGACAAAGTTTGGCACCGGTCCTGACAACATATTATTAGAAACACTAAACTCCTTGATCCGTGGAAGGTCAACAATTCCCTTAGGAATTTGACCGGTTAGAAGATTGTTGTCAAGCATTAGGATGTTCAGATAAGTTACGTTAGATATACTTGATGGGATTTCACCGGAAAATCTATTGTTGGAGAGGTCCAATCTTACACAGAACCGTAGTAAATAGGCAATATCTTCTGGGATTGGTCCAAAAAGGTTGTTACCTGAAAGGTCCAAGTGTGTTAAGTATGAGCAATTCCTAATTCCGCGAGGAAACAGTCCCTTGAGTCCCATGTCCACCAAGGAAAGTCTGTTTAGCCTGATATCATTATCATTATCATTCCAGCATTCAACGCCATTAAGTTTACACAATGATGCTGCCGTGAGGTTGTCAAAGCTCCATGTTAAGCGATTCAATGGGTCTTCAAAGGAATGTTTAAGAGCTCTTAGGCAGGCAATGTCTTCCTCAGAGCATAAGCTAAAAGTTACACAACCAAGATGCCAGACCAACGTGTAGATAAAAATAACATGAAAAACTCTTGAATTAAAAGCCATTTGCGTGCATGCAATATAGCTAATAAAGATATATAACACAGAAAGAGTGAGCAAATATTATATATAAACAAACTTTTGATTCTAGAGAGCCACGTTTCTACAAATTACTTAGAAAAAGAGCAGATGAGATTGCAAATTAAATGAAGTAGACAGATCAACGACTTTCCAAGTCAAGCTCCCAATTACACTGCAAAGAGTAGTATTCCAAAGTAAGAGAAAAGGAAAGAAAAAAGTCTACAATAATATTAATTTATAGGGACCCCTGAAATTAACAGTACAAGAGAAATTTTTTTTTCCTTACGGAGACACCACATGATTCAATTTAATTTAATTTCAAAAGTCCAGCCCCGTAACAGCGGTTTACACGTAATTGACTATACAAGTTAATAGCATCTCTCAAGAGATATTGCAACGCAAAAGTCCGGCCCCGTAAGTGCGGTTTACAGCTTTCCTCATAATTGTCTATGTATCAATCAGATCTAGTATGAAATTCTGTTGACTGATTTTAAATTGGGTATCCGTTCCACACCATTCCAGGATATGAAATTCTGTACTCTTTAGACATTTTCTTCTAATGCGCATTAACATACCAGGGATTATCCTGAATAAAAACGGAGAAATATTAACTTTGACATAACTCTTCTAGTAACAGCAACAAATATTCTGAAAAAGGTTGGACAGTCTCAGGTTCAAGTGTGGTTATCTTCTTTACAGGATTTGCAGCTTAGCATGATAAAGTTTAGATCACTTAATAGAGAACAGATAAATTTGCAGATCGACAACTACAGAAAAAATCATAGCATTCTTCTAAAGTTCAACATAAAAATTTTAAAACTTTTGACAGGCAAATAAAACAAATTGACAGGGGACGAAAATTAATCCTGTAGTTTGACAGGTATAAACCTTGTTCGCATATATATCTTAAAGTTTGATTGAAAATGCCCCTGCTACTCTTATAGGTCTACTCAGTGGACGCAATGGTGGAAAACAAGTCCTTGCAGTTGCTTCTTGTTGCCACTCCTGTACTGAATCTTGTTTCTGATAATAATAATAATCTGTCAAGAGGTCTTTAACGTTTCTTATCAGCCATTTTTTAGTTTGATGGTTACTGATTTTATCCAAGTTCTATAATGCTCTTGCTAAAGTACAACACCCGCCTCGATCCCCTGCTCGGGATTCAGGATGATCCTGTGAAATGCTGGTTTTTTCTCTGAATGTTGATTAAAATGCTTTAAAGAAAGTATAATCTAGGAAAAGCCTAAGAAAAATGCAGCCAGTATAAAACGTGTAAACTCCTTTACTGGGGATTGACTAAGAAATTTATTGGAAGTCATAGTACAATTCTAAAGAGGACAATCTTCACAAATTTTCCTCTGTATTGTCCATCATACAGGGCCCATAAATTCATGCTTAGAAAGTTAGATTCATGCATCTGTCTGTTAAACATTTCTTAGAAGACCCTCTCAATCGCTTAACCTGGCCTGTAGCAACATTACAGCAGCTTCAGTCTGTCATATTTTCTCATGTACTATGTTAATTTTATAGGGTCAAATAAATAATTAAACATTATTATGGCCTTTTCTTTTTTTCTTCTCTTGCTTTGGAATACTACTTGACCTGTTTTGGAGGCTTAATTGACTTAGAAAGTCGTCTATCTCTCTACTTCGTTTAATTTGAAATTTCATCTCGGAAGAGAGCTACACCAACGACAATGAACTTTGTGGGGGGCCATTGGAACCCTGCAAAGATAGACCGAAATTTTGTTGACTCATTCAAAATTGGGTTTGTGGTTAGTTATGAGATTTTTCTGGAGTTTCAGTTGCGACGGTTTTCGTGTTCTACTGCTTGCCTTGGATACAAGAGAAGAAGCGGAAGAAGGAGATAACTCTAGCAGCAATGGCCATTTTGATGTTAAAGAGAATGAAGAGAAGTGGAGCGGATCAACTGAGTAAATTGCCACATCTGTGCAGGCAGGTGAAGATAGAAGAAGGGAATCAAGAACGAAAAGAGGTATTCTTTTGTCTCCATATATAGTTAGTCTCTCTTACGGATATTCACATTTCTCTCATAAAATGTCAATAATTACTCATTTAAACTTACTAAATAAACATATTTTTCTTTTATTACGAGTGTATAACAGTCATAGGATAATTCATTTATTATAAACGAGAGAGGTGATAAAGTATTGCAATAATATTGACTCAGTTGGACGTAACCTATATTAGGTGAACCGGGGTAAATTACGTGTATTATTTTCTCTCTTTATCGTCTATGATTTGTCTGTCTGTTATATTGCTTTCGTATTTATCTCTGTTTCGTTCAACTTTTAGCTCGATTTTGATGGTTGTCTACACTTCAGAACTTAAAAAAAGTTGTTTTATACACAGATAGCTAAATTTGAGAGATTGATTCCAAGACTGAGGTTGGAGTATATCAGTAGGGCAACAAACAATTTTTGCGAAGATACTGTCGGTGGGGTAGGACAAATTGGGACAGTGTACAAAGCAAATATCTCAATTGGTCTGTCCGTTGCAGTAAAGAAGTTTCATGACTCTCGGTACTTAGAAGAGCAATTTATGTTGGAATTAAAACCTCTGGTGAGATTGAGACGATCTGATAAAATAGTTCAAGTGCTTGGCTTCTGCGTGGAATCGAACGAAAGGCTTCTAGCATATGAGTACATGTCAAATGGCAACCTTTATGACTGGCTTCATCCAGCAGAAGGTGAGCCAGTTCATAACATGGAGTGGCCTCTGAGGGTTAAAATTGCAACTGGAGTTGCAAAAGGCTTGTCTTGGCTCCACCACAAGTTTGGAATTGTCCATCTTGACATGAGCTCCAAGGCCATCTTACTTGATCAGAATTTCGAACCCAAGTTGTCGAATTTCACTCAGTCGATGCACTTGAACCCAAATGATTTCGGTGATTCAACAAAGAGATTTTGTGCCAATAGAGAGTTTTGGCAATTTGTTTTCTTTCAGGAGGATGTCCACAACTTTGGACTCGTGCTTCTTGAGCTTGTCACCGGAAAGGAGCCTAGTGAAATTGATCAAATGACTCATCTTTCAGAGGGCTCTTCTAGCTATCCTGGTTATGACTTTGATAAGTCTCTAATAGGTCAAGGATTCGATAGTGAAATCCTTCAATTACTTAAACTCGCTTGTCAGTGTGTTCAGCCCTTCCCTGATCAAAGGCCGAGAATGCTTGAAGTTTACAAAACACTGCGTGCTATGGTCAGGGAAGATGAAGTTGATCATGAAATAACAGAACCAGGATAAAGAAAATAAAGACCTGAAATATGTACTTTCAATGTAAGTCACATTAATGCTGTGACAAATATGGACTGAAGTGTATCAAATAAAACTTATTTGTCCAATTTGATTTCTCATTTCTGATAAGATTTCCTTTAATTGTTTCGTACTTCTGATAAATCAATTAATTGTATACTAAATCATTTCCTTAAAATGGATTGCCCAGTAGTTGAGAATTCTGCAGCTTGTATATTATATGTTGGAGTGATGATTACAAAAGAATATAAGTTAAATAGGTACAAAAGGCTAACCTGATAAGCGTCAGCCTGTACACAAAGCTAATCACCAAAAGGATAAGTGTCAGCTTATACACAAAGCTAATCACCAAAATACACAAAGCTAATCATTAAGAAAAAGTACAAAAATACCTTACATAAATATTATCTAATACTCCCCCACAATTGAAGTGGGAGATCATGAAGCTGCAATAAGAAACAAAGCGATTGAAAAGGCTCATGAGAAAGGCCCTTAGTGAAAAGATCAGCAAGTTGAGAGGTCGTGGGAACATGCCGAAGACGAAGAGCAGCTCGTGCAACAAGCTCACGAATAAAGTGGAGGTCAATGTCAATATGTCGAGTACGAGCATGAAAGACAAAATTTATGGCCATGCGACGAGCGGACTGATTGTCACAAAGCAATAACAGAGAAGAAGTCAAAGGTAGGCCAAGCTTTTGGAGAAGAAAACAAAACCACCGCACATCAACGGTAACATGAGCAAGAGCACGATACTCAGATTCGGCACTAGAGTGAGAAATAGTAGCTTGCTTCTTGGTAGTCCAAGAGACGAGATTCCGACCAAGGAACACACAACCACCACTAACAGAGCGTTGAGTAGACACACTAGTGGCACAGTCAAAATCAGAATATGCCAAGAGATGAAAGCCAGAGGCATGATAAAAAGTGAGAACACAAGTGAGAGTACCTTTGATGTACCTGAAAATTTGTTTAAGGGAACGCAGATCACGGTGAGTGGGAGACTCCCACTGAGCAACCTAATTTACAGCAAAAGCAATATCAAGCCAAGCCAAGTGAGAGTAAGGTACTGTAGACCCCTAACCTTACTTCTATACAAAGTAATGTCAAAGAGGAGCTCCTCATTAGTAGGAAGCACTGATTTAGATGGACTAATAGGTGTAGCACATGGGGCACAAGACTCAAGCTGAAAACGGCGAAGGAGATCCACCATATACTGGCATTGTGAGAGATACAGCATGTGTAGTTCTCGAGTAACCTCTAGACCCAAAAAGAAACCAAGAGAACCCAAGTCATGGCAGGCAAAGGTGGAACATAAGCCAATGACAAAATCAGCAAGATCCAAGGATGACGACTCCATGAGAACCAAATCATCCACATAAACCAGCAACATAACCGCTTTGATGCCATGGGAATTCTGCAGCTTGTATATTATATGTTCGAGTAATGATTACAAAAGAATACAAGTTAAATAGGTACAAGAGGCTAACATGATAAGCGTCAGCCTCTACACATAGCTAATCACCAAAATACACAAAGCTAATCAGTAATCAGTAAGGAAAAGTACAAAAATACCCTAAATATAATATTATCTAATAGTGGTCTGACAAATCTAACGTATTAAGCTCTCTCCGTCGTCTTTCTTTCTAACCCACATCAGTCCTCTGTTTTTCAATGTGAAGTCTCCTGAACTATTGGAGATTAAAAGCCACAGAAATTGTAAATCCCTTCAACCCAAACTATCCTTATGTCAGCACATTGGTTTGGAAATGCAGAAAATGGCTTTCGCTTTATGCTTGTTTTCCAAATTAATTTCGGTATGTTCTTTGCAGGTTAGGAATAAGCATCATTTGTCAATTCAGTCAATTTCTGTATATTCTTTGTAAACATAAGCAAATGGCATTTAGTGAAACAGTTTTTTGTTCTTGTTCTGTACTCTTGTCTGCTATCTTGCTTGCACTTCCAGCTTAAGCAATGGCCTAACCCTCGATTTGTACTGCCTTCGTTCTATAAAGATTCTTTAGAAGATACTTTCAATGGCTTATCTTCATGGACCTTTCGCGACATTACACCAGGTTCCTTCTGTCAATATGAGCGGGTGGCTTGTTGGGGCGAAGATGATGTCAGGTTATTCAGACTCAGTATTAACCTCACAGATATGGGGCTCAAGAGAGAGTTCCTACGAGGAATTCAGAATTGCATGACCTTGGTACGTTTAGACCTTTCAGGGGGCCACCTTTTTGGCTTAGTCCCAGTTCAAATCTGGGGAAGTTTAACATTTCTCTCAGCACTTGACCGCTCCAACAACAGATTTTCGGGTAAAATCCCATCAAAAATATTTCTCTGCACTAATCTGAAAGAGCTTGCACTCAACAACAACCGTTGGTCGAATTCCAGGGAAACTTGGCCGGCTTCGACACATCAGCAAGTTCACTGTTTCTCTTGATCACTTATCTGGACCAGTGCCTCACTTTGTCCATATCAGTTTAACAGAAGATGGCTACGCCTTTAACAAGGAACTTTCTGGAGGGGCTCTAATCTAATATCCTGCAAAGAACTTGACGATCTATGGGAATTCATGGATTCATTCAAAAGGGGTATCACAATTCGTTATGCTTTTTCTGCAGTTTCGGTTATAACTATTTTCATATCGTACTGTGTGCCTCAGATACACTTGAAAAAGGGGAAGAAGATAACAATGGGAGCAATGATCCTGATGTTGATTATTAGAAAGAAAAATTCCAGAAATGAACTTAATTAGCTTAGACTTAGCGTCAGCGGCATCCCTTTCGTACAGGTTCATGTCTGTCTATAATAATAAATGTTGTTCCAATTTAATTTGAATTTGAATTTGATTGTGTTTTAGAACTAATTTGTTTTGATATAAATAGATTACGATTTTTATTTATTAGAAGAGTGGCAACAACATATACAAGACAACGCTTCAATTACTCCCTAGCAACTAGAACTACTTGTTTCCCAATATTACGTCCACTGTATAGACCAACAAGAGCAGCAGGAGCATTTTCGAGGCCTTCAGTAATGTCTTCAAGATAAACAATCTTTCCTTCTCGGATCAAAGGCAAAACAACTTCCAGGAACTTTGAATATTGAGGAAAGTAATCGAAGACTAAGAATCCTTCCATGCGAATCCGCTTTATAAGAGTGTTCATAAAATTGTGCACACCTTCATGCTGGCTAAGATTGTACTGTGAGATCATTCCACACACCGCAATTCGACCCTTGAGTCTCATGTTTAGAAGCACTGCATCCAGCATTTTTCCTCCTACGTTGTCAAAGTAAATGTCAATGCCCTCAGGAAAGCACCTGCAAAAAATAAAAAAAAATAAAAAAAATGGAAATGTCCAATGAGTTTCCATTCTAAGAATTTTTTCAGTTTGAGGGGGGAATGGCCCCTGCTTCCACTCTTCTTTTCCTGAAACTTCACCTTTTCAAAGCTGCATCCAAGTCATTCTCCTCCTTGTAGTTGAAAGCATCATCAAACCCCAACTTGTTCTTCAAAATTTCAACCTAAAATATTTGTACGAGAAAAGATTAATTATAACCACAAATTGGATAACATGGACTTTACACGTAACTACTTAGGCAAGCGGACTGAAGCATTAAAAACTGAATCTCAGAATTTTTTACTGCTGATGTGAGATGCGATAATGAGGTATTCCAAGAGGAATTTGCTCACCTTTTCTTTACTTCCAGCACTACCAACAACGTAGCAGCCCATTAATTTTGCAAATTGCCCAACAAGCTGACCAACTGCACCTGCTGCCGCTGAAACAAAGACATATTCTCCTTTCTTAGGAGCAGCCACTTCATAAAAACCAGCCCAAGCAGTGATACCAGGCATACCTACAAACAAAACACAAACACAAAAACAGACAAGTGATCTTATAAATTCATATTGCTTCAAACTAGAATTAATACTATCCTCAAGAGTTTATCAACAAATTAATATTCTGAAAGGAGTGTGAACCTGAGAAAATCCATCTAAGCAGAACAGAAAATACTATAGTAATTGCATGCAAATATTCAGAAAGACCTTGAGATCAACAAGAGAGGAAACAGAACTCACCAAGAATTCCAGTATAGTAGGACAAGGGAACATCAGTATGATGGATTTTGAAGAGTTTTTCAGGATTTTCAATCACACTGTACTCTTCCCATCCAACAGTCCCCCAAACCAAATCCCCCTTCTTAAAATCCGGATGCCCTGAATCCACAACTTTAGCCACTCCAAACCCTTCCAATGGCTGCATATATTTTCCACCATCAACTTAAATGCATCAGAAAGCTTGCATAAGAAACAAAACAAAACAAAACAAAAACATTTTGCCCAACAGCTTCGACTTTTCGGATTCTGTAATTACTTAATATGATAGTAGAGTCAAAGATATTTAAACAATGCTTACAGAGTCAGGTTTGAAAGAACTGAAATCAGGATGTTCGAACTTCTTCATGCGGCTCCCTATGTAAGGATCACAAGACAAGTAAAGATTCTTCACAACAACACCATTTGAACCTGGCTCTACTTTCAAAGATATTGAACTCGTCTTCACCACCATGTCAGATTCTTTTGGAGCTCCATCAATAAAGTGCTTCAATATGACTTGCTTGTTCTTCATCACTTCACCACCACTAGCCATTACTTTTTCTTGGTTCTGCAGCATGAAAATTATGGTTTGTATTTATAGTTGCATGATTGATGTATATCTCGTTTAAAATCAAGTGATTTGAGTCAGCAATGACGATTATATTGTGCAACAGCGGAAGACACTTCTAGGTTCTTGTTTACGTTTGCTTGTGTGATTGATGACGATCATCCTCGCTTGTGGACTAGACTTTTCTTCAATATTCATCGCTGGATTGATTCTAAGACTTAGCTACAATCTCAAAGCACAATGTAATAGTAATAGAAATTCTCCAAGAATGGTTTTGGACTTTTCTACAAAGCTCATTTCAAAGCCCAGTTAAAGGCCCGATGAAAGGGCAACACTACCGGGCCAGCCCATTTTAACTATACTTAATGCAAGAATGATAGCATACGGTCATTTTTTATATATTTGAATTATACTATGTTTTGTCTTAGAGGTGCGAAAGGCCCGGGCTAGTCGGTCCTGGGCCCGGTCCCAAAAAATCAGAGACTAGTCTTGAGTCCATGAAATTTCAATTTTTTTTAAAATTATTTTTAACCCTTATATTTATTGTCAATTTTATATTAAAAATGGAAGTTTTGAATATTTTACAAGGGTTAAAAGGAAATTGAGGAAGGGAGTGGAGGAGGGATCGGCCCTGGGCTCGGGCCCTCCTCTCTTGGGCTTGGTCCGGTCCTAGTAACGGTCCTTACAAGACTGATTTTTTGGGTTGGGCTTTTTGGGTCCAAGCCTAATTCCCACCTCTATTTTGTCTTATTTATGTTATGAAAAGTTTATTGTGTCTTATATGTGAGAATGTTATAAAAATTATGTTTATAAGCATATATTTTGATCCAACTAAAATTACTAAGCCTTGCTTTCAAAAATACAAAACATGAAGATATAATAACCACATAGTATAAGCAAAAGCATTCTTTAGATGTATAAAAATCAGGACGAAATGCAAAAGTCATTCAAATAAGTAAAATAGATTAAATACTATGCAAGCATTAACTAACAATATATAAGAATGAATTTATAATAATCTAAACCCAACCGAATAGATGTTGTCATATCATACATCACCCTGAAATTGGTTATAAGATGTGGTGTTCATAAATAAACATATTCTCAGTAAATGACACTTTTATAAAGCTTAAAAAAATTTCATAAAAGTTAGGACTAAAGTGAATAATATTTATTCAATTAAGTCCAAGAGATATTCTAATTGTTTAACACTAAAATATATTTAAAAATAAATTTTACTGGACAAACTTTCATTTACATACAAGACAAACGAGTTTCTTCACAACAATAGGATTTGAACCTGATTCCACTTTCAATGATATTGAACTTGTTTTCACCACCATGTCTGATTCCCTTGGATTTCCATTGACAAACTGCTTCAATATCACTTGCTTGTTGTTCACCACTTCACCACCACTGGCCATTATTGCTTGTTTTTGCTTTAATTTTTCACAACTCAAAAATATTCTTGATTTTTGTTGCTAGCTCATGACCATCAAGTGTATTTATACAGTTGAACGATTGTTGTTTATTAATCTCAATTAAATGAGTAAGCAGTGACGATTCTTGATTTTTGTTTACTTCCGGAAAATCATAAGCTTACAAATCTTAATCAAACCTCTCTTCATCGGGGTAAATCACAATTTTACGTCAAGATTATAATCCCAGGCCAAAAATTCCAACCAGTAAAGTTACTAGATATGGATGTTTATTATAGTTAATGTGGTGTAACAACCATTGATACTCACCAATATATTCTCGGATAAATCTATCACCTTGACAACAACTCACGTATTGATATAACAACTTCTAAACATGCTTACGAGAAAAATCATTTTCTCACAGCATGTGTTTATCTCGTATCATTATATTTGATGTAGTTTATCAAACCTTTATTTAACAATATTTTTCCTACATGAACAAGTCTATTGTAGTACAGTATAATCCCGAAAGAATTAAGGATTCTATATTGTGCTATGTTTTGATAATGCTTCAAATTTATAATAAAAAATAATAAAATTTATATTTATGTGTTTTGATTATGCTATGTTTTGTCTTATCTATATTATGAAAAGTTTATTATGTCTTATATTAAAAAATTATGTTTATTGTTGAACAGTGGAAAAAAATTTGCTAATTGATAATTGTTTTTCGACTAAAAACACCTAATACTATTTCCATGAATAGTTATAAGAAGTATTTCAAATGTTTTCTCGTCATCAAAATTTTTGAATAATTAAAATATTTTAAGTCAAAAATTCTGTAGATTTTTTACACCAACATGTTGAAGAATGATTCATAATGTAAAACCACATTCATTTGCATGTTATATGTAAACCTATGTCCACATGCCTGTGGTTGAAATTAAAGTATTACTTATTCAAAAAAGTAAAAATAAAAACAAAAAGAATATTACTCCCTGGAAATATTCTTTTTGTTCTACAACATTAAAAGAAGGCTTGAATTATATTACTCCCTGGAAACTAGAACTACTTGTTTCCCAATATTGTGTCCAATAAATAAACCTGCAAGAGCAGCAGAAGCCTTTTCAAGACCTCCATCAATGTCTTCAAGATAAACAACCTTCCCTTCTCGGATCAAAGGTAACGCAACCTCCAGAAACTTTCAATATTCCAGAGCAAAGTCTTATCTATGTTTTGAAAAGTTTCTTATGTCTTATATGTGAGAATGTTATAAAAAATTATGTTTATAAACTTATATAATCCCAAAAATTGAGGATCCTATATTGTTGAACAGTGGAATATTGTTATAAGAAGTATTTCAAATGTTTTCTCATCATCAAAATATTTTAAACAATTAAAATATTTTTGACATGTTAAAAGATTATTCATAATGTAAAACCACATTCATTTGCATGTTATATGTGAATCCATATCCATGTCCACATGCATATGGTTGAAAAATTAACCTATTCAAATGGAAGTAATCTAACCTTCCAATGAATTAAATTGCCCGTGGTTAATGAAATTTATTTTGTCAAGCAACAATACACTGTTCAACAAATTGCCATGTGTATATGTTGAAAATGGACAACACGCACTCTTATAAATACGCCATGAACTAAAACATTTCAACTCCATCAGAAAACCTTCAAATCCTCAAATTCTCCATCCTTCTATCTTATAATCATCAAAGAAGAAATGGCAAAACCAATGAATTCTGTCATTTTCTACTTAGTTTAATCCTCTTCATTACTTCAACTTTAGGGAGTCCTGTGAGTTACAATGTGGTCAGCTTAGGAGCTAAACTCGACGCCAAAACTGACTCAACACAAGCCTTTCTTGATGCATGGACTAAAGCCTGTGGCTCCACTGAGGCCGCCACCGTTTATGTGCCACAAGGGAGGTTCTTGCTAGGCAAAGTTGAGTTTAAAGGCCAATGCAAGAACAATGATATTACCTTACGTATTGATGGCACTCTTGTGGCTCCAGCAGATTATAACGTTATTGGAAATGCTGATAACTGGTTAGTCTTTGAGCATGTTAATGGAGTTTCCATTAATGGTGGCACTCTTGATGGCCAAGGTGCTGGCTTGTGGACTTGTATAAAGACAGGCGGAAGGTGTCCTATGGCGCCACGGTAAGTTTAAAGATTGATGTTTAAGTACTAGAGTTGCTGCAGAGAATTTTTCGGTAAATTTATTTTCATAACAAGTTTTTATTCTTGTGTTTGATGTGCAGACGCTAGAGTTTACCAACTCCAATAATATTATGATAAATGGATTAACATCGTTAAATAGCCAGAAGTTTCATATTGTTATCAACGAATGCAACAATGTGAAAGCACAAGGGGTTAAGGTTTCAGCCTCAGGCGATAGTCCTAACACCGATGGAATTCATGTGCAATCATCAAGCAGCATCACAATCTTGAACTCCAGGATTGGCACTGGTGATGATTGTGTGTCGATTGGCCCTGGTACTACCAATTTGTGGATTGAGAATGTTGCATGTGGCCCTGGCCATGGGATCAGGTGAAAGTTATTGTCAAAACAAGACATCCTGAAATGATTATTTCTAACTGCTTTTAGCATTATTGTTTGTATATCTGGTACTAAATTTGTAATGTTATGATCTTGTTGTAGCATTGGTAGTCTTGGCAAGGAACAAGAAGAGGCTGGAGTACAAAATGTGACAGTAAAAACTGTTACATTTTCAGGCACTCAAAATGGCGTTAGGATAAAATCTTGGGGGAGACCTAGCAGTGGTTTTGCTAGGAACATTCTTTTTCAACATGCCACCATGAACAATGTCCAGAATCCTATCGTTATCGATCAAAATTACTGCCCTGACAACAAAAGTTGCCCTGGACAGGTATGAACGCTACATTTAAATACGAATATAAACTATATATAATAAAGTTATTCTCTAACGCAGACTTACGTCTTCATTATCTGTTTCTCACTTCACATAACTGTCTGTATTTTAAGCCTAAATTTAAAGTTTCAACCTGAGAATATTTTGTCATGTATAATCTTATAACTCTTTACGCTTCTGTGTACTTGGATTATGTAACAGGCTTCACGGGTGAAAATAAATGATGTGACATACCAAGATATTCATGGAACATCGGCAACCAAAGTTGCGGTGAAGTTTGATTGCAGCCTGGAGAATCCATGTTCTGGGATAAGCTTGGAGGATGTAAAGCTTACTTATAAGAATGAACCAGCCGAAGCTTCGTGTAGCCATGCTGATGGATCTTCTTCTGGTTTCATTCAGCCCAATGATTGTTTGGTGTAATGAAAAATGTTATGGAATTTATTAAGTGTTGTATCTTCTTTTTGTTTTAAAATATTAATAATAAGTTGGAAATAATCTTTATTTCTCTAAACAATCAAACAAATCATTGTCTGATAATAACGAAACAAAATAATCCATAAGCTTTAATCTCTATGTTGTGAGGAAATCTTTGTACCATTTAGCAAAGTCTGGGGGGATATGGGTTATGCTACCATTTGTATCAGCATATTAATAAAGTCCAAATTTTGCACTATCATCGTATAAACTCCAATAGAAATACCCTTTTAACATTCGCTCCGCTCCTGCATCAGTAATGGACATCAATAAGCATTTATAAGAATAAATATAAAACTTAGAATTTGATATGTAAGAGCAACATCAAGGGTACGTCTGGATTATCGTAATACCTACTCAAAAAATTAATATATATATATATTGTTAGCATTGTCTAAATAATTTATCAGAACAAATTTTAATTGCATAAATTAAGTACTATAGAACCAATATCTAATAACAAAAGCTCCATGTACTATTCTTAGTAATATAGATTGGAGGGTTTTGATATTTTTACTTGATATAAATTAGAAGTATTTCGAGCCCTTTTGGATAAACAAAAATGAATCCAACCCCTTAGGCCGGAAAATCTGAAGAAGTAGCCCGCACACAAGACAAATTACTAGAATTAAAGAGGGTTATTAATTAGAAATCAATATATATTTCATATCCATATGCATACTTGTGGACCAATAGGAACTCCATTTCTCTCCGCTGCCACAATCATACAATACAAAGAATGTAAATCATCGAATTTCTTGAAAATTTGAGATAAATATAATTATTTGAATATAAAATAATAAGATTTTTATAATTAAATACTTACCTGTAGTATTACCGAACTGATCAAGGGGCTCATTGCCAACAGTCATATTGACTTGTGGTGGGGCGAGTAGAAGATTGTGAAATACAATATAAGGTTCTGTAGATGAATTTCCTTCTTTACACCTTGTTCTATCTAAGCATCTGTAAAATTGACCCAATTCCATATCAAAGCTGAATCTTGCCCAAAAAAATTGGCTCAACCATTATAATCCAATACTTTACCCTATCTCCAAATACTTCGAAACAAATTTCAGCAAAGTTTTTGAAATCATCCCTGAAACCAAAATCAAACCAAACTATGCTACCAAAGAGCGATGGACTTTGAATGGGGATGGTCTATGGACCCACTTGTATATGGAGATTATCCAAAAATTATGAAAGAAATTGTAAGGGATAGGCTACCAAGCTTCACCGATGAAGAGAAAAAGATGGTATTAAAAAATCTTATGATTTTATCGGAATCAATTTTAACACAAATCGCTATGCTAAAAACATTCCAATAAATTTAACTGCCCCGGCACTAGTCAATATGACTGTTGGCAGTGAGGCCCTTGACCAGTTCGTTAATACTACAAGTAAGTTTAAATTATAAAAATGATTTTACTTTATATTCAAATAATTATATTTATCTAAAAATTTCAAGAAATTGGATGATTTATTTTCTTTATATTGTGTAATTGTGGCAGCGGAGAGAAAAATGGAGTTCCTATTGGTCCACAGGTATATATGTGGATATGAAATTATATTATTATTTCTAATTAATAACCCTTTTTTATTTTTTATTTTTTAGTTTTTAATTTTTTTTCTTTTTTGTACTAATCAGCACTTCTTCACATTTTTAGGCTGAAGGAGCGGGTGTATACATTTTTATTTAGGCTGAATGAATTACACATACCCAAGGTTTGCCGTAACAACGAATTGATACCCAAAAGGTTTTAAAACGACAAATAGGTACCTTCCGACATGTACTATTAGTGATTTTTGTTTGGTAATGGTGAAAGACTATAATGACCTTGAAAGTTTGATATTTTAGTTTTTTTTATAAATTTAAAAATTTCTAAAAAAACCCCCTAGGTTTGCTAATTTAACTAAACACCCTAATATATAAAAATTTTATAAAATAATAAAAACACCCCCACCACCCACCCTAATGCCGATTCCATTCCACCACCACCGCGATCTGCATTACGAGAATCGTAAATGGAGCTCTAGTAATTATATATTGGATTCTAAAGTATTTAATTTTATGTGATTAAATTTATTATGATAAAACATTAAAACAACATTAACAATATGTTTTTGTGTCCTTTTCTATTTAGGTATTCCCAATAATCCGGACCTATCCCTTGATGTTATATTAAAAGATCAATTTCGGATTGATTTTATTCGTGAACATTTGTATTCCGTCCATGGTTCAACCAAGTAAGTAGATTAATATATACAACTAATTCTAAGTTTTATTTATTCACATAAGTACTAAATGTTGTCCATTACTAATGCAGGAGAGGAGCAAATGTGAAATGATATTTCTATTGGAGTTTATATGATGATAGTGCAAAATTTGGCCTTTATTATTATGCTGATAAAAATGTCAGTGTAACCTGTATCCCCAAAGACTGCTAAATGGCATCGAGGTTTCCTCACAACCTAGAGATTGAAGCATATGAGTTGCCGACAAAGATTATTTTGCAATTCAAAATAGTTACTGCAATTTAATCTTATTTATTATTGTATTTTTAAATGCTTGCCTCATTATTATCTTAAAGAGATTTGTTCGATTATTTAAGGAATTAAAAAGTTATATTATTCCAATTTCACTTGGCTTTATAACTATATTTCATATACATGCTAAATACTATTTTACACTTAAGCAGTTGTGATCAATTTGAGTGAAATCTATCGTCATTATATCTATCTTGTGTTAACTCCGATGGCACCGTTTATATCTAATGTCATTTATATTGCAGGGGGATCAACCTTTGCCAATCATTTCTTCATTAGAGGTATTATTTGACGTGCTTTATTGTTATTATCTAGCGTTTTTATAATTTACTACCCCTTCAAGATTTTGCAAAAATATTATGTACGTCCCTAAATCATTAGTTACTCTTAAGGGGGCGTTTGCAAAAGTAATATGGTCGGTCGTGCACCGATTTGGCCTTTTTCGACAGCCAGATCCATGCTTCTTTCCGGCCAAATAAACGATTATGGATCTGACAGGATTTCGCCAGATCGGTGCATGGTAGGCCAGATCTGATCGCTCATGTGCCGTTCCCGGTGGTGGTGGCCAGATCTAAATGTGGTCTTGGGTAATTTGGTGGAAGTACAAGGGTAATAATATTATAAAAATCTTGTTTATAATAATAAAATAGTCTATGAATATTCTTATAGACTGTTTTCAAAACAAAGGGCAATACTATTGAAAAATTTTATTAGTTATGGGTAAAATTGTAATAAAATTAAGATTACCAAGTAATCTTAGAATACCTAAGAAAATTATAGTATTCATATTACCATCTATATAATATGACATTACTAGAATAAGGAGAGATTAGCCCCAACTAAATACACCCTAAGGGGTTCGTTTAGATCATATAATGTTTTACTATAAGGGGATATTATATTAACGAAAATAAATATTATCTCAAAGATTACTAGGAATGTTTAGAAAAATTGTTTGATTGGTTCGAATAAACTGGTGAATAATATGTTTGATTGGGAGGATAAATGGGTAGATATGTTATATAAATTACTAAATTACCCTCCTTTTTAAATATTAATATAATAGTATTTTTTTTTTTTTGAATAATCTCTTTTAACTCCTTACTTTTCAGATTTAGCAAAAACACCCTAACAATCAAAAACATTTTAAACTTAACAAAAACACCCCTACCCACCCTAAGCCAAAGGGAACACAGGATCGTTGCACACAGAGAGGAGATATGCAGAGATTAAATAAAACTTAAATAAACATAAACATTGATTTAAATAATCTTACAACTTAATAAGACAACAGCGGCAGAGCCGCATTGAAATCATATTAAAAAGTGAGATTAATTCTTAACTAGGTAACAACGGTAGTACCTTACTGGAACCAAATTAAGTGATGAACAAAAATTTAAAGAAACAAAGAACACAAATAAAAACTTAAATAAACATTAAAACCAAATATGATGAATGATAAAGAGATTAATAAAAGAACTAGAACTTGAAAGATTAAAAGAGAATAATTAAGGAACTTGAAAGATTAAACATTGAATGATTATTGAAAGATTAAAGGAAATTGAACTTATAAAAAAAGCTTTCTTTTTGGAGAGCTTTGAGAGGTTTACATCAAAAGTGAAAGAGAAAGTTTTAGAATTGGCTTGGTAAAGCTTGGTTCACATTGCACGAGTCCTCCTAATTTATAGAAATCTTATCTCACTATAGCATCACATGAATACTATTGAGTGAATATTTTAATAATTTCTTGTTCTTTTTTTTAAACAGCATTAAATATCTCTTTTTGCAGGGAATCTCTGACTCTTCAATATTATGCCAGATATTCTCTCAATCTGATGTCAGTTTTTTGGCCGGTCTTCTTTTTGAGAGAAGCGGTAATTTTGAACTGTTTGGAATAACTTAGATGATTCCATAACAGTCATCTTCATTGCTTTGGGCGAGATTCACCGAGGCACTAGAGCTTCGATAAGATTCTTTTCCATCTTCTTCTTCTGCTTCCTCTTCTTCATCTTGGAGTTGTGAAAGAATAGTCTTGAGGTGGTCTTTAAGTTCTTGTTTTGTCTTGGCCCCTACTGAGGATACTAATGCCACAGTATTTTTTTGTAAAAAATTGGCAATTTCAGGGTTAATTGCCTGAGTTTGATGAGGTGAACTTGAGAGACAAAGTTGAATTTTTTCTTTGGACACATGGGATGCACCAAATTTATCCCACCACTTGACTTTAAATTTCCGGATCAAATTAGGGTGATTGCTTATATTTTGGACAATTTCATATTCCCATTGTAAAATCCACGAGAGGTGGAACTTTGCTGAGAAATGAAATAATGGAGGGAACTTTGAATCTGTTTCGGAGACTTTGAACTTGAGCTTGAATTCATTGAATCCTTCATGGACTGTTACGGGTAGGATTTTGGGAACTAATCCAAAATGATCCCACCATTGGGAAAACAATTGGGAAATTTGAATAAAGTATTCCTTTTGAAGTAAATCATCTAGGAGTGCCTCTGATGACTATTTTGGAGAAAGAGTGATATGTTCCAGGCTTTTTGATAGTCCCAGTAATTATATCCAGACGGATCAACATTTTGGGAATTTTTTTTGAATTGGTTTGGGTTAGATCCTCAATCAGAAAGACTAAGGATTTTCATAATATGAAAGGTTGAATGAGTGATAAATCTTGGTTGGTTTTTATCCTCATAGTGTTTAAACTCACAAGAGTCATAATCAACAAGAAGAAATTCATAAAATTGTTTAGTTTTCCTTAAATCTTCAGGGATAAAATGAAAACTTTTTGGAAAAATTTGTTGGACTAATTGTTTAGGGTTTTCAAAATCATATCCTTCTTTGAAACCAAATGATTAGTTGCAATTCCTTTTTGAATATATTTTTATCTTGGTTTAAGGGCTTTTGATGGTGTAGTCACAGGAACAAGTTCTTTGTTTTTTGAAAGAGCAATTTGAGCTGCCTTTTGCAATGTGCTTAGTGAAATTTTTTCACATTGGGAAAATTCTTGGGAATTTTTTTGGAAGAGTTTGAGGTTCTTTAAATTTCAAAATCTCATTTTTTGGTAAATTTGGTATTAACCCAATCATAGCTAAGGTACATACGGACTTTGTTTGAAAAGAGCCAATCCAAGGTGCAGTTTGCTCTGTATTTATTGGGCTCTGAGAAGAGCTTGTTGAGGCTATGCCTTTTCCTTTTGATTGTTGAGCCTTTTCTTGGGCTTCTTCTTCACATACGAGTTCATATCATGATTTGGTGTTTGTGGGTTTTTGGGCATAAGAAGCCTTTGATTGTTTTTGAGTGTGGTCTTTTTGGGAGGCATGATGGTTATCTCCCCTGAACGAATTCCCTAGTGAGGAAGTCAGGCAGGGAATTAGCTTCTCCTTTGATGTATTCAATGTAAAAATCAAAGACACATAAAATTGCTTGCCATCTTGCAAAAATTTGTTTTGATGCAATATTTTGAGCATTCTTTTGTAAAACATGTTTAGCAGTTTGACAATTAATACGAAGTAAAAATTTTTGATTGAGTAAATCGCTTTGAAATTTGGAAATGCATAAGACAATGGATAAAATCTCTTTTTTGATAGTGGAGTATTTTTGTTATGTTTCATTCCAAAATTTGGAAGTAAATTGGATAACTTGTTCTTTGTTATTTGTTATCTGGCACTTGTTTGAGAATACCTCTATATCCTAAATCTAAGGCATCTATTTCAACTATTTTGAAGGCTAATGGGTTTGCTAAATGCAAACATGGTAAATGGGTGATTTAGTGGCTTTAATCAGTTGGATTGTATTAGTGTGTTGTTTTGTCCATGGTGCTGGATTCTTCTTCAACCTTTCGTATAAAGGTTTGCAAATCTGACTAAGTTTAGGATAAAAGTCCATTGCATAATTAAGACTTCCTAAGAATCTTTGTAACTGGGTTTTATCAGTGATGACATCAGGGAATTTTTTACCAATTCAATGGATCTTTGAATAGGTATAACTGTACCATTGTAGATTATTTGTCCTAAAAATCGGATCCTTGTCTGGAAAAGGTTTATTTTTGTTTTTGAAACAACTAAACCATTTGTTTTGACAATATTAATAAACTTTTTTAAATGTTTAAAGTGTTGATCTATACTAGATGAAAATATAAGAACATCATCGATATAGACAATAAGGAATTGAGAGTATGGATTGAATATTTCATTCATCATTCTTTGGAATTCTGATGGGGCATTTTTTAACCCAAAGGGCATTACATACCATTCATATTGACCAAATGGTACAGTAAATGCGGTTTCATACCTATCTTCTGGATTAATTTGGATTTGCCAAAATCCAGATTTCATGTCGAATTTGGAAAAGATTCGTGAATTGGATAGTTTTTGTAATAAATCTTTTTTGTTTGGGATTAAATATCTTATCCATCTTAAGGCTGTATTAAGAGGTTTATAATTTATGACAGGTCTTAGAACTCCTCTTTCAAGTTCAGCATTTTTCTGAACATAGAAGGCCGAGCAACTCCAAGGGGACTTGCTTTTCCTAATTAATTTTTTCTGTAGAAGATCATCGATTTCCTTTTTACAATGTTCTTCTAATTCTTTATGCATTTGTATTGGTCTGGCTTTTGTAGGTATTTTTTTTTCATCAAAATCTTTTTCATAAGGCAGACTGACCATATGTTTTTTTCTATCCCAAAAGGTATTAGGTTGGTCAAAGCAAATTTGAGTTTCAATAGTTTTTTGTATTTGTTTTATCTTTGTGCGGATATCATTCTGTTGAAGTTGGGATTCGATTCTTTTAGTTTTAACTTCTTCTTAGAGGAAGTATATATGTTTTTGTTTGTGTAGGATAAGGTGTTTAGTTTTGTTCTTTGACGTTGAGTATTCTTGGAGGATATTAAGGTTTCTTTGGATGGGTTTGTGTATAAATTTGAAGATAACAACTTCCCCCATTATTTTTGTAGATATCCTCGAATCATCTACAGTAAATGGTTGTATTAAACTAATAAAGGGTGTTCCTAGTATCATACTTCTCAAATTTTTTACAAATAAGAATGAGGTGTTTAAACAAATATTTTGATTACAAACTTTAACATCTGATAATTTATAATTGATAAAAAGTATTGAGTCATTGTCTGATTTAGTAGATTCTAGTGTTTTTTCATAGTATTTTGTAAGAACTAATCCTTCTTGGATACAATTGAAGTCTGCTCCAGTATCAAATAGAGCAATTGTTTCTAGGATAAATTCATCATTGATTAAGAGTTTTATCTTAATATACCATTTTTGATAAGTTATTTGGGTTAACATATTTATGAAATCTTCATTATGATCTTCATCATCTTCAGATTTATCTTTTTCTTTAGCAACAAGTAATTTCAAATGTTGTTTTTGTTGTTCTCTTAAATCTTTAACTTCAATTTTTAGTTGTTGGATTTCTTTTGTTAAATCTTCAAATGTTAATTTCCTTTTTTCTTATTTTTCAAATTTGTCAATAATATTTTGAAAGCCATAAGCCTTATAGGTTTCTATTTTCCTATCAGTTTTTTCGAAGGTATTTTTTAGTCTCTTTGGATACTCTTTTCTCAAAAGAGGATCATCAATTTTATTAACAGCTTCTAGGAGGAATTCTTGGTCTTTGGTTAAGACATTTATTTCATTTTCATTGGAGGTTTCAATTTCATCAATTTGCTTGTCGTCAAACATTTCTTTTTCACTTGAATCAGAATCAGAGGACTGTATCATGATCATTTCAGTTTTATGTATGAGCTCATCATTGAGGCTTAATTCTCTAATTCCTTTACTAATTTTACAATATCTAGCGATATGGCCCTGTTTACCGCATCTAAAGCATGTGAATTGTTTTGTGGGTTTGTCTGTTTTAGAAAATTTGCTTTGTTGAAAATGTTTTTTCCCAAATGTGGGTTTGTATGTATGGTTCTTACGATTATTCATGGTTTTATTGTGATTATTCATGGTTTTATTTCTGTGATGATTGTCAAATTGTTGACAAAAATCTCCTAATTCTTTTCCTAACTATTTTCTCTCTTTTTGCCTTTGGTAGGCAAGTTTTTCATCTTTGCAAATTTTCATTCCAACTTTCTGGACAAAACTATGTAATTGTCCATAAGTTAAATTGTCATATGGTATAGTACCACTATATTGTTTCCTAATTTTTTCTCTAACCTTTTCAGCTAAGATGTTGGGTAAACCGACCAAAAATTTAACCTTTCAATAGACTTTGTTGCTATCAGGTATTTGCATAACTTTAACAAAAAATGTTTCTATATACCATCTATAATCATGAAGGGTTTTGCATTTTAAGTTCATTAGTGCAGCTTGACTTTTGTCTTTTACGTTTGTAGGGTCCTCTACAAAGTGGAGAGTTATCGCAAAAATTAAGGTATTAACAACATCTTGAATTTCATTACCATCTCCATCCAAAATTGGTATTTTATTATCATCAATTTTGATTGTGGTAAGAATTTCACTTTGGTTTTGTTCTTGTAGGTGGCCATCCCACTAGGATTTGAGAGAGCCAATGAAGCTAGTTACCAACAAGTGGGCTATGGCTTGGTCTGTTGAACTATGTTTAGTCCTATAGGCATTACTGATCATAGTCATTTGTTGTAAGACCATAATAATGTTATAAGCGGTGGTGGTTGGCTGCTCGCAGTGCCATAGATTTGGTCGTAAAATGGCCAAGTCTTTGGTTGGAAACTGCTAGATCTAGCAAATTTATTTTATTAATTTTTTTTTTTAACCATGGATCTATGTCTATGGTCGAAAAAGGCCTCACCAATGCACGACCAGCCATATTCGACCATCCTACGCCATTTGGTGACTTTTGGCAGCCTTTGACGGCGGTTGATGGTGGTTAGCGATGGTGGCCAGATCAGGGTACAACAACATTTCGTGGTATTTCTATAAATAATGACAATAATAAGGGCAATGTCATTCGACAAATTTAAAAAGTGGGGACAAAAGGGTCTACATGAGTGAATTTTGGTGTTTTGTAAATATTAACAAATATAAGACTAATTTGGATCAAATACTCAACTGTTTAAGGGTAACATGGGACATAAAATTAGATTAGTGGGGGAAAGTTTTAATAACACCCCTCTTCCTAGGGATTAATATTCCAAGTAACTTACCCCCCAAATGCCACTATTTGACATATTTGATCTCGAGAATAATTTTTACAAATCAACCAAACATCATCATCTTTTCGCTTTAAAAAATATTATCTCAGTTATCACATATTACTCCATCCAAACGCCCTTTAAAAAATATAAAAAATTCCCTAGTCGGGGGATATATAATACTTTTCAGAAACCATGGGGCATCGAAGCTTCTTTTTTCTCTCGGGGGTGGGCCATAAGAACCCTCTTATCAGTTTTCTGTGACAAACGGTTGAGTTGCTCGGCTGTATTTTTAATTTTACAAAATTGTTATATTAATTAGATATTTTTAATCTAATTTAATTTTATATTATATGGGAATGGTCCACCACTCCACCAGCAGGGGAAGTTAAGCCTCAAGAAACTTGTCTATGCTGTGTCTTCCTTGTAAGGGTAAAACTGTGAAGCTCAAAAGACATCATCTGAAGATCCGAGACTCGATCTAAAAAGAATCTCTCAACTGGACGACTTCTTCGATATTTGAAGCTCGATCTGATCAATCTCTCTACCTGACGACTTTTCGAGTTGATGATTTCTTCGATTATTTGAAGTCTTTGAAGTGAAGGAACTTGATGGCGGTTTCTGATTCTCCTTCTTCTTCTCGTGCATCAGGGAAGTATGATGTTTACCTTAGTTTTAGGGGCGTCGATACCGACAAAAATTTTGTCAGTCATCTTTATGAAGCTTTGTGTCGCAATCACATTGAAACTTTCTGTGATTACCAAAATGAGAGAGGAAATGAATATTTGCAACCTCTTTTCAATGAAATTAAAGAATCCAAGATTTCTTTTATTGTATTCTCAGAAGGCTATGCATCTTCCGCATGGTCTCTTGATGCACTTGTAGAGATTATTGAATGCATGAACATGTACGGTCAGATTGTGGTACCGGTTTACTGTTATGTAGATCTATCAGATGTGAGGAACCTAACTTGGAAATTTGGGGATAAATTTGATGAGCATAAGAAGAAGAGTTGGGGGAATGCTTTGCGGGAAGTGGGGAAGCTAGCTGGCTTTGATGTAAAGGATGGGTAAATGCTAACTTACAATTGATTCTTTTAAATTTTTATTTTTTGCTATTTACTCTTTCATATACTTTGGTTTCTATAGTTCGTATTCCCGATTTTGTGAAATTAAAGTTCTTATATACCACATTGTTAATAAGTATAATCTTAATTGAAATCACCTATTCGAATTAAAATCACGTTTGTTTCTTTTTGATTTCTTTTATATTTTGATATTGTTTGTTTTCAACATTTTTAGGGATGAATCTAAAGCTATAGCGGAAATTGTTGAATTTTCTTTGAAGAAATTGAATGATATGTACTCAAGTGATGATAAGGGCCTGATTGGAGTGCAACCAAGCATAAAAATAATTAAATCTCTGCTATGCATTGGGTCCGAAGATATTTTCAATGTAGGAATTTGGGGAACAAGTGGTATTGGCAAGACAACTCTTGCCAAAGCTGTATTTGATGAAGTTTTGGATCAATTTGACGATTCTTACTTTGCTCTTAATGTTAGGGAAAAATCAGAGAGTCCTAGCGGATTAACTCCCATTCGACAAGAACTTTTCTCTGAAATATTAAAGGAGAGACATTCCAACATAGGATTCACATTTATAAAACAAAGGCGTTCCCATAGAAAGGTTCTCATTGTTCTTGACGATGTGACATCTTTTGAACAAATAGACATTTTAGTTGGAGATCTTAAGTGCCGGGGTCCAGGTAGTCGAACCATTATAACAACAAGGGATAATCAGTTGCTTACAAATTATGGAGTGAAAAATATATACGAGCTTAAGGCATTATCTCATCGTGAAGCTCTTTGCCTTTTTAGTTGGTATGCCTTTCAACAGAGTCATCCAACTTTTGTTTATGATGACCTGTCGAATATGGTTGTAAAATATGCTAAAGGCATACCATTAGTTCTTAAAGTGTTGGGTTCCTTTCTATGTGGCAAGAGAAATACAGTGTGGTTAAGTGCAATAGATAAACTAGAGAGAACTTCTTGTTATGATGTATATGAGGTGCTAAAAATAAGTTATGACGGTCTAGATAATGATGAGAAGAATATATTTTTGGATATTGCATGTTTCCTTAAAGGGGAGAATAGAGATTTTGTAGTAAAGTTCTTGAATGCAAGTGGTTTCTTTGCAGAAATTGGAATCAGTGTTCTCATTGATAAGTGTCTTGTAATGGTAATAAACAAGAAGGTAACAATGCATGATTTGCTTCAAGAAATGGGTCAAGAAATTGTCCAGAGAGAATCCTCAATAGATCCTGGAAATCGCAGTCGTTTGTGGCATCATCTGGATATATTTAATGTATTGAAAAAAAATACGGTAAGAGTTGAAGGCATGAACTTCCCATTTTTGTTTTGTTTATGTCAGGTTGAGTAATACATCAGTTTGCAAGAAAGGGTTTGGGTAGGTTTAGTTACATGCCTTATATTTAATAAAAATGAAAGAAAAGTTGAAAATAATAAATTATTTCACAGCTTTACCACTTAATTGTTTAAATTTCTGTTGCTAACGTATCGTCTTTTCTTGATTATTAGGGGACTAAAGCAATTGAAGGCATATGCTTGGACATGTCTAAAGTAAGAGATATACATTTAAATCCTCATGCTTTCTCCAGGATGCATAAACTGAGATTCCTGAAATTATATAACTCACAATATGAAGAGGACAATATCAGTAAGGTGCATGTTTCCCAAGGCCTTGAATCTGTTTTCTCTAGCTTAAGGTACCTTTACTGGCATGGATGCCCATTGAAGTCATTGGAGTCAAATTTTCGTCCAGAGAATCTTGTTGCACTTGACATGTCTTATAGCAATGTTGAACAACTTTGGACTGCTGTGCAGGTATATGTTGATATTTACATGGTACTCTTCTGTTTTAATTATGAAGATCAAAGCGCTAATTAATTTATTTCCGTTACTCTTTTTTATTATTATTATTATTTTTTTTTTTGGTTACAGAGTTTTGATAACTTAAGGCATATGGACCTCAGCCACTCCAAGCATCTAATCAAAATCCCAGATCTCTCATTCGCACCAAAGTTGGAGAGCTTGATTCTAATAGGGTGTACAAGTCTGTTGGAAATTTCCTCATCTATTGGGCATCTCAATAAGCTTCTTGTCTTGAATCTTAGGTATTGCAAAAGTCTTAAGAGTCTTCCAAGCAGTATTTCTAAGCTGAAGTCTCTTAAACATCTTGATCTATCAGGATGTGAGCTTGATAGATTGCCCGACTCTTTAGGAGACTTAGATGCTTTGAAAGTGCTTAAAGCAAATACACTTGCTATAAAAGAAATACCGTCATCCATTGTAGATTTGCAATATTTGACGGATCTAGATCTGGCTAATTGTTGTATCATGGAGTTACCCAATACTCTCAGCCGGTTATCCTCACTTAGTATTTTACTTTTAGGTGGGAATAATTTCAAAAGCATTCCAACAAGCATCAATCACCTTTCTAAGTTATCTCATCTTGAGTTAGGCTATTGTGAGATGCTTGAATCCTTACCGGAGCTTCCTTGTAGTTTAGAATCTCTTGATGCACCAGGTTGCTCAGCATTGGAATCGGGTTTATCAGTTCTTCCAGCTACTAATCGAAGATCAGTGAGAGTTAACTTTAGCAATTGTTTCAAACTAGATCAAAGTGCTGTGCAAAATATTTTTGAAGATGCTATACAGAAAATACCGCATATGACAATGGTAAGCTTGAAAGAGTATTATGTCTCTTTACTCTTTCTCATTTAACATGATTTAATATCTTGAAAAGAAGTTTGATGTTAAAGTGAATATTTTTTTTTTTTTTTTTTTGTACAGGGACTTTACTCAAGACCTAGTGTTTGTATCTGTTTCCCTGGAACTGAAATCCCACAGTGGTTTAACTATATAAGTTCGGGGTCTTCTATAAATATCCAGCTGCCTTCAAGTTGGTTCAATCCTGACTTTGTTGGTTTCATCGTATGCGTTGTTGTAGAGTTTCGAAACTATTATGATGAAGGCCATGGTTTGGTTGTTCACTATGATTGCAAGCTCAGAAGTAAAAATGAAATGATGATCCTTTACCGTGGCACTTTGAAGGGTTGGCATTATGATATTGGATCCCATTACATTGACTCAGATCACATATTTTTGGGATATGATTCCAATATGCTTTCTGCAAATAGTAATAAACTGGATTACCCTTCCTATAATGAATTGGATATCCAATTTTATGTTGAGGATTTAAATAATAAACGCATAGATTGTTGCAAGGTGATAAAGTCTGGGGTCTCTTCGGTGTATTCTCCAGAGACTAGGAAGCCTTTGAAAGCTGCAATCTGGGAGAAACTGCCATATGAGGAATTAGATGATGAGGAAGAGAAACTACCACGCAAGAAGCAAAATGTTGCTTCTTTATAGATCTCAGTTCCTGCTTTACTTCCTTTTGGAGCATCACAACTTTGTATGTCTGGTTTCACTGCAACGTATAAAGTGGTAAGTTACTTGTTTCATATACGTGCATTTTGTTAGTTGAGTTCTATGATATTTTTTCATGTATTGAGTATTAAGCAATGGATTTTGGATAATGATGAATTACCATCCATCTTTCAATAATTTTACATTAGTTTAATCTTATAAAAGGTAAATATAAATTAAACTTGTAAGGCGTATGTATAGTTGATGCCAAGTAATGCTTTGAAATTCTGAAATATCATTAATTTGTAATTTAAGATGTTTTGCATGTGATCTTTTGTAAATTGATTTCTTAAAATATGACTCATTTGAATGTTGTCCTATATGGGATTAAATGGTTTTATTTTGTGTTATGCATTGCATTGATTTATTTGGTATATTATTGCATTATGATGTTTAATGTGCTTTTGCGGTTTCACTGAAAAGATTGTTACAAAACCTCATGAATTAATTTAAGTCTATTGAAATTTTGTGTATTAGGTTCAGGTAAAAGTAATATCTAGATAGCATTACTATGTTGATCTTTTCTTTTTGGTAAATATTGGTATTGATAATGTTATATTTAATTTATAAAGCCTTTTGTCAAGATGATAATAGAGTCCCTTCACAAAAATTGAAACTCTTATCCAACCTCAACTCAAAGTTCCTTTTCATGTAATCAGTCAAGCATGATGAAATATTATTATCAGAGTAAAGTCTTCAATGTGCTTGTCTTACGTGTGACTGACCAATTAGAGTATACAATGTCATGATGTGTGGTATACACACCTCTTGGTTGGTTGGTCGGTTGCATAAAAGATAGGCATACATTACGTAAAAAAGTACTTGTTATCAGAGTAGTTTAGATAAGTTTACAAGTTATCTGTGATTTCAACACAGGTAATAAAGAAAATTTGATGTTAAAATTTAGAAATTCTGGAGAGAAACTATATCTTAATTAAATAGTTAGTTAATGGATCTCAAATCAACAAGTGTGTAGCCTTCTCCCTATTATTTAGGTTGGATCTCTACCTAAGAGTTAAGTTTTGCATGTATAATGAGCATTTCGCCTAGTATGACATCACAAGTTTGCTTTGCCTGAGAGATTTGGGAGCTTGTGGGATATGATAAATGTGTTGAAAGGTAATGAATAATGAGGTTCCAAATATTTATAGAAAAACATTTGTATATGGTCATAAGGTTTTGAATTTATTCATTTTAAGATTATAATATAATTCCAAAAGCTCTCATTCGATAGTTTAAACTACCTATAAAAATTTTGGTGTAAAATTTGATGTTCCCAACCTCACTACCCGTTGAATTTGTGGCTTTTAATTAAATAAAAAATCTAAGAACTTAGCTAATGTTGTATAGGGGGATGTGAAAAAAACCCGAACAGGCCCAGCCTAGGCCTAGGGTGGCCTGGCTCATGTTTGGCCCAGCCCAAGTATATATAAACCCTGGGCTCGGGCTCAGGTTTTGCTAGTAAAGCCCGGGCCTGGGCTCGGGTTTTGCTAGTAAAGCCTGGGCTCAGGTGCATTATAAAAGATTTGTAAAATATTATATAGCCCTATGTACAATTACATAAAAGCCCCTTAAAAGTTTCTTGAAACCCCCCCAAAAATTACATTCAGCTACCTTCTTTAATGTAAAAGTTTTGATAACCCCCTAAAAGTTACATCAAGGCCGCACCTATAAGTAAAATTATTAAAAAAAAAAAAAAAAACCTGTTCATAGTAACCAAACCGGTGTATCCATCTTGGGCCTGGATGAGCCCGGCCTGGGCCTGGGGTTTTTACATCCCTAACATGGTATTTATGTTTTAAAATTGAATGGGTCTGAATTTGAATAAAAATTGAATGCGTCTTGATTGTATAAGTTTGTACAAAATGCTTATTTTTTCTTTTGTACGATATGGTTATTTTTTCTTTTGTAATGTCTGAATGTAATTCTTACGTTGTTTATTTTAATAGATAGTAGGTCTTAGTTGATTTTGTTTTCATTTTCCTTCTTTTGCCCAAATTTAGTCCTTGGAGATTATAACATTTATGCTTGGTTATTTTTTTTTCTAAAATGGAAAAATAATCAATTTTCTTTTACATTTTACAATAAGAAAGACGAGAACAACTTTCTTTTGTTTTCAACATTTTCCTTTTATATCCTCTAATAGAGAACAATGGAGATTGTTTCTTATTTCTCTTTCAACTTGAAACCATGAACATATTCACCTAAAATTGTATATCTTGATTTCTCAAATTTGAAAAGCACCATTATAATCTTTCCATATTTTAGAGCATCTCAAGCTGAAAAAGAAAAAATCCGATTCAACTGTTCAACAAGTCAAAATTTGGTTAGTCTAAAGAAAACTTTTTGTTCCTTAATTCTATTTCATTTTTTCATTTATTCTCAAATTTGAAAGCAACAATATATATCTTCTTTTTCATCTGTTCTACTCTTGTTTATAGAACAATGTTAAGTAATGCAATAGAATGAAACAATTTGCAATAATTAGAATCACTAAGTTTTGGCCTGCGAGAATGCACTCTTGAAGCCATTTGTGAGCTGTGGGGATGGCTTGTGGAAATGATTCAGTCCTTTTACTTGTCTGAACTTGTGCATTGGTGATTTAATATTGAGAATTTAGCTAGCAAAACTGGGTGTGTGTATATTTGGTGTTTGCTTGGTGTGTTCTATTTTTTTCATGAAAGGGGTTGTGAGAATTTTGATGCCAGTTACTTACATAGAAAGAGAAGTATCAGAATGAAAATAGTTTTTAACTTTCTCCAAGCTTGGTCAATCTCGTATCAAAGGTGTTGCAGTTTCCCAGTGTTTTTTTTTCTAGCTTCCAGTTATTTTTCTACCCAAATGAAGAACATAATTGTGCACATAGCAACGAGTGCATGGGGCAATGAATGATATGAGGGAAGACATGATAATGACATATCTTTAGATCTATTTGTATGTGAAAGTTTGAATCATGGATGATTTAGATTATGAGATACTCCATATAAGTTTTGTAATTTGTTTATAATGATCTTTTGTCACCTATAAAATTTGAAAAAAAAAAAAACAAAAAAAATGAAATGAAGGGACCAGGTTTTTATTGTTTGATAATCATGTGGGGAGTGGATGGTTTATTATCTAAAGTGTTTTTGTGTGTCCTGGAGTGCATCATTTATAAGGCATGCAGAGTTAAATTCAATCGAAACCTCTTCTTAGAATTAGTTCTCATTCATCTGGTGTGGCATCTCCTCATAATTTTATTTTCTTTCTTCTCATTCAGACTTTTTGTCAATGGTTACGTTTTGTACTTTCTATTTCTACTCATTTGAGTTTCTTAAAATTGTGATAAGTGTGATTCCTAGTTCATAGATGTTGAGCTCGTCGGACTGTTGCATAAGTCCGGCTTTAGCCAAGTTTAGGAGATGAGGATGATGAGATTAATTGTCCGTTGCCTACGTAAAATGTATTCGATTCTTTATGTTAACGATTATTTTGCTTGGATTTTGAATTTGGTGGGTCCTGGTTTGAGATGGTGAGATGATGATGTAATAATAATAATAACAATAATAATCATTATTGTTAATATTGTTATTGGAGTTAAATTTGTAACCCCCAAGATAAGTAGATTTTGTATTGCCTCTCTAATTACAGAAAGTACAAAGAATGGTTAACTGATTATATTGACAATGGGGAATGAACAATATTGAACTAGAAATTAAACATAGAATGGAAGGAAATTGGTCTCTTCAGTCTGTCCTTTTCCCTTGGTTTATCCTCCTGTATATAGGCACCCTTGGTTGGTAGTGGGCAGTTATGGGTGGTTTCTGGCCATTTATATGGTCAGACACGTCCATATTGGCTCACGCCCGGCCAGATTCGATCGGTAATTTGCCATTTTTGCGATTATCGACAGTGGCTTGGGTTAGGTGGGGGTGATTTTGTTACAAATTAAAGTTTTTTGTAAACTAAGCTATTTTATCAAAATTTCAAATGTAGGGGTTAAATGAAATGATTAAAAGGGTAATTTAGTAATCTATATAATATATCTACTAATTTATCTTCTTAATCAAACATACCAATATAACATGGTAATTTAGTAATCTATATAACATACTTACTAATTTATTTTCTTAACCAAACATACCAATATATCATATCCATCAATATATTTTTTTTTAAACATTTATAGTAATTTTCAAAATAATGTATTTATATATTAATATAACATTTCCATTAATATAACATCGTTAGTAATATAATATTTTTAAATTAAACACATCCTTTCGGTCATAGATCTAGGTCTATTTTTCTCTCTACTTCGCTTTTATTTGGGTGATGACTATTGACCCAAATTCTTTGGTTAATAGGCCTTTGGGCCTTGAACCTTTAATTTCGATCCAATCCCTTTTCTTTAGGCCTTTCTCTCAATCGGATCTGGTTCTATTACATATTTTCAACTCAACAACTATTATTCTTATTATTATTATTAAATAATAATAGTTATAATTATAATTATAATAACTTATCAGTAATGATCATTCTATGTTTATAATTGCTAAAATTTTTGCTTTAAGTTTTATCATTGTCATACTGAAAATAAAGTTTCTTCTAGCAAAATAAATTCATTATATAAATTAACCAAAGAGTTATATATGAAACTAAAACCAAAAGTAATTTGAATATTTTAATATGAGGACTTGTATGAAGTAGATGTTATTTGTGGACAACTTCTTGTTATTTAAAATATTATGTAATTATAATTTTAGGATATGTACAGAGTATATTTGTAATTTATGTGAACCTTATGGGGTACATTAATATTTTTTGTAAACAAGTGCAGGGTCTAGTTGTAATTTTTGTGAACATTGTAAGGTAGAGAATTTTGTGTGAACAGTAGGGGTGTACTAGTAATTTGCGTGAACCTAAGTTTGACAACAATCTCTTTCCTATGTACTCCTTTTGACCTCTAATGCTTTAGCAATCTTTTTCACACGTCTTTTGGACTTAATATGCTCCAGCAACTATCTTGGCTGTGTTTTTTTTTTTTTTTTTCAGTCCAATCGTATTTAATATATCTAAAATACATATTTGTTTCAATATTTTAAAAATCTAATCCTATTATATTCAACTCAAAATAGTTTTTTTTTTTTTTTAACCCTAAAAGTTTGTTAATTTAATTGAATACCTCCAACAATAAAGGTTTATAAATTGACAAAAACACTTTCACCTACATATTTTTGACAATCGGTCACCACCGTCAGAAGGTGGTTGAAATCTGTCGGAATGGTAACAATCGGTCACCACTGTCAGAAGGTGGTTAAAATCTGTCGGAATGGCACGCGACTGGTTAGATGTGACAGTTGTGCATCGATCTAACATTTTCTAGTTAGATCCATGGTCGTCATTGACGACTAGATGTGACCAGATTTGACCATCGACGGCGAGATCTTTAGGTCGTAGATTTAGCTTTTTTCAACCAGGTCCATGGTGGATTTGGTCAAAAAATGCCAGATCGATGCACGACAGGCTAGATCCAGTCGGTCGTGTGCTATTCTGGCGACTTCTGGCTACACTCCAGCTATAGTGGCCGATTGTCGACATTTATTGGGTTGGTGGGTGGGTGGGGCTGTTTTTGTTAATTTTTAATGTTTAATGGGAGGGAGTGTTTAGCTAAATTAACAAATGTGGGGGTTTAAAAAATAATCTAAATATTTTAGAAAATGTTTTTTAAAAATTTACCAAATACATTTTTGAATTTAATCGTAATAATAACCCAAGTTAACCTTTTCAAAACTATTATTCAAAAATACTCTACCAAGCACACCCCTTATTCTTTAATAAAAAAAGACATTCATATTTATTTATTTATTTTTTTTAAATCTTACTTACAAACACCTTTTGCTTGCTAGAGTTATAAAAATAATAAAATACTCATTTTAGGATATACCACAAACAAACATCTATCACTTTTAATTACCACTAGATGATCTAATGGCAAAAGAGTAAAATAAAGTTTCATGAGTTTATAAGTTCGAATCTTTCTAGACACTAATAAATGTGATTACTGGGGGCTCTTACCCAGGGGCGGATTCAACCTCAAGCGTACCCTCAGATTTGAAAAACAATTTATTAATAGATAGGCCATAAAAAATTGTTAATTAACATATATACCCAGATCGTCTTCAGATTTTTAAAAAATAAGAACTATTTTACATACGGAATATCCAAGTCTACAAAAAAAACCTGTTATATATATATATTCTAAGCCCATATCATATTAAAAGTTTAAAACTCTTTCTAGTGTTTTTCTACACGGCTTTACCCGTTTTTTATGATTTTATCCCCAAATTCTTTACTCTCTCTTTCTCTTTCTCATGTTATTCGCTCTTAAAATTTTTTAAGACTGAAATTGTTAAATTTTCATTACTCAAGGTGTTATAATTAGCTTCGTTTTCTGTTTTATCGATTTTAGGTATGTGTATTGTTCATTTCAATTTAGTTTATTTAAGGATTGAATCATTTTTTTTCTTTTCGAGGTTTTTTATTCTAATTTGAGAGAAAAAGATATTAATCTTGTAAGTTTATTTTGTATTTTCTGTCTAAGAATGAATCTGCTTTCTCAAATTAAAACCTTAACTATATTTTAAAGGACATTATTCTTCACTCTTCATCCACTACTTTCCTACATTTTAAACGTGATTGTTCAGTTGTTCAAAATTATTAAAGAAATTTGAGTTATTATCTGTGTTTATACTAAAAAAATTTCTTCTCTTTTTATTAATTCATATTAAAAGTCAACGCAATGTTGACTTGATTTAAGTTTTGGTTGACTTTAGCTTAATTAGGGTAGGTTTGATCAACGCTATGAAAATTTATATTATAATCTTTGAAAGCTAAAAATAAAAATATTAAAAGAAGGTTTTATTCAAGGTTTACTCAACACTTTTACTCAAAATTTTGATTCTTCTAGATTTATTCAAATAAGAAAATATTATGTTATTGTATATTCTTTTTTCTTAGGTTTTTAATATTGTATTATTTTTTTTATTAAGGTTTGATGATTTTTTAAAGTTTTCACTAGTTTAATGGTGGAGCCATGGAGGCCCCCCCTCGACAAAAAACTTGAATTTGCCACTGCTCTTATTCAATCAGTAGTTTTAGAGTTTTAAAAAATTAGTTAAGGTACATATAAGTTAGTTCGCTACTCCGGTGATCTTAAAAAAAAAAAAAAACAAAAAAACAAAAAAAGAATATCCGGATTAGGCTTTCACATAATTTGGTTACGCATAAAGTTGCAACAGTCTTTGGCACTTTGCCATCCCTTAACTTTCAACTCTCTTTCTCTCACCTTTTATTTCCAAACATCCCAAAAAGAGTAAACATTTCAATAGACCCTCGTCGCACGTGGCAATCACTCTTCAATAATTTCAAAGCATATTACTGTTATAAGCCATTCCTTTTTTCCACAAAACCACGTTCTCCTCTGCACACTTTTATTGTCCTTTCTGCAAAAGTCAAGAAGTATCAATTCATCATTTTACCCTTCAAACAAAAGCTTTACCCTTTAAATCTTATTAACTTTTAGATCCAGTTTATTCATTATAGTATTATATGCCTCTACATATCTGCATTCTTAATTTCTCGATTGATGGTCGCGTAGTTTTTAATCAGTAGAAGTTCTTGATATTTTGCCTACTGATCTAAAAAAGAGCCGTTCTCATCAGTAGAAGTTGATGGCTTCATCTGATTCTCCTCAAGAAAAGTATGATGTTTTTCTTAGTTTTAGAGGCGACACCCGCTACAATTTTACCAGCCATCTCTACGGAGCTCTGATTCGGGCGAATATTTCAACTTTTATTGATAAAGTTCTGAAGAGAGGAAAGAAAATTTGGTCATCTCTTTTGAATGTAATTAGAGAATCAAAAATTTCGGTTATCATTTTTTCAAAACGCTATGGATCTTCCAAATGGTGCCTCAAAGAACTTAGGGAGATCATTAGTGGACAAAAGAAAAAGAATGGGCAGATTGTAATACCAGTTTTTTATCTCGTAGATCCATCAGATGTAAGAAATCAAACTGGAACTTTCGGAGATAGATTTGCTAAGCTTAAAAAACGTTTTAGTAGGAGGTTAAGGAGGAAATGGAGGCATGCTTTGACGGCAGCAGCAAACTTATCTGGCTGGCATTTAGATGACACTGAGTAAGTGTACTTACATCCTCAGTATGAATTACTTTTTATTTAATTATATGTTTTATTTTTATTGAAATTCATAGTTGATAGGTCTCTTAATGCGGCACTTCGATTAGATTAATAGCGGGTTAAATAAGTCATATTTTAATTTATTTATTTTAACTAACAACTTTGAAGAGGGAGAATTTTATGGGAGAAATTTCTTGATCAATTATTACTTATCGATATTAACTAATAGAATTAAAATAATGTAAGTTTGATTTGTTTATATATATTTTCATTGTTTGATTTCTATATTTGTTAGGTCCGAATATGATCGTATAAAGGAAATTGTCAAACATGTTTTGAGGACATTGATTGCTATGTACCCAAGTAATTATGACAAGAATTTAGTAGGAGTACAATCAAGCATCAAGAAAATTGAAACTTTGTTACGCAATGGTTTAGAAGATGTTCTCAAAGTAGGAATATGGGGAATGGGTGGTATAGGTAAAACAACTATTGCAAGAGCTGTATTCAACAAAATCTTTAAGGAGTTTGATGATTATTTCTTTGCTCTAGATGTTGGCGAAGCGGTAGGCACATCTTTGCAGAAAGATCTTTTTTCTGCAATTTTACAGGATGAAAAAGCCGATCTAGCTTGCGAGTTAACAAAGAAAAGACTTGGGCGTAAAAAAGTTCTCATTGTTTTTGATAGCGTGGAGTCCAAAAAACAAATAACAGATTTGATTGGAGATCTTAATTGTTTTGGTTTAGGAAGTCGATTCATTATAACAACAAGAAACAAACAGGTGCTTAAGAATTGTGGAGTGGATGACACTAATATATACAAGGTTAAGAGATTGTTTCATCATGAAGCTTTTCAGCTTTTTAGTTGGCATGCCTTTCAACAAAAGTATCCAACTTCAGGTTATTATGAGCTGTCGAAAAGGGTAATAAAATATGCAAGTGGTGTTCCATTAGCTCTCACTGTGTTGGGTTCCATTTTATTTGGCAAAAAGGAAGAAGTTTGGGAAAGTGTCATAAATAAACTACAAACAATGCCTTGGAAGGATATTCAAGATGTGCTAAAAGTCAGTTATGACAGATTAGATCCTAAGCAACAAGGTATCTTTCTAGATATTGCATGTTTTTTTGAAAGGGAGAGTAAAGCTCTTGTAATTAAATTTTGTGATATTGATAACTCCGACCCAACTTGTGAAATAGATGCTCTTATCGACAAATGTCTCATAAGTGTGTCAAGTGATAAGATAATAATGCATGACTTACTTCGAGAAATGGGTAAGGGAATTATACAAGAATTCTCTCAAAATCCTGAAGACCGGAGTCGTTTGTGGCATCCCAAAGATATTTATCCTATACTGGAAGAATCTAAGGTAAGATCAAAGACATTACTTTTGCATTCATGTTATAAAAACATGCGCACACATGTACATCATGCTAAGTATATTCAATTATTAAAATTTTGGAAATTATCTTCAAAGAATCCTATATAATTTCCTTAAAAAAGATGTCGTATTTGAACCACTAAAATGTAAAAGTAAGCTTTAATGAATTGATGCCTAACATTGTTTTCTTGTTTATTTATTAGGGAACTAGAGCAATTGAAGGCATATGGTTTGACATGATTGAAGGAGGTAAGATAGAATTAAGTCCTCATGTTTTTCGAGAGATGAAAAGGCTACGATTCTTGAAGATATATAATTCTTACTGTGAAAAGGATAACATCAGTAAAATTGATGTTTCCCAAGGCCTTGAATCTCCTTTCACTAAGCTAAGATACGTCTGTTGGCATGGATGCCCGTTGAATCCCTTGCAGTTGAAGTTTAATCCACAAAACCTTGTCGTACTTGACATGCCTTATACTAATGTTGAACAACTTTGGACTGATACACAGGTATACGTTTGTATTCAAATTACAATATTTTGTTATAAATTATAAGGATGATATATATATGCTAATTTATATTGGTTAATCTCTTTTTTTTTTATTTTTTTATTTTTTTATTTTTTACAGGATCTTAAAAATTTAAAAAGTATCAACCTCAGTTACTCCAAAAATTTACTCAAAATCCCAGACCTCTCACTTGCCAGAAATCTGGAGAGCTTAATTCTAGAAGGTTGTACAAAATTGTCTGAGATTTGCTCATCTATTCGATGTCTCAACAATCTGGTTATCTTGAATCTGAAATGCTGCAAAAGTCTTTCTAGTCTTCCAACGGGCATTCATTCACAATCTCTCAGGAAAGTTATTCTTTCTTATTGCTCAAATCTCAGGACATTTCCAGATGTGTCATGGAACATACAAGAGTTGTTTTTAGATAGAACTGCAATAGAAAAGTTGCCCTCATCAATAGAGAATCTATATAGACTAGTTAAATTGAATCTTGAAGAATGTTCAAGGCTAGAGAATCTCCCGAGCAATATCTACGAGTTGAAATCTCTTCAACATCTTAATCTCTCGGGCTGTTCAAAACTTGATGGATTTCCTGACTTGAGAAATTTGGAAGATTTGAAGGTACTCTCATCCAATTTATGTGTGCGGATCTTGATGGAACTAAATCTGACCAATTGTTGTATCAGGGAGTTACCTAATAGTCTTGGTCAGTTACTCTCCCTAAAAAGGTTACTTTTAGGCAGAAACAAATTTGAGAGAATTCCAACTAGCATCATACACCTTTCTAAGTTGTCTTATCTTGAATTGGGTTACTGCGAGAGGCTTCAATCCTTACCCGAGCTTCCATACCAGCTACGATATATAGATGCACACAATTGCACAACATTGGAAGCAACCTCAAGTTTATCAATTCCTTACCGATCTTATTTGGGAAACGTGAGAGTTAACTTCATCAGTTGTTCCAAACTGGACCAAAATGCACTTGGAGACTTTATGAATGATCCTCTACTGAAAATTCCGCGGTTTGAAGTTTATAAGGTTTCTCTCTTAAAATAGCTAGATGCTGTTAATTTAATTTTACTATTATATATATAATGATGTTAGAGTTGACATTTAATTTCTTTGTAATAATGTTCTTTGTACAGGAATTTTATCCAAGACCTAGTGCTAGTATTTGTTTCCCAGGAACTAAAATTCCAGAGTGGTTTAGCGCTCGAAGTTCAGGGTCTTCGATAAATCTCGAGCTGCCATCAAATTGGTTGAATCCCAGCTTTGTTAATTTTGCTATGTGCGCTGTTGTAGAATTTCGAAACTATCACAATGAGGGCCAGGGTTTGGTTGTTGGCTGTGAATGCAAGCTCAAAACTAACGATGAGATAGTATTATACCATGGCACTTTGAAGGGTTGGCATTATAATAGTGGACCTGAAAATGTTAACTCAGATCACATATTCATGGGATATGATTTCCATATGTGTCCCTCTGGTTACTATGATAAGATTACCATCCAATTTTATGCTGAGGATTTAAATAATAAACGCATAGCCTGTTGCAATGTGAAAGAGTGTGGGATCCATTTATTGTATACAGAGATCAATGAGGAGGAAGAAGAACCATTCCCCAAGAGATTGAAGATTTCAAGGTAATTTCTTCCTCTTTACTATATACCATAAACATTTTGTTACTTCTTTAATTTCTTGTTCATAATTGTTTCTAAATAATTTTCTTGTAAGTTTTAGAGTTTTTGTTTTTTTTTTTTTTTTTTTAATGTGTGCTACAAGGACTCACATTAAGACTACTAATTGAACAAAAAATTAATTAAATTGGTTAAAAATGCATTTTTTTTTAAATAAAATAAATTGAAATATCAGAATTTTTATTATATTTTTGTTTATTCTTTCATTGTGAAACTTAAAGTAATGTCTCCCTTTTTAGTCTATCTATCTATCTATCTATCTATATATATATATATATTTTTTTTCTTCACTCCAGCTATAAAGTAATAAAACAAGTCTAAGTGAAAGGTAGAAATGAATTTTTTTTTTTTTTGGGTGATAGAACTAGATACAAATGATGTAGAGAGATAAACCATATGAAAATTGGGAAGAGACAAATAGAAGAAGAGATGTGAGAGATAGAATTTGGTTAAAAGTTAAAAGGAAAATGTTATATGAGGCCCGTCTTTTTAATTTTTTGTTTTGAGTAATACTGTATTTACAAATTTTTTCATATAAACTGATGTGCAAAAGATAATTATGTGATTTTAAATTAAAAATAAATTAAATAATTAAAAGAAATTCCATGACAACCATGCAAAGTTGTTACTTCAGTTTGCATGAGAGTTTGTATAAAAAGTTTGTAAGTGTTGTATTATTTTTTTGTTTTTATTATATTTGTAATTTTTAATTGAGATTGGATTTATTACAATTGAGAGCATTTGGTCTAGGTTTAAGCAAAATTCGGGTGGTCACGCTTGAGTCCCATTGTATTTTAAATAAATATAAAAGTTTCGTATGATAAACAGTTGTCACTTTACAATGAATTAAATTAATAATTAAGCAAAGAAAAAAAAAAAAAAAAAAAGAACAACGATGACAAAAGTGCTATAATAATGCTATTTGTTGTTTATGTTCTTATTTAAAATCCTAATGAGCTGAATTTTGTTTCCTTTTTGGCAACATTAACATAATATAAAGAAATAATATTTATTCGAGGAAGAGGAAGAGGAATCAAATTCCCAAGGATTGAAGAGGAAGAGGAAGAAATCTAACTCAAAAGGTAAATTAAAAGATTACATCTACAATACGATTCCATCTTAGATCTCATTTTGTTTCTACGTGTTTGGTTCAATGTATCATGTACATATATTTTGTTTCTATATGTTTGGTTTCAATGCATCGCTTTTAATATGTTATTCTTTTACTAGATCTTGAGTGAAATCTGAAGAGAATATCTTATTCTTGAGAGGGAATATTAAAAGAATTTCTTGAGGTTTGGGATAATTGTAATGCCTCACCTCCTGCAAGGTATTGTCCGCTTTGGCCCGGCACATCGGAGCTCACGGGCCTCACAGTTTTGTCCTCTTGCAGCCCATATACTACAAAAGGTGCCTCGCAGGTGGGTAAGGAACCTTCACTTATATGGCACTTCACACTTTCACAAGCAGGCGATGTGTGATCCCACACTCTCCCCACTTTTGGGACCAATTGATACACAATCATCACCAGTTCCAATTTTAAAGTTCAAGATTGTACGCTGGATGATTGCACTGAATTCGATTGGTGGTATGACTGCTGCCTGAGGCTGAAACCTTAACCCCCTTGTGCTTTCACATTGTAGCATACTTGCATTCATTGATAACAATATGGAACATCTAACTATTTAATGAGGTTAATCCATTTATCACAATATTATTGCACGTTAATAGAAACGTCATTAACATGCTCAAAGAGAAGCTAATTTCCAGAATTTTTTTTTTGGTAGTCAGGGTGTCCAGTCCAATTTACTATGTACCTCAACTAATCTTAGAAATCTATTGAACACTATACAAGCTCAAAGAATCAGGTAATCCACATTGTTATTGTGGTAGGTAGTTTCAAGGTTTAAACACAGAAACTCAAAGAAGTGAGCAAATCCTCTTTATTGCCAAGCCAACCTCTTTGAGGTTTAAATTTATAATATTAAGAGTGTTACTTTTTTTTTTTTAATGATCGAAGTGTTTGGCTAGTTTGCATGCATTTCAACTAATATCTGGGATTCATTAAATACCTTATAAGCCTAATGTTCTAAGGTAAACCACAGATATGATAGGTGAGCTTCAAGTAGTTTGAACCCAAAAAGTCTATAAAAAGAGCAAACCTTCTTGACCATTAGACCAATCCCTTGGGATTTTATTTCTAGAATTTTCAATAACATTATAATCTATCTTGCTTATCAACTAAAATTTCATTATCCAAACTAGCAATTGGAAGATTACATTTTTTCCATGCAGATGAAAATGTTGTCTATGTTGATTACTTTTTTGAATAAGGATGTATACTTTTCAACCATAGGCATGTGGACATATGTCATTCAAATGAATGTGTGGTTTTACATTATGAATAATCTTTAACATTTAGGTGCAAATAAAAGCTACTAATAATGACAATTAAACTGACTTAATACATTTTCATTATTAAAAACATTTTTGTCGATGTTTATTGTAGTCTGTTTGACTTGGTCAAGGCATGTTACTACTGTTTGACTTGGTCAAATAATATTTTAATTATTAAAAAACATTTTTAATGATGAGAAACCTATCAATTAATAAATAAAAAACATTTCAAAATCATGGAAACATTTTAAATACTTCTTGTAACAATTCATGGAAAGACAAATAACACAAAGGAGGAGTGTACATACATATTTCATTGAAATATATTTCTTTAATTGTTTTATTCTTTATATTGGAATATGAGATTGTCACACTTTATTCAAAGGGTTATGGTGTGCATCACAAAAGAAAATTTTGTTTGTTCAATGTTAGATGACAATTTCACACAACAGGATGAGCTCCGTGCAGTTGAATTTAGCTCAGTATAAGAAGGAGGAAAAATAAATTAAGTTAAAAATATTAACGTCTAAAATGTGTGGGGTTTTGGCAGCTTTGATGGTTTTTGTCTTTTTCTATAACTAGCTAGGACATGGCATGATCGAGATAACTATATAACGATGTGGCCAGCGACATGCATTTTAAGCTATAGCGAATTAAATTCGGACAACTGTTATGTAATTTTTTTTTTTTTTTGGTAATCGGAACTAATTTGCGCGTGTACTTAAAATAATTTTCGGAATCTATTGAATAGCTTATAAACCTAAAGAACTGAATAAACCACAACTATTATATAATTTTGTTCTTGCCGATTAGATCATGGTAATAAAAAGTTTCACATAACTTTTCGTATTGACGCAACATAATTGGTAGGCTATTACTTTCTAACTTAAAGCTTTCACGTGGATTAACAATTTAAAACAGTATTAGAGTTAAAGGTTACATATTCAAATCTTCACATTCAATTGGATAAAAAATAAATTTCAGAGTTTACGTGAGGGGCCTAATAGATTAAAATGCAAATGTTACAAAAGCTTCCTCAAAACATAGAGAGAAATTATATAATATCATTTGGCCCTATTTTAGGTTGAGAATTGATAACTAGCCATTTTGGAAAAGTATCTCACAAAATAGCACTTTCTCATTCAACGCAGTTTTAAAGGACGAAAATGCCCTCATTCACAGCCTTAAACCCTTAATCAAAACTCATTTTTTAACCCTTATAACTCATCTACCCCATTCTCCATAACTATAATCCCTACCAAATAGTAGAATATTTATAATATGATTTCTCGAAAATAGAGATGGAAGCACATGGATTGGCAAATAAGATTATACTGCAGTTAAAAAAAATTATAGCAATTCAATCTTACGTAGTGATCTCCAGTTTCCATTTTCGGTTGTTTCTTTACTATTAGAATAAGATTTGATGGATTTTTCAGAAAAATAAAAGTTTATTATGTTGTTTCAAATCTCTTTGGCCTCGTTTTGTCATGTATATGCCTTGTAGTTAATATTCTTCTCGGGCAACCATCAAAGAGTAATGAGCTTGCATATATAATAATTAATATTGTAAAACGTACAACAATGTCTTGTAACAATATGCAATACAAAGACACAATAACGATTTTCGCCATCTATAGCATATTCTTATAATGCAAACAGCTTCATGTATTTTTCACTACACCAAACAGCTATTGGGCTGAACGAAACCGGAAGCAGATCCATCAGCATGGCTGCATGAAGCTTCAGCTGCTTTATTCTGATAAGTGAGCTTTACGTCGTCCAATGTTATCCCAGAACATGGATTCTCCGAACTGCAATCAAACTTAACACCAACTTCGGTCGCAGATGTTCCATGAATATCTTGGAATGTCACGTCACTTATTTTAACCCCCGAAGCCTGTTACATAATTCAAGTAAACCGAAGACATTGAAAATATTGCATTGTGAAGGATTAATTTTCGTTACGTCGAGTCTTAAAATATATAGGAACAGTTATATGAAATGAGTTATCCATGTATAAACTTGTGGTGATGTTACCTGTCCAGGGCAGTTTTCCTCATCAGGGCAGTAATTTTGATCGATAACGATAGGATTCTGGACATTGTTCATGATGGCATGTTGAAAAAGAATGTTTCTAGCAAAACCACTGCTAGGTCTCCCCCAAGATTTTATCCTCACTCCATTTTCAGTACCTGTAAATGTTACAGTTTTTACGGTCACATTTTGCACTCCAGCCTCTTCTTGTTCCTTGCCAAGACTACCAACGCTGCAACAATAACGTAACATCACAAACTCAGAACTGAAAATACTACAATTAATTAGAAATAACCATATCTGATTGTCTTGTTTTTCAAATTTTTACCTGATCCCATGGCCAGGACCACAAGCAACATTCTCAATCCATAAATTGGTAGTACCAGGGCCAATTGAAACACAATCATCACCAGTCCCAATCCTGGAGTTCAAGATTGCAACACCGCTCGATGATTGCACATGAATTCCATCGGTGTTAGGACTGTTGCCTGAGGCTGAAACCTTAACCCCTTGGGCTTTCACATTGTTGCATCCATTGATAACAATATGAAACATCTGGCTATTCAACGATGTCAATCCATTTATCACAATATTGTTCGAGTTGCTGAACTCCAGCGTCTGCACATTAAACCCAAGAATGGAAGCTTGTTAAGATAATAAATTTACCCAAAATGGAAGATACTTTAGTACTTAAACATCAATCTTTAAACTTACCGTTGCACCACTGGGGCAACTTTTCCCTGTCTTCTTACAAGTCCACAAGCCAGTACCTTGGCCATCAAGAGTGCCACCATTAATAGAAACGCCATCAACATGTTCAAAGACAATCCAGTTGTCAGCATTTCCAATAACGTTATAATCTGATGGAGACACAAGAGTGCCATCAATACGTACGGTAATATCATTGTTTTTGCATTCGCCTTTAAACTCAACTTTGCCCAGCAAGAACCTCCCTTGTGGCACGTAAATGGTGGCGGCCTCAGTCGAGCCACAGGATTTAGTCCATGCAGCTAAAAAAGCTTGTGTTGAGTCAGTTTTGCCATCGGCTTTGGCTCCTAAACTGACCACATCGTAGGTCACAGGACTTGATAAAGATGAAGTAACGAATAGGATTGAAATAAGTAAAAGAATGAGGGAACTCATAGGTTTTGCCATTAATTTCTTCTTGATGATTATAAGGAGACTGAAGAAAAGAATAGAGAAATTGAGGAGAGTTTGAAGGTTAGTGATGGAGTTGAAATGGCGTATTGCATGGAGTATTTATAGGCTTAAAAGCAGGTCGCCACAACAGGAAATTCGAAAAGGTAGCGTGTTGTCCATTTTCAACATTTACACACATAGCATGTTGTCGAATAGTCTGTCTATCGTTGCTTGTCAAATAAAATTTCATTAACCACGAGCAATTTAAGTCAATTCATTGGAATATTAGATTATTTGCTCTTTTAATGCACAAGCATATGATTTTTATTTTTATTTTTTTTATGTACAAACATGTGAGTTATATATATATATATTGAGATTTACTGAATATTTTAAAATCTCCTATTTTTGTTAGTCTTAGGATACTCTTGTTATTTGGTAATCTCTTATTATGTTAATATATTGTGTAATATATAATTAACATAGTTAAGAGATTCAATGAATTTAATTCCCCTTATATAATATCTGTAACTCTTTAGTATTAATCAATGAATTAAAACATCAAATTCTTCAACCATACATAATATAGAGTCAAATATCTCAAGTTTAAATTCTCACATACAAATTGGATAAAGAAAATTAAAAAAAAAAAAAATTCAAGTTTGATGTGAGAAGACATATTGGTCTAATATAGGTTGAGCCCTTACCTACGAACTTAAACTTTTAAGCGAGATGACGACTTAGCATGATAGTTATTGTTATTTTCATATTTTACATGAAAATGAAAACGTTGTCTGTATGTATATCTTTACTTTTTTGATATACTTTTCAACTATATGCATGTGCGCATGTGTTCTTATACTGTTTCATATTTCATAACATGCAAATTTCATAACATACTGTATTGTTCTTACTAAACGTGGGATTTCTACAAAGGAAAATAATTAGAGGCCTTGGAATAGAGTTTGTGTTATTGAGTTCAAAAAAGACAAATAACACAAAGGACAAGTGCACGTAGATGGTTTCTTGTTTTCCGGAATAATGTTAAGTTATAGGCGTATATTTGCTTTAGGCACAAACTCAATACCTCCACGATTCTAGGTATTTTACGAAGAATCCTGATCCTTCATAAAATATATTTCTTTTATTTGTTCGTTCAATAAATTGAAACGTAAGCTTGTCAATATTTAATTTTTAAAAGGGTTATGGGCTGTGGATAACAGAAGAATTTTTTTTCTTGGTAGATGACAATTTAACACTAAAGGATGAGCTTGATGTGGTTGAATTGAGTTCAGTAAGAGACAAAAAATAAATGAATAAAAAACCTACTCTCCTAAAGAGGCTCCATTCCTTTCTTTTGAAATTTATTCCAATAGGTTCGAAGAAGACAAATATAAATTTGTAGGAAATATATTATCCAGATTTGAATATTTATATTTGGAAAGTTTAAACGTGTACTACTCTGGTTCTATCAAAAACATCCTTTGCTAGATATATGATTTTTTTATTTTATTTTATTTTTTTTTGAGAGTGCTAGTTGAATTTCAAGATATACTTGAAGCACTATTTCTTCTGTAAAATAATTTTTATTTTATTTTAAAATAATATTACAGTTAAAAAGTTTTTATATAAAGTCTTGTATTTGAGTATACGACATTAGTCGTATTTGGATGGGCTTATCTACCCGCCAAAATAGCTTATTTAAAGTTAGCTATAACAATTTTAATATTTTTTAGATTGTTTGATTGTATTTCAAAAGTGTTTATAGGATTCTAAATAGAGTAATGCTACAGTTACCGACTGGTGTGTACCGATTTTGTGCACCGAATGACGTGGCACAATCCTGACCGTTCATTTATTATCAGTTAATATTAATCAACGTCCAGGATTTTGCCACGTCATTCGGTGCACAAAATCGGTACACACCAGTCGGTAAGTCTATTATTTTCCTTCTAAATAAGTTATTTTACTCCTGTTGAGCTTATCTAAAATGTTGAAAACTCAAAAATACCCTTATTCTAAAGTATAAGTTTGACCTGATATATTCTTGTATATTAAAGCCCTTTTTGATAAATTAATATTAGAAAGTTCTTTTACATTTTCGTAATCAAACAACTAACAAATTTATCTGTAAAAGTTTTACTCTTATAACCTCTACTCTAACAATCATGTTAAAACATCGCAATTTTGAAAATATTAACCAGACAAAAATGAAGTCTAAAAGGTGTGGAGTTTGGCAGGTTTCATGGATTTTGTTTTGTCTATATTAGTGAGTCTTGATTTGCAGGCAGACAAGCTGCTACCTTTCTCTCTAGGACATGGCTTGATGGAGATAATTTTATAATTACAACGATGTGGGCTACTGCATCTAAGCTAGTAATAAAATAAATTTTGACACAAGTATTTTATAATTTTTCTGTCTTGGGTGAGGGTATTATCAATAAAGATGTACTAACAAACCATTCTTACAAACTTTCTTTTACAAATATGATGTGACAGTTTGCAATTAATCAGACAGAATCCTTTATTGGGCAAACAAAACCTATTATAAATTGACTAATTACGAATTGTCACATCTACGTGGGTATTATAAATTTATATAATACAAATTTATAACATAAATCCTATCTACTTATCCAATGTAATCAGTGGACAAACAAAAGAAGTTTAAAGTGATTATTTCAGTGCAACTCAATAACTTTTAACTACTCCGTGGCATTGATTCATCGACTAAAACTCTATATTATGAAAATTTATGTTTAATAGCTTCATCCAAATAGCGTTACACATACCAATTATGTATACAAATTCTTCAATTTATCCAAACTGATGTAACATTAGTATTATTTTTTCTTTTTACACATAAAAAAAAGTGAAAAAGACATTGATAGTAGCATTCTTCTTTTTTCACGTGATTACTACTATTTATTGAGTATTTTATTCATTCTGTATCACCTCTATTTAAATATAGAAATTTGTAAATTTAGTATAATTTAATATTTTAAATTATTCGATGTAAACTTATAGTTAAAATTAATTAAAATTCAAGATATGGTTATTGCCGCAATTCCATGAATAAGGAATAGACAGTTTTATTGCATGGAACATGGGCTGGAGCAAAGGTGGGGTACGTAATCGGCGGCGGTCCTTCAATAATTTAATTAAAGATTTTTTGATCGAAAAATGAAATATATATTAAATCAACCTATCGTCAAAATATAATTTTCTTTCCCTCTAAACACCTTCTCTGTCTCTCTAGATATTGCAGTATTCCGGATCAGATTTCGGCTACCCTTATTATACTTTAACTACAATGATTGCTTGCTCGATTTTCCAAGGTGAGATTTGATGAAATATTGCAGCTCCCGGAATATTGCTAGGCTCACATGTTCGATACATAAAATATATATTATTTCATTCTCTTGTAGAAAAACAAACATATATATACATAATACATGTTTAGACAGTATAAATGTACGCTTGGGTCAATGTCTTCAACGTGGTTGGATTGTGAATTAATTGCTACGGTCGTAAATACAGGTTGCCTTGTTTTGGGGCTGCCATGTTTCAGGCAATTTTTGTAATTTGGAAATGTAGCATCAGATTTATGACCCTCACTTTCATTAAATCAGCCATAGAGTTTGGTTCAATACGCTACATATACAATAGTAATAATGTGGTGAGGACATTCATATCATAAAAAACAATATATACAAATATAATCATTCTATCCTGCGGATAAAAACACAGACTTCATTTACTGTAGTTTATACAAATATAACCATTTACTGTAACAAGCGTAAAGCCAGAGGGTCCTTGGCTCCCTCGAGCTCTAAACCTGGTCAAATTTTTTGCGTAAACAAAAATAGTTTTTTATTTTATAAAAAATTATAATTTATTATATATTGTTAGTTATCTTAAAATTATCTCAAAGTCAAAATAAATAATTATAATTTGTACAATTGTTTTTTGTAAAAATTAACATCCATTAGCTTTTCTCTTATTTTTTCACTATTTTTCTTCCATTTGAAAAAAACTTTCTAGTTTTGTCTGTGGGCTACAATAAATTTTTCATCAGTTATGGGTAGAGGTGAGCACGGGTAGCAGGTAGAACCAGAACCAGAACCAACCTAAACTCGACACTATGTAGGTAGGTTTTGGTTCCCTTTTATTAGAACTGACATTGTGCGGTCCTAGTTTTGGTTCCTACAGGTTTTTGAACTGAAATTGGAATCGGAACATGGGTACCCTGCTTGAAACCTGTTTGTGTTTTGGTTTTGAATGAGAAATTTTATATGAATTGTGATAAATTGATTGAATTCAAGTGTTGCCTAGAGATTAGAGGATTTATGAGTCACATTGGATACAAATGAATGAGTAATCAAAAGTTGAAAACTACTAAATATAGGTTTTCTTAATTTGTTATTTTTGTCATTTTTTAAACTAACTAGGGGTAATTTTTTTTATAGGGTACCCGGGTAAGGAACTAGAATTTGCATTTTAGGTTCAGGTTCCGATTCTGATTCCTTTTTTTGGGAACTCGCACTGCAGCTTCTAATTCTCGCTTTCAACCCTTTCAAAAATAAAGGGTATCCAGAACCGCTCGTCCCAAATCATGGGCGGACCCAAGTTATAATGAGTGGGGGTTGGTGACCCCACTGAAAGTTTATTTTTCATTTATTTATTTATTTTTAACTTTAATCACTCGATATTTGTATTAATGTTTTTAGATTTGATCTCATTATTTACTTTTTTGTTGTTTTATATCACATTATTTTCAATTTGCCCCTCCTAAAATAAATTCATAGGTTTGCCTCTGTCGTTAGTATAATCTAACATAAAAAAACTAAAATTCAGATAAAATCTTCTGTATTCAAAATCGTGAAAACTTGAAAAATTGCAGGCAATCCTGAGAACTATGACTTCGCTAGTTATAAATTGCTAATATTAGTTATATATTGAAAAGAAATATTTTATAAAATTACTTTATCTCCCGTATCAGTTTTTTGAATAATTATCATAAAATTATTTCAATTTAGGTGAAAACTAAGATAAAGAGAGAATTATATTGATTTGTAATGAAAAAACTTCTATAAACTCGATCTTGAAATCTGTACAAGAACACTAATAACCTGGGTCAATTGCTTTGCTTGGGATTACGCACGCCGAAGGACTTTAAAATTAATCTATGTCAATTGCTTGTTGGAAAATGCAAATATAATTTTAATCACACTTTAATTTAATTTAAATACAGTTAACCGTTTCCTGTTAAGAGAGATCCTTCATTACTGCAAGAGCTACAACATGTGAGATATAAATATTATCTTTGCATTAACATTCACATTAATGGGGATACATTTATATTCAAATCTCATTAATTACTAACATCATGGCTATTAATTTAACACTAGCTTTGAAGAAGCATCTCTCCTAGAAATAGCTTCTAAATTAATTAACTTGTCACTGCTTACAATAAAACTTAATTACTTTTGACTAATTAAGTTAAAGCATCCGATCTTTTATTAATTTTCTTTGCCAATTATTCGGGATTCTATTAACATTGACCATGGCCATTTGTATTATTTTAATTGAATCTCCTTTTAATTAATGGTAATAACTAATAAGTTGTAATAAGCATTGAGCCATTGATATATAAGTTAATATTAAAAGATAAAATTTTATTTTTTTTTTTTTTTTTTTTTGGGTAACCAAGGTATCCAGACTAACTTACGTATACCTCCATTAATCTTCTAAGTTTATTGAACACCATAAAAGCTTAAAGGACAAGTAAGCTACAATATTATTATAGTAAGTAACCCCAATATTATTATAGTAAGTAACATCAATGTTTGAACCTAAAAATTTAAGGAATGGAGCAAACATCCTTAACTCCGAGGCTAATGGTCTGAGGTTATTTCAATCAAATTTTATTTTATAATGTATTGCAAAATTTTGACGTCTAATATTAATCCACGCTAGCGAATGTAATTCTGAATTTAAAAGAAGACTGACATTCGCACCTCAAAATTGTTCCATATATCCATTCAAGAAGCCAATAATTTTAAATAAAAATCAATGGGTGCGTTTGGTTTATTATTTTGGATAGGATTTCGGGAATAATATTGGGTAGTTGAATAGGAGAGTATTACGAGGTAAAATTTAAAAATTTATGAAAAAGCCTCTAGGTTTGCTAATTTAATTAAATACCCTAATATATAAAATGATAAAAACATCCCCACCACATGCGGATGCAGATTACCTGCCAGGAGGTTGGAATACGGCGGCATCGCGTTGCGACACGGCAGTGATCGGATACGTGTCCGTGTGTGTCGTTGTGGCCTTTTCCTTTTAGGCCGAGATCGGAGATCTATGGACTGTTATGGCGCGACGGTCGGAAAAAGGAAAAAGGGCAAAAGCGTTGGCCATCTTTGGCCTAATCGATAGTCAGATTTGGCCATTCGTTGACCTCCACCGCATCCACCATTGCAGCGATTCCGCCACCACCGTTGGAATCGGGTCGAACACGCTACGCACGCACTACCGACCGCGGTCGTATCGCGTCGTAGGCCTTTTCCTTTTCCGCCAGATCCTGCATCTATGGCCTGTTATGGCCGCGACGGTCGGAAAAGGGCAAAACAGTGGCCATCTTTGGCCTAATCAACGATAGCCAAGATTTGGCCATCGTTGACCTCAACGACGACCATTTCTTTGGCCATCGTTCACGGCCAGATCGGTGAACTTCTGGTCAGTAGGTAGGCCGTTGTACAGATTCCAGCTACCACCGATGGTAGTTGCCGGAATTTGGCAAGTATGGGTCACGAGGGTGTTTTTGATAATTTTTAAACTTTTTTTTTAGGGTGTATTTAATGAAATTAATAACCTTATGGGGTCAAAAAGTAATTAAAAAATAGGGTAATATTTCTGGAATAATTGGAGAATAGGATTAGGAATATGTGGAGAAATAATAAGTCAAACATGCCCAATGATATTACTACAATTGTAACAAACGCCACCCAATAAAAAGGGGCTTCAACAAGTGCTAATTGCGAGGCCAGGCTCCAATTAAGCCCAAAGGGCGGGCAAAAGCCACAGGCTCAAGCAATAAACCTAGACTAATACTCTAGTTTACAAGCACATAATCAATCCAATTATGTAAGCTTTTGACCGCTACAAGCAACTGGTGGGTTAAAGCATCCAATCTTTTATTAATTTTCTTTGCTAATTATTCGGGATTCTATTAACATTGACCATGGCCATTTGTATTATTTTAATTGAATCTCCTTTTAATTAACGGTAATAACTAATAAGTTGTAATAAGCATTGAGCCATTGATATATAAGTTAATATTAAAAGATAAAATTTTAATTAATTTTTTTTTTGGGTAACCGAGGTATCCAGACTAACTTGCGTACACCCCCTTTAATCTTCTAAGTTTATTGAATACCATACAAACTTAAAGGACAAGTAAGCTACAATATTATTATAGTAAGTAATCTCAATGTTTGAACCTAAATATTTAAGGAATAGAGCAAACATCGTTAACTACGAGGCTAACGGTCTGAGGTTATTTCAATCAAATTTTATTTTATAATGTATTGCAAAATTTTGATGTCTAATATTAACCCACGCTAGCGAATGTAATTCTGAATTTAAAAGAAGACTGACATTCGCACCTCAAAATTGTTCCATATATCCATTCAAGAAGCCAATAATTTTAAATAAAAATCAATGATATTACTACAATTGTAACAAACGCCACCCAATAAAAGGGGTTTCTACTAGTGCTAATTGCGAGGCCAGGCTCCAATTAAGCCCAAAGGGCGGGCAAAAGCCACAGGCTTAAGCAATAAACCTAGACTAATACTCTAGTTTACAAGCACATAATCAATCCAATTATGTAAGCTTTTGACCGCTACAAGCAACTGGTGGGTTGAACTAAACCAGAAGCTGTTCCATCAGCATTGCTACACGATGCTGATGCCGGTTGATTCTTGTATGTAAGCTTCACGTTCTCCATTCTTATCCTGGAGCATGGATACTTTGAACTGCAATCAAACTTCACGGCTACTGCTGTCGCCGATGTTCCATGAACGTCTTGGTATGTCACATCGCTTATTTTAACACCTGAAACCTGTCACGCACAAACAAAAAAATTGAAATTGATTTTATTGTAAAAATACTGTTAAACTTTCGAGATAAAAACAAGTTGGTCTAAATACTCAAAATATTATAAGATTCAATTGATTTTTCATAAAAAACCCTTTTGGCATAGTACCTTGCCAGGGCAATTTATGTTGTCAGGGCAGTAATTTTGATCGACAATTATGGGATTTTGGACATTTGTCATCACTGCATGTTGAAAGAGAATGTTCCTGGCAAATCCACTGCTTTGTCTCCCCCAAGATTTGATTCTGAGTCCATTTTGAGTACCAGTAAATGTTGCTGTTTTAACTGTTACATTTTGCACTCCAGGCTCTTTCAAATCCTTCCCCAAACTCCCAATGCTGCACCACAGACCAACCAAAAATATAATATCATATATCTGTTCGTATTTTTAGTCCAGGTTTTAATTTTAAACACCACAAATGGGGATACGTTTCTTACCTAATTCCATGTCCAGGGCCGCATTGAACATTTTCGATCCACAAGTTGGTGGTTCCGGGGCCAACTGAGACACAGTCATCGCCGGTCGCGATCCTGGTGTTGTAGATCGAGACGCCGGTCGATAACTGGATATGAATACCGTCAGTGTTGGGGCTTTTTCCGGAGGCTGAGATCCTCACGCCTTGCATTTTCACGTTGTTGCAACCGTTGAAAACAATGTGATAAAGTTGGCTGTTTAGCGATGTTAATCCATTGATCACAATGTTGTTGGAATTCGAAAAGCCTATTGACTGCCCAAATCATAGAATAAAAACTCCCATTAGCACGACTTTCCATGAAAAGAGAACAATTAATTAACCTTAAAGAAATGGTTTATACATAAACGTAAAGGACAAGTGGGTCATTTCATGTCACTTACCGTGGCACCACCAGGGCAACTTTTCCCAGAGTTTTTGCAAGCCCACAAGCCAGTCCCTTGCCCATCAAGAATGCCACCATTAATGGTGATTCCATTGACATGCTGAAAGAAGAGCCAATTCCCAGATTTTCCAATGACATTATAATCAGACGGAGCCACAAGCGTCCCGTCGATTCTTATCGTAATTTTACTGCTCTTGCATTTGCCTGAAAACACCGCACTGCGCAGCAAGAACCGCCCTTTCGGCACATAAACGGCTGCAGCCGCGGCCGATCCACAGGCCTTAGCCCAAGCAGCAAGAAACGCCTTGGTTGAGTCACTTTTGCCATCGGCTTTCGCCCCGAATGAGACGACATTGAAACTACTAGAACTTGCTGAACATGAAGGGAGGAAGAATACAAGATTAAGTGAAACAAGAAGAAGAAGAAGAAGATTGTAACTTGTTTTGTTTGCCATTTTTTTTCAGAAGTTTTTTTTCAGGAGTTGGAAGGAAGAGAGAGTGGTGCTGATGGAGTTGAAACGGTTGTGAGGGGTTTTTATAGGATTTAAAAAATGAATTTAGTTTTGGATAGTGGATTTGCATGAATTAGAAGCAAGCTGCGCCGAACTTTGAGAGGGGATTTTGCTTTTTTAAAATTATTTTTGGATTTCTTGACTAAACTACCCTTTCGTGATGCTTTGATAGCTTGAATTTATGGTTAGTTTGCGGATGTTTTTGGGTTACATACGGTTTTTACTTAATTAATAGGTTAATTTTAAAATATTTTCATTCTAAATACCTATGATAATATTAATTTTCTTATTTTTTATTATACAGATCTATAAAATATCGCGTAAAATTAACACTTAATCTAAAAGCTTAAATTATATGTATAATCTTGATGTCGATAATAACTATTAATGTCATATTTATTTCTCGATGATTAAAATTCTTATACAACACAACAAAATTAAGATAAATAAGATAAAACCAGATGTTAAAATTTCTCATATCTTCTATTGAGAAAAAAACCATTATATTATATATACATCTTAACTCTCGACCTCATTAGTACATAGTGAATCTAAAGTTTTTTTTGGAGAAATTATATACATAGGTTGTCTTGATATATGCTTCATCAATATCTAATACACATATTTCTACGTATAAGAAATAGAGAAATTCGACAGTTTTTTTTTTTTTCTTTTCTTTTAAAGAAAAGTCGTGCATGATGAAACTTGATTGCATGTACAATAGGATAATTTAGTAAATCAATACGCAATCAAAGTAATACAAAGGACAAATCAATGCACGTACATTTAGCTTGTGAATCGGAGGAATAAATTAATATACAAACAAAGGTTACAAATTAATTAGCTTAATTGATCCAAAACAAAGCGAATGGCTTGACTCTTAACGTGACAAAACAATAATGAATGGCCACATTAACCCACTGAATATAACCCAAATATCAATCTTTTAATCTTAATGTTAATCCGTTAAAATTTTTGGCCCCCCTCTTTGCTTTATCCACAATTTCAACGCCTCTTCATGTCCTCTCAATCTTATTTTCCTTAATTTTGGTCGGTTTTATTGTCACTATTTTTGTGATTCGTATGAATAATTTTGTGTGCAATACGCATTCAGAAAAAAAGAGTTTTTTTTTTTCTCTTTTAATCACTACAAATCTCTCGTTAAATGTTCAAAATGAATTATTAATATATACATAAGATTTATAATATAAAGTTTTATTAACTTTGTAATATGAAATAATATGACATAATGTGAAATGAATTTTAGATTAAAGTTTTTTTTTTAAATAATAAAAAGACTTAAAAAAAAAAAAAAAATTGAAGATGTGAGCATTTGATGTAACATGGGCTTAAACGTGACAAGTGGAGTAGAATAAGGAGAAGAAATCGGCGACTTTTCGTTATAAAAACTTGACCTCACTTTTTCAATACAGTTTTTTTTTTTCGTTTAGCTTTTAATATTTATTAAATTTGGATTTTTGTTGTTACTTATTAAATCCTGACCTCACTTTTTTGTGTTTTTTTTGTTTTTTGTCACTTTTAAACCTATGTAACGGTCATCCTTTCTCCAAAATAAATAAATAAACATTATAAACTAAAATATTGTCTTACTTTCAATGTTTTATCTCAAATTTTACATTTATAAGGGGGATAGACAGTTATATTAAGATCGTACTTAATCACATTGAATCCAAAAAGTAAATCCAATTGTACTAAAACATGGTCTTACTATAATTATATTAGGACGATCCTAAATAGAGAATTTATTTTATTATTTACAAAACAATTCGTAGTATCAAATTCTTGAGATATAAAATCCACAAAAGTAATATAAGTTTTTTTTTTCTTTGGTAACTGAGGTATCCAGACTCATATTGGAGTTTGCCAAATCCGCAAGGTTATGAAACACCTTACAAATCCAATAGATCAAAGTACAAATGTGTTAGATACCTCTCATGCAACTCGAATATAAGACTCTTGTGTATAGTTATCCCAGTGGCTAAAGGATGTAATACAACTTTATGTATACAAATTTTCTATAATTTTATTTTGGCTTATTATTTTTAATTAATTTATTAGGCCAAGCTTCCTTCCATTACTTTAGGGCATGAAATAGGGGGTTTCTCAAGCATCCACATGGCAGAAAATCATTGGCAAATTAACTCCAAAATTAATCAATAAAAGTAAGCCATGTGTCCCCTAAACTATAGTCACAAAACCCCATGTTATCCATATCTTTAATTTATCAAAAGATTATCGTGATAATCATGTGCTCCTATCACTTTCAACATGAAAAATGTTTAAATTATTGAATATAATAACATTAAATCTAGTCAATAAAGTCTTTTAAATAATCAAGAATCCAAGTTTTATAAGTTACATCGAATCACTATGTGAACATAGGGTTTCATCTTTAACTTAAATTCAGCCAAGTTCATGAACATTATAGCGTGATAATGTAGGAAAATATTTTGTTCTCACTGTCAAAATAGTTGAATCATCGTGGCATGCTGCAGTTTACATGTTTAATAATTGACGATTTTATTAATTATAAAGTATATTATAAAGGAGAATGGAAGAGTTGCTTGAAAAAATATTAGCTCGATCATGTGAAGAATCTTATAATTTAATAGGCTTTTAATTCTTCCTAATCATATATAAAAATCCAACACCATGTTACAATACATTGATTATAGTGCTAAATTTTTTCTTAATAATTATGATTTGTAAGATCCTTTCCATACCATTACTCGTACAATCGTACATATATATCTTTTGTTAGTTATAGATGTTATAATTAAGTTCAATAATGCCTAAACTTTTATAAAAAGAAAAACTGATTGAGATTGAGGGTGGATTCTAAGTGTTCTCAATTAATATAAAAATTTCTTAATACATTATAAAGTAATACATGACAAAGCATCTGAAAGATCCTAATTTTTGTGCTTTGGTGGGTCTCGAAAATATTTTCGAGGACCCATAATGAAGGGATATCGGTAGAAACCAATTGATTGTATAAAATCTACAGTAGAAATGGAACGAGGGAAGGTATATGTAAATATCCATAAAAGATAATTCATTTTCATTATATTAATATTTCCTATTTTATTAGTAATATATTTGTATTAGTTTGTGATCTCAAATCAACTGGTCATTTCTTCCACAATTAACTGCTGCCACTAGTCTTATATTTTGTCTCTGTTAATCACATAAAGAGATTTGTATATGAGAAACTTAAGCACATGTGCATCATCAAAAATGCAAAAATTATACTCAGTTCAAATAATAAATTGTATTAATCAGCTCGATAAAATTAGTCACCAATATAAACAATATTTTACTGTTGGTATAGTGTCACTCTCACATGCTGATCTTAATTGATAGCCACAAGAAAAGGAAGAAAGCCATGCACGATTGTTTGAAACGTAAACTTAAATTTCAATGGGCATACAGTGAGTGAGCACACAAATTCTGAACCTTGTAAGTGTAATTTGAGTCCATTTCTTCAGAGCATACACAATTGTCTTAGGTGGAAAGCTCCGTTTATAAATGCAGTTTGCCTTGTTTCAGGGCTTCCTTATTTCAGGCAATTTAAATAATCTACCGCATGTGATTTCTGTTGACCTTTTTATTGCTTATAGGTCATAAGTTAGGTCCTTCATATCAAATTATATTGAAAGCTCAACCATCTGGGACAAGACTTCAGAATAATATTTCATTAATTTTCAATCTCTCTACAGCCTTGAAAATTACAAGAAATTTTCCAAGAATACTTTCAAACCTTTGTAATATTTCGTCAGAATGACATAGAGAAATTAAACATTAATTAATTATATTACGTGTAATTAGTTAACCATTTTACTAAGTTATCAATTAAGTATAATCAGGTCTATATCCATGGCAAATTCTGCACCGAAAGAAAAATATATATATATACAATATATTACTTGGGACTCAAGACGTATACATTTTAATAAAAACATGATTTAGTAAGTCAATTGCTTCTTCTAATCAACAAATTTCAGTAGAAAGTTAACTGTATTCAACTAACTCAACCGCCATATGAAAATGTATAACGACCATTGACTAAAGTTATATTTGTATCCACCGTATTTTATGTTATAGTTGTATAAGTATTACTTTTACCAAAAATTTCTAAAGTTATGTTCAACTTTTAAAGGAATAATCTCGCAGCAATTGAAGCCTCTATATCTACCATTAATATATTTATATTTAGAAGAAATCCTGCTTTGTCAGCGTGATTTCAGAAGAAAGTAGATTAATACTTGTTGAAAGTAGATTATGATAGAACAAATTAAGTAGAGGGATTCATAAACAAAAGAAAAATATATTAAATTGATTTCATAATAAAGAATAAACAAAGAAAGATGTTGAATTGTTTTGCTTGGGGATTGTGTACTAATTACTCTCGGGTTCGGCCATTTGGAGGCCCGAGAAGCACCCCAATTCATGCCCTGAAGCAAGCCCCAATCAGAAATGGAATACAAATTTAATTTATTATTTACTTGTTCATTTATTTATTTAAAATGTTGTACTCTTAGGTGTCAAAACATAAATGGATGGCCTAAGTTTAAAGTTACAATTGATATATATATATATAATTAGAAGGTTGCATGCATTTATAACTATACGTATACTCAAGCAATCTATGTGGTTTATAGATTTATGTAAATGTAACATTAGTATTGAAATCTATAAATTAAGTGAAGGCAAAGGCCACTTCAGCAAGAGTGGAAGGTTATCGTTACGGTTATCTTATTTTTTAATTTTTAATTATTATTATTATAATTATTAATCTACACTGTATAGATTTACATTTTAAGCGATTTAACTTCCATAGATAAAAGGAGAAAAAAAGTTGTCTATCATGGCATTGAACAACCCAATAATTTTATTTTTGGCTATCACCATTTATATACAAATAATTTCAAATGAAGAGAAAGTTAAGGCAAATGTTGTGTCCCAAAGTCTCACATTGAATGATTGACAAGTCTTGTTGGTTTGGCTGCCAAGAGCCTAAAACCTACATAAAACATCAATAATACTATATGTACAAATAAGTCTTACAAAGACTTGTGTACAACTGATATGGTATAAAATGAATGGATGAGTAAATATAAAAAGTCAAACTCATCATATTCACTTTCTCATTTATTTTATGTCATATTAATTTGTACATAAATATTTGTAAGACTTATTTATACATATAACAGTACTCATAAAACATTCATTCTCTTATGTAAAACATAGTAAAAAATGGTGCTTGAAAATTCAAGAAAACAAGAAGTTAAGGACAACATCGTTAGAAATGGAAAGATTGGCGAAATCGAGGATTGGACTTTATTGCTTAAAGCAAACAGAAGAACATAAATCCTGATGTCATGGCGGCTTAATTTATTAACCACCTTTGAAATTATTCTCACACCTCATGAAACCAAATATAATCCAAGTTCCAAGTACATTTCTCAAATAGTTCAAGCAAAACCTCGGCGCTGATTGCTTTAAATTGATGCTATGTTCTTCTCTGTACTTCCATTCAAAAACCTATAAATACCGCTTAAATTCAACCATTTCAACCCACAATTCTACACCTTCAACTCTCAAACTTTTCAATTACACCCATCTCTTTTTTGTCTCCAAGAGAAGAAATGGCAAAACCGATTAGTTCTTTTGTTCTTTCAGTGCTTTTCTTGATCCTTTTCTTTGATTCATCTTTGGCAATTCCTGTGACTTACAATGTGCTCAGTTTAGGAGCCGAATCCGATGGCAAAACTGATTCTTCAAAAGCATTTCTTGATGCATGGAGTAAAGCCTGTGGCTCGACCGAGGCCGCCACCGTTTATGTGCCACCGGGGAGGTTCTTGCTAGGCAAAGTTGAGTTTAAAGGTCAATGCAATAACAATGATATTGTTATACGTATTGATGGCACTCTTGTGGCTCCCTCAGATTATAACGTTATCGGAAATGCTGGAAATTGGCTTATGTTTGAACATGTTAATGGAGTTTCTATTAATGGTGGCACTCTTGATGGTCAAGGTGCTGGCTTGTGGACTTGCAAGAAGACTGGAAAGAGTTGCCCCAGTGGTGCCACAGTAAGTCGAAAGATTCTTTAGATAATCAATTACTTGTAGAATATTTTTATAATTAACGAGCGCTTTGTTATTTTTTCTTGCGTTTATGTGCAGACACTGGAGTTTAGCAACTCGAACAATATTGTCCTAAATGGATTAACATCTTTAAATAGCGAGATGTTTCACATTGTTATCAATAGCTGCAACAACGTGAAAGCGCAAGGGAAGGGTTAAGGTTTCACCTCGGCATCAGCCCTAACACCGATGGAATTCATGTTCAATCTTCTACCGATGTCACAATCATGAACTCCAGAATTGGGACCGGTGATGATTGTGTATCAATTGGCCCTGGTGCTACTAATTTATGGATTGAAAATGTTGCTTGTGGCCCTGGCCATGGCATCAGGTAAATTTTTATAAAGAGAATAATCTAATTTTTTATTTTTTATTTTTTTTGTTTCTTTATATTTATAGTTATAGCTGAAATTGTAATCTCGTGATTTGGTGCAGCATTGGTAGCCTTGGCAAGGATCAAGAAGAGGCTGGAGTGCAGAACGTGACAATAAAAACTGCGACTTTTACGGGCACTCAAAATGGAGTGAGGATCAAGTCTTGGGGTAGACCTAGCAGTGGTTTTGCAAGGAACATTCTTTTTCAACATGCCATCATGAATAATGTCCAAAATCCTATCGTCATTGATCAAAATTACTGCCCTGACAACAAAGATTGCCCTGGTCAGGTACGATATTACAAGTTATAATGACTTTCGTGAAATTAATATACATATGTACAATCATTCTAAAAAACAAATGTCACCGTTTTATGATATATTTGTAGTTAGATTGGTGCTTAGATCATTTTTTTGCAATTGTGCAAAACTATTTAATACACCCTTAATCTTTTTGTTTATTCATCTTATATAACAGGTTTCAGGAGTTAAAATTAGTGATGTGACATACCAAGATATTCATGGAACTTCTGCATCTGAAGTTGCCGTGAAGTTTGATTGCAGTTCACAATATCCATGCTCTGGGATAAGCATGGAGGATGTGAAGCTCACATACAACAATCAACCAGCTGAAGCATCATGTAGCCATGCCGATGGATCAGTTTCTGGGGTTGTTCAGCCTAACAGTTGCTTGCTCCAATGAAAATTTCATCCACTTGTTATGTTATAATTTACTATAGTTATTTGTAGAATGGAGTCCTAGAAGGCCCAAAAATATTGGGTCAGTGTCCTACGTGGTGACTATATAATTACAGTTTTAATTACTTGCTACTTTCTGCTTGAGCCTGTGGCGTTTGCCTATTCATTGGGCTTGTTTTGACGCCTGGCCTTGCCTATTGTAAAGAGAAGTCCAAATCTTCTCGTAGGGTGTTTTTATGATGTTATAAAATGAATTAAATAAATTGACTTCTTATGAGAGAATCTTTTGACTTGAGTCTATAGTTAATTCTCAATTAGGTTCTAAAGGAAACACATTTGGGAAACATTACACTTCAGAACATAATAAGTTAATAGACAGGAGTTCAACATTATATTTAAGTCCCATAGGCTGTTTTAAAAGAAATTTGATTTTTTTTTTATTTAATTAAAATATGAGAATCCGAACTTTCGACCTTTGACTCTGAAACCATTATTAAAATTGTTATTTCATCTAAAAGATTATGCTAATAGGAAGTGGCTAACGTTATATTCCATTTTAATATAGCTCTCTCATTTAGAAATTTTAAACAAAATTATATTGAAATTATGTTTGAAATCAACTTTGTCAACAATTCCAATTACCCATCTTTGTCCATATAGGTGGATCTAAGATTTTGATTTAAACAATGTAAAAACTATATATATATTGAGATTATGTTTGACTTAAAATCAGCTTTGTCCGCTTTTCATGGCACATTGGGAGATCCTATCACAATTAAATGTTAAAAAAGTCATACCTGTTGCAATGTTGAGAATGACTTTAATTTAGGCAAAACCCCTCATTTAAGAGGATAATTTTCTCAAGATATGTATCAGGATTCTGAATAATAAAACCAAATATTGAGCCATCAACCTCTTTGTTTTCTTAAATTTTTCGCTTATGGCTGCACACAATTCTACTGAGGAAGCACTTGCTCTTCTCAAATGAAAACCAGTCTTCAAAATCACAACCACTCTTCCCTTTCTTCTAGGACACTTTATCCTTTTAGTGCCACCACTATTTCTAGAACCCAGAATGCCCATGCTATGGGTTACATTCAGACTAGATAAAAAAAACAAACAACCCCTATATAAGTATTCAAAACCAAATCATTACATAACGTAACATCATTCAATTTTAAATCAACTTATCATTTTACGATTGTCAATTGTTCACACCAGAAACGAATCAAACCAAGCATCCTACCATCATTGATTTGACATATGCTGAAAGCTTGTCCTTGCGTTCAGATAGGTACCTGGAATAATAGAAGGTTTGATTAAGAAAGGTAAATATTAAAGGCCAAACGACATCCTCCCACCCAAACTTTGGGTTAAAGAAGTTTACTACCTAAAAAGTTTCAAGAGGACAAATACCTACTTTCCACCCAAATGTGTTAGTAAAACCCGTTAATTGGCATAATATAACTAGTATATTTCTTATTTTCTCCTCTTCTTCTCTTTTCTTCTTCTTCGCCACCAATCGGTCAGAATTGCCAGAGTTCAACCCCGACACCACCAATAGCAGGGGAAGCGATCGCTTCATGTTCTTCACCAGGTAGTCATCCCACAATAAACTATGTGAGTGTACCTTATTAGCTGGGAGCTCTTATTACCTTATGTACGTTGTAAAAAGTAATATACTACATTATGTGTTGTTGAAATTTTGGACTGCAAATTTGGAAAGACAACAGGAATTATTCATTCTTCTGTCATATTCTCTGTTTCTTAATAATGTATAATAAAATGCCAGTTTCCAGGTTCCTTATTTTATCCCTTTTTGTGTGAATAATTTGATTAATATCTCCATTAGATGTATACATGTGTGTGGTCATTAACATTCTAAACATTTGGATCAAGATAAAAGATTCCTTAAAAGAACATATACACCATCAATTTAAACATGTTCTTTATGCTGAAAGCCAACTAATAATTTCGTGTTCTCAGCTTTATTCATTCACCATATACCATGATCCATACTTGTTGCTCAGTCTTTCTTCCTTATTCCTCCACATTTCACATGCATGGCGTTATCCTTACCAAATCCTTTTGAGTATTTTTATACGATCAAAAACATTCTGCTCGTTGTAATATTCAACTTATCTCTGCCAAGATCAAGAGGAAACTCCCAGTTTAAGTTTCTACAATGAATACATTTAAGAGTATATCTCCTATTTTGATGCTCACATTGTTCACAGATTCTCCAAAATCTGACTCCATAAGGCAGCCAATCAAAGCTTGCATTTCTACAATTTGATTCTCTACAGACCAAAGGAAAACAAAAAAGCTTGTGACGAAATAGAGATGGTTGTGCACAGTATCTCTAATGCAACATTATTACATCAAGCAGTGTGTTGCAGTGGATGCTAACGTCGAGCATGAGTTGATGTGCATTTTGTGCGAGGGATGGTTGCTACTAAAAGATTAACAGTCCAATATGTGTCTTCTGAGTTTCAAACTGCTGATCTGCTTACTAAGCCTCTCTCTGGTCCAAGGTTTCTACGATTAAAAGATCAACTCACCATCTTTCCTATTTCAAGCATTGTTGACCTTTAATCTCCTGACTCTTCTCAGTCCAATTCCTACTCTCAACCCAAGTCTTGCCTGAGGGACGACTTTACCAGTCAGTCAAAACTTGCCTTGAGGGACGATGGGAATGTCAATTGAGTAAAGATGCTTCTGTGTTAGTTATTGGTGATTGGGAAAGTCAATTGAGCTGGGACCTTTTTTTGTGATGGTTATTAATGATTACAGAAATTAAAACTGATTGTTGAATGATTGGATTTGGAAATGTCAGAAGATTAAAGGAAAAGTTATAGTGCAGACTTTTGAAGTGTTTGAGAAATTGAAGTTGTGGTTACTGAATATAGAATTAGAAAGTGATGATGCTAGTAGTCTGATGACAAATGTGCAGCTCTGGAGTTAGTGACTTAGTCTACTAGGTTTGGTGATAATTGGGTGTGAATAAGAAATGGTTACTTATGATAGTGGAAATTTTTTTTCACTCTGGTTGTTATCTTTACTGGTGTAACTGGAAAATTGCAGAACACTTGATTGAGTTTGCTTGAGGGACGATGTTGAGGGAATATGCAAGCTTACTCTACAAAATATTGCTGAGTTTTAAGTTGCCGTTAGTCAAGAAACGAAAGTCAAAGCTCTAAAGCTTGGTTCTTCAACGGTGTTAAAAAGGGTTTCTTTTGTGATCTTGACAAATCGTTAATTTCAGTCTCTGCTCTACGTGTCTTTCTTTTACCATGGAGCCGCCAAGCCAGCCTGTTTGAATGGCATTGAAAGTTGCCAAGAAATGATCCCATCTATTATCATCAACAATCCAACAGAACTAAAATGACTGTTGGCAATGAGGTTCATATGAAAATACCTTGTGTTAAGAATATACAAGGACTAATAATTGTATAGCATACACCTAATTTAGTATATGTCAATTGTATAGGAAGATATGTGGTTTTTAGCTCGATCGTTCCTGGGGTATTGAGATTATAGTACTATTAATTACCGGTTAGGGGGAAAACTAACAGCTCAAATGTAAGACATTAAGCATCATATTCATGGAGTTGATAATCTTAAAAGGCTAAATCTCTTTTTATGCTTCCCTCTGTTTTCAATGATCCCTGTTTTCCTGCTTCAGTTTTAATGAAATCAACCCAAATGACTGCATACTTTGTTTAGAAAATAGTACTAGAATAAGAGATACACTATATGAAAGATAAAGAGGGTAGCAAGATAAATACACACACATAAGATCACCAAATCTACGTGGTTCGACAAAATCATGCCTACATCCATGGGATATGAGTCAAATGACTGAATTGGAGAACAATAATACAAATCCAATACATTCATGTTAAACACAAACAAAAATCCAAACAGGTACCCAATACCCTCATACACACATCTCTTACTTTCCTTAACACTCCCACTTTGTGCGCACAAATCCCAAAAAGTAAAGCCCTCACAACTCATATTACTCGCTCTTCACCCATACAATATTGTAACATCACTGTCCAGCCTACATATTATCAAACAAGCTAGTGATGGTGAAAACATTAATTTGCTTTGAATGGAGAAACTGTCTCAATTCCTTTGCCTACATTGCTGCCCTGCCACTGCAATTTTTCAGGCTTCACATTCCTCTTATCATCTCAACAAGTTTATGATTCCATGTGACACGATGAAGTCCAAGTTTGTGAAACAATGATCTAGTGATTTCATCTCGACATTCTTAGGGTTCACCCTGAATATTAACAAAGACAAAAGACGTGCTTTCTTGGAATAAAAGGGCAATGATGGTAGGAAAATGTACAATACTACATAGGAGGATCGAGAAAGAGTATCTCACGTGCTTGCGTTAGATGAACATGGATTGGTTATTCTCCTTTAGCAGGTTATATAGAGGTCCATTACTTGGTTTTTTTTTCTCATCATTTGAACCACAAGAGTTGAGAAAACCTATGAAATGACAAAGTAGTGAAGTTTTGGAATAGAGGAACCACTTTCAATTTGCAAGTATTCTGCTATCAATATGCCATACTCTACTTCTACAGTAGAGCAATTGTTCACTTGCTTCTTGTTGGGAAAATAAATGGATAAAAACACTAAACTAAATTTCATGCATTGAATGTTAAATTCAACCAGAAATGAGATTGACACGAAACATACAAGTACCTTTAGAACCTTCAATTTGAGAATCTTGTTGACACTTGCCTCTAAATGGTCCTACCTTGAATTGTAGAAGCATAAAAAAATAAGCCAAAATTGTCTAATTTGCATGGAATCTCAAAACTCATACAAACTAAGCAATAATATTATCTAATATGTTATTCAAAGACTCTAAAAAATTGAAATTGAAACAAGACCATGAAGATCCATAAAGACCCTCTCAGAAATTACTTACTTTTGGTTACCTTTGAACCACAAGAGTTGAAAAAATCTATGAGATGACAAAAGTAGTGAAGTTTTGGAACAGAGGAACCACTTTCAATTTCAATTTTTCTATCAAAATGCCATACTCTACTTCTAAAACTAGAGCAATTGTTCACTTGCTTCTTGCTAGAGAAAAAAATTGTTAAAAATACTAAAACTGATTTTCATGTATTGAGTGTTAAAATCAACTAGAAATGAGATTGACAAAAACATACAAGTACCTTAGGAACCTCCAATCTGAGAATCTTGTTGACACTTGCCTCTAAATGTTCCTGCCCCGAATTGTAGAAGCATAAAAATATAAGCCAAAATTGTCTAATCAGCATCTAATCTCAAAACTCACGAAGACTAAGCAATAATATTATCTAATCCATTATTCAAAGACCCTCTTAGAAATTGAAAAATGAAACAAGAACATGAAGAATTTACTTACATTAAGAATTCCATTTTTTTTTTTTTTCCCTTCTCAGTTACCTTTCACACACAATAGTGTCCAATTGCAGAATGGTACAGAGATTAGAATCATTTTACTGAAAAAATATAAAATCAATCATAAATATTTGTGATAGTGAATTCATATTGTATTAGATAAATTAAAAAATACTGTATTATGTAGAAACCTAGAAAATAGTAGAGGTGAAATTAAGAAAATTGAGAACCTTGAATAATTAGATGATTCTCCAAATCAAATGATTCATCGCTTTCTTGCCCGTTTATATATCTTTTGAATCTCTCCCACTTTATGCACAAAAATCCCAAAAGACGAAACTTTTTCCTATAGTCTTTGGCTCTTATTATTTAACAAGACTTTACAACTCACAACACTCACTCTCCACCAATTTTCTTAACGAATTAGTTTTCTCTGGATGAAGAAACTATCTCAATTCCAGTGCATTCGTTGCTGCCCTGTCAATGCAATATATCAGGCTTCACATTCCACATATCATGACAATAAGTTCATGTACGGAGCCATGGTGACTGAATGAAGCCCCCAAGTTTTTCTGGACTTGAACAAACTTAGAATTACCAGAAATCATTGCAAGAACATTTTCCATCCTTAAAATGATGATATCTGCTGGCACCTCGTACAACAGTTTCTCTATTTACAATACCACTGATAAATTTCAAAATGGTATGACAATCTCCACAAACATGTAGATTTTTCACTTCCCGTATGACTATCCCAGGAACACACTTTTGCAACCCGTAAGCCACAGCCACCTTCTCACTTTGCCAAAACAGCTAACTTCTCGTTCTCTTGGTGCTCCAATTTACGTAATACAGAGCTGGTACCTAGAACTATCAGTTAAGAAGTTGTTAAGTTGTTAAAGATTTGTTAAGTTTGTTTACAGAAGTTATAAAACTGCCCTGTTTAGGTTGTTAAATTTGTTAAAAGATTGTTACTGCTGTTAATGCAGTTACGTTTCAGTTGTTTTACTAAGATGACTGTAGCATATAAAAGGTTTACTAAACACTGTATTCATTTTAGAAAAACTAATACACAGATACAAATATTCAGTTTACTCTCCCTCACTTTACTTTCTTTTCTTTATCGTTTTCTTCTCCCCTGTTCGTGCTCTAAACCTAACATGGTATCAGAGCTTTTGACTCGCGTCAAGAATGGTCGATCTCACTCAGCTCTCTTCTAATCCAACAAGATCAGCTCACAAATCAAACACTGATCCAGTCAATTTGTCAAGCCCCATCCCAATGTCTTCGTCAACTCTTCCTATCATTTCTCCTAAGTTGACTAGGAACAATTACAATTTTTGGAAGTCACAGATCCTATTTGCTGTCGATCTTTTGATCTAGAGGAACATCTCACTAGGCTAGTACCGTGTCCAGCTCAGTTCGTCAAGATTTCGGCAGATAGCTCTGATGGTGTTACTGAGAAGAAGCCAAACCCAGAATATAGTCAGTGGAAGAAGACGGACAAACTCCTAGTAAGCTGGCTTCTTAGCTCTATTTCTGAATCTATGTTCATAGTTGTCTCAAAATGTCAGTTTTCTGCCAACATGTGGATTACATTAGAACAAGAATTTCTTACTGAGTCAAGAACCAAAACGTTGCATGTAAAGAATTTGCTGCAAAATACAAAGAAAGATAATCTTACCATTCATGAATACTTTGTCAAAATGAAAGGATTTGCAGAGATTTTGTCGAATAGTGGAATAGTGGTCACTGATGACGAGTTACTGAACTACATACTGGATGGTCTGAATACTGAATATGATGCTGCTGTGGTGAACATTACTACTAAATTAGAATCTAGAATAGATCCTCTCACTGTCCAAGAGGCACAAATTATTTTGCAAAAGTATGAACTTAGGTTAGAAAAAGCAAATTTTGCCATGAATTCAGTAGTCAGCAACGAGTTTCATGGAGGCTCGGCTCATCTTGCTTCAACTGAGAGGAAGTATCACCATGAATCCCAATCCCAAATCAATAATGTACAGCCTAACCTTGGACAAACTCAGTATCAAGGTCCCACTCAGTATCAAGGTCCTAATTTTGTACCTCACAATCACACATCTCAACAACTTATCCTTGACCCTAATCACTTTGGAACTCCAAATAATCAGTACTATGCCTCTCAATTTAGTGGTGGCAGAGGAAGAGGCAGAGGAGCTGGAAGGAATAGATTGATATGTCAAGTCTGTGGCAAGACTGGACACCTTGCACTAAATTGCTACCACAGGTTTGACACTAATTTCACTAGAGGAAACAATGTCCTAGGCAGAGGGAATTTTATTCAGAATTATCCCAGGCCAACCTTTCAGAAGTCACAATTCTATGGTTACTACCCACCTCAGTTCTCTCATAATTCCAGCTTCAGCCCTAACATGAATGAACAAACTGCACCTGGTCCATAACACCCCACTTCTGCCAGTCTTGGTTCTGTACCACAATCAAATTCAGGACCATCTCAAGTGTACCCTGGTTCTCAGATGTCTGCCTCCAGTTCTCATAATCAAGCACTTTTATCACAAACACAGTTCCAAAATCCTTCAGCTCATTACACTGCTTCCCCATCAACTGTTCAGGATGCATCCTGGTACATGGACAGTGGAGCCACGGATCATGTCACTTCAGATTTGTCTCAGCTAACAGTGAACTCCAGCTACACTGGCAATGAGCAGCTTCAGGTTGGCAATGGTGAGTTGCTTCCCATTTCTCACCTGGTTTTACTGCTTTTCCATGTCATTTTAGATCACTATACCTTTAAAATGTTCTTTGTGTGCCTCACATTACAAAAAATTTATTAAGTATTTCTAAGTTTACTAGAGACAATAGTGTAATTGTTGAGTTCTTTGCTGATCATTGTGTGGTTAAGGACAAACAATCCAAAGTTGTTCTTCTTCAAGGAAAGCTTAAAGATGGCCTTTATCAACTTCAAACACCTGCTGTCACTCCTCCACAATCCAATCTGTCTTTTGATCATTCATCTGCTCAGGTCTTTAACTCACTATCATTTCCTCAATCTAAAGTTTCAGAGTCTTCTACAGCATGTCCTAATAATGCTAGTACATTGTACACTCATAAAACTGTTGATATCTCTAATGTTTTGTTTGGTTCTGATGTTGCAAGTAGTTTTTCTACTTCTAATATTTCCAAGATTCCTACATTTGTATCCAATTGTAATAATGCTGCTAATGCTAATAGAAGAAGCATAATTCAGTCTTTTCCAGTAGAAAAAACTAATAGCATGATGTGGCACAAGAGGTTAGGACACCCTAATGCAACTGTCCTTACTAAAATTCTGCATGTTTTACAACCTGACTATTCTGTGAAAAAAACAATTGAATTTTGTCCAGCATGTCAATTTGGTAAACTTCACCAATCAGTTTTTCCTAAGTTGAAGTCTAGAACTTCAGATCCATTAGAGTTAGTTTATTCAGATTTATGGGGACCATCTCCTATTCCAACACCTGAAGGATTTAAATATTACATACAGTTTCTAGATGACTATAGTAGGTTTACCTGGATTTTTCCATTAAAAGCTAAATCTGAAACACAATTAGTCTTCCAACAATTTCACAAACTAGCTGAAAGACAATTTAACAAACCCTTGAAATGTGTCCAAACCGATTAGGGAGGTGAATATAGAAGTTTAGTTTCTTACTTTGCTAACCAAGGAATTGTCTTTAGGCATCCATGTCCCTACACTCACCAACAAAATGCAAGAGTAGAAAGGAAACATCGCCAAATAGTTGAACAAGGCTTAACCTTGTTAGCCCAAGCCAACATGCCCTTGAAATATTGGTGGCATGCTTTTCAAACTGCCACTTTTCTCTCCAACAGTTACCTGACAGCTTTTGTCTAATTCCTGCCCATTTCAGGTTCTGTTTAAGAAAAATCCTGACTACTCTGTTTTCAAAGTGTTTGGCTGTGCTGTGTACCCTTTTATCAGACCATATAACTCTTATAAGTTTGATTTTCACACCAAACAGTGCACTTTTGTTGGTTACAGTATGCATCATAAAGGTTACAAATGTATGGATTCAAATGGAAAGATCTATGTTTGCCAAAGTGTCAAGTTTGATGAGTCTCATTTTCCCTTTGCTTCAACTCAATCTGTTTCTCAAGACAGAACTTCTATTTCTTCCTCCTCTTGTGATCACACTTCTATTGTTCCAATTTTCTCCTTTCCAAACTTGTCTTCCTCATCTTATGATATTTCTACTGGTTCTTCAGATTTAGTCATCACTGATCAGCAGAACTCACAAACATTTGAGTCTCCTAGTAAGTCTTTCCCTAATATCTCTGATCCTACCTCTCCATGCACACTGCCTGTTCAGCCTACTGACTCTGCCTCTCACCAAACCCTCCTGAATGTACCTCAAATTTATCTATATCTCCTACACAACCCTCACAAACCCTTACACACATACCTGTCTCTTCAACCAAACTACCTGATGGCATTCACCTTACAGTTGAGTTGCCCTTTGAGCTTAAGCCCTTACCTACTCATCCTATGATTACTAGAAGCAAAACCAAACAGCATAGTTCTTTCAATGCTTCCTCCACAAACCATTCTTCTTTTCTTGACACAACTGAACCAACCACTGTTACTGAAGCACTCTCCCATCCCTCCTGGAAAGCTGCCATGGAGAGTGAGTTCACTGCTTTGGTCTCTAACAATACCTGGAAACTTGTCCCTGCTGAGTCAAACATGAATATTGTTGGTTGTAAGTGGGTCTTTCAGCTTAAACACAATCCTGATGGTTCCATTCAAAGATACAAAGCTAGATTAGTAGCTAAAGGATTTCAGCAGACCCCTGGTGTTGATTACCTTGAAACCTTTAGTCCGGTTATCAAATCTTCCACAATTCGGGTAGTATTAAGTCTAGCTATTACCTATGGATGGGATATTCAACAAGTGGACGTTAATAATGCCTTTTTGAATGGAGAACTCAATGAGACAGTTTACATGAATCAACCCACTGGTTTTTTTGATACTCAGAATCCACTTCATGTTTGTTAATTAATTAAAGCATTGTATGGCCTAAAACAGGCCCCAAGAGCCTGGTTTGAAAAGCTTAAGACTGCCTTTCTCAAATGGGGTTTTGTCTCTTCTATAGCAGATTCCAGTTTGTTTATTTTTAGGCACAATACTCAAATCTTATATGTAATTGTCTATGTGGATGACATTTTGTTAACTGGAAATGATGCTGAGTTTGTACAAACCATTGTCCAAAGGTTAAACACTGAGTTTGCTCTTAAGACTTTAGGTTCTCTTAAATATTTCTTGGGTTTTGAAGTCCACAGAACAGATTCACATATTTACATGAGTCAAGAAAAATATGCTAGAGATCTGCTTACTAAGACTGGTATGTTAGATTCAAAACCTTGCTCTACATCCATGGTTGTAGGCAACAAGTTAACTTGTACAGACAGTGATATTTTTGACAACCCAGCTCTATATAGAAGCACAATTGGGGCATTACAGTATTTAACACTTTCCAGACCTGACATTGCTTACTCTGTTAACAAGTTAAGCCAATTTCTCAAAGCTCCCACTGAACTTCATTGGCAAGCCTGCAAAAGACTTCTTAGATATCTTAAAGGCACCACAAATTTTGGTCTTCAGTTTACTAAAGTCACCAGGTTTCATTTAGAGTGCTTCAATGATGCGGATTGGGCAGGCTCTATTCAAGATAGAAGGTCCACAAGTGGTTGCTATTTGTTTCTTGGTCCTAATCTGTTACAATGGAGTTCTAGGAAGCAAAAGGTAGTATCTCTATCTTCTACGGAAGCTGAATACAGAGCACTTGCCCAAGGGGAGGGCAATGAAATAATGGTTTCGGTTTCAGCTTTGTTTTCTGAAATTAGTCTAACACTCAGTGAGGTACCTGTTATTTGGTGTGATAATCAAAGTGCAGGGTCCCTAGCCTCCAATCCAGTTTTTCATGCTAGAACAAAGCACATTGAATTGGATGTCCACTATGTCAGAGAACAGGTTGCTGCTCAACATCTTAAAGTACTCTATGTTCCTACTGATCACCAAAAAGCTGATGTTTTTACTAAGTCTTTGTCCACTGCCAAATTTGAACATTTTAGAACAGAACTCACAGTTGGAGCTTGTATTCAGAATACTGCTTGTCCTCAGAATACTGACCTGTAAGTATGATTGAAATTGGCAAAATTTGTTCAAGCAACATTCTGGTGTGATTTCCAGAATAGAAAGCAGTGTGGCTGTTGTAATATTCTGATGTCATTTGCATCAGTTCAGAAGGTTGTTTTTGTTGCAGTTCAGAAGTTGTTTTTGTTGAGTGTGGCTGTTGTAATATTCTGGTGTCATTTTGCATCAGTTCAGAAGGTTGTTGGTTGTTTTTGTTGCAGTTCAGAAGGTTGTTTTTGTTGCAGTTCAGAAGTTTGTTTTTGTTGCAGTTCAGAAGTTTGTTTTTGTTGCAGTTCAGAAGTTTTTTTTGTTTTTGTGCATCGGTTGTGGGTTTGAATGTCTTGATCTGTGAGTATGATTGAAATTGGTGAAATTTGGTCAGCAACATTCTGGTGTAATTCTCAGAACAGAAGTTGTTTGATGTTCTTCAGAAGAAGCTTGGTTGTTGCTTATGTGAAATTTGGTTATGAAAAATGCAGTTTGGTTATTGCTTCTGTGCAGAAGAAGCTTGGTTGTTGCTTACTTCTGTGAAATTGCTTCTGTGCAGAAGAAGCTTGGTTGTTGCTTGCTTCTGTGCAGAAGAAGCTTGGTTGTTGCTTGGGTATAATTTGGCCTCTGTTAATGTGCTCTTGTGGAGCAGTTTGGTTATTGCTTCTGTGCACCTATGAAAATGCTGTGCCCCTGCAGAAAAAGCTTGGTTGCTCTTCTGTGAAGTTTATGTGAAGTTGGAGCTGATGTCAAAACCTCCTAGTCTCATTTGAGGGAAGATATTAGCATTAGAAAATTGGAAGAATTTACTCAGTTTAGCTTAAGGGAAGATATTAGTTAAGAAGTTGTTAAGTTGTTAAAGATTTGTTAAGTTTGTTTACAACAGTTATTAAACTGCCCTGTTTAGGTTGTTAAATTTGTTAAAAGATTGTTACTGCTGTTAATGCACTTACGTTTCAGTTGTTTTACTAAGATGACTGTAGCATATAAAAGGTTTACTAAACACTGTATTCATTTTAGAAAAACTAATACACAGATACAAATATTCAGTTTACTCTCCCTCACTTTACTTTCTTTTCTTTATCGTTTTCTTCTCCCCTGTTCGTGCTCTAAACCTAACAGGAACATATCCCCTTCTTCTCATTTCACCATCTAACTCCTTTAACAGCTCAAAAATCTTATCCTTCAAAGAATGATAAGGCTTCCAAGCATAAAACACTTGGCTTCCCTTTCCAGTGTCAATGCAACCATATCCCGGCTCCTTTTTTACTTCCACAAGCACCATCAACTTTCTCACTTTCAATGCATACTCCCACATAACAGCACTGGCATAAACATCTGATAACAATATATAGGTTGCAGGATCTTCGGATTTTAAGCTCAATAGCTGATTAGCTACCCTTATTCCCATTT